>CM042091.1:44730283-45157783 GCA_023512835.1 Taxillus chinensis
ATTGAAAAATTAGGCTTCTCTTTATATACTGGCAATGTAGTATTTTTATAGAAAGTCTCAAAAATAGTATGTTGAAATCTGGAGTTTTTAATAGCCTAGAGTTAGCTTGTTTGACAGCATGAGAAATCGATGATATTTAAGCAGTATACCACGCAGTACCATTAAAGGTGAAGGCTTCCCAATTGACTATAAATTCACTTTGTCATCTTCACCACCTGTGACAAGAAACCTACACACCTTCTTTTCCTATATTTAAGCAGTACACACGCAGAATGGGCCTCAAATTCCTCTATTTTATTTTATTTTCTAAAAACATAGAAACAAACAACACGATGCTAATGGTACAAAATACAGAAAATTCAGATGGATTTTTATGGAGACAGGTGTGTAGCAGAAAATACATAAAAGAAGAGAAAGAAAACCAGATTGAAGATGTTTTTTTATATCACTAGACTGCAGAATTTCATATTTTAACTATGAATTCGTTAACCGTTGGATCGGGTTGAAATTTTGATAGAAGGTTTAACAGTTATGATACTTCTTTATGTCTGGTTGGATCATTGAAATAATTTCTACATAAGGAGATAATTCATTCGTAGTTACTGGGTGCAATTATGATGCAGAATTATGATACAGAAACAAATTAACAACACAGAAACACACACAACTGTAAGCAGTAAGCTATAACCAAGGGTGCCAATGTCTTAACCATGAATGAAATTTGGTGCTTTTCAGTCACAAGAGAGAATTTCATGTGAATTTAATGCCTCACAAATGCAGAATTTAACATATGTAGAATTATACCAGTTTACTTAATTATGTGCAGAATTTAATTCATATGCATAACACAACATGAAAAATTCTGAATTCATATGCAGAATTTATTAACATTGAAACAAATATGAATTTGTCTAGAAAGGGTTGAAAGCATAACAACAAAATAGATCAATATCCTGCTTTTATCCATAAATGTTCAATTAGATCATTGCGAAGCGCATAATGGGTTGCAACAGATCGGATATGGTGTGCATGGTTGATGTACTCTTCAAATGGAAGTGTGGAGTTATGTGACAAATTAAATGGAGTGTCCACATCATGTGCATCATATTCACTGGTATGAGGCCCAACTACTTCATCATTGTTATCCTCAACACATTTGGCTTCTATTATCATATTATACAAAATAATGCATGCCTTCATGATATTACTAAGATCTTCACGAGACCAAAATCAGGCTGGACCTCGAACAATTGCAAAACGTGCCTGCAAAACACCAAATGCTCTTTCAACATCTTTTCGACAGCTTCCTTGTTTTTGGACAAAATGTTGTATCTTCGGGGCAGTAGCGTTCTTAATGGTTTGCACAATTGTTGCCCATGGAGGATATATACCATCGGCAAGATAATATCCCATGGTATATTCATGACCATTTATGATATAGTTCACAGTTGGCGCACGTCCATCTTTGAGGTCAACGAAAAGATCAGAGGCTTCAAGCACTTAATATCATTGTTCGAGCCAGGCATGCCAAAAAAAGCATGCCATATCCACAAATCATATGAGGCCACCGCCTCTAACACAATTGTCGGCCTATGAGTATGGCCAGTGTACTGTCCATGATAGGCAGTTGGACAATTCTTCCATTCCCAATGCATGCAATCTAGATTGCCTAACATGCCAGGAAAACCACATTGCTCTGCTTTATTAAGTAACCTTTGAATGTCAACGACATTAGGTGATCTGAGGTATTCTTGCCCAAAAATAGTAATAATCCCCTTGCAGAATTTCTTCAACCACTCAATAGTTGTGCTTTCACCAATTCTAACATATTCATCGACAACATCAGCCGCTGTACCATATGCTAGCATTCGGATCGTAGCTGTCATCTTTTGCAGGCCAGATAAACCTAATTGTCCCGAAGCGTTATACTTTTGGATAAAATATCCGTCTATTTGCTGCAAATTCTCAAGAATATGAAGAAAAAGTGAATGATGCATTCGAAATCGCCGCCTGAATAAAGGATCCCCATAAACCGAATTTGGGCAGAAATAATCGTTAATGAGTCGGTTGTTGCCAACAACTCTATCACGATCGATGTATTGTCGCCGAGTAGTAGAACCACCATGTCTTATTTTTTTTATTTCTGAGGCATTTTTTTCTTCTTTCAATCTTGATTACAGTGAGCATCGTCATATTGTTTCTCTCTTCTTCATCCGATGAGGAGGAAGAAAATTTTCTCTTGATTTGTTATAACAAGAGTTATACACAACATCTCCCAATTCCTGCCAGATATGAGACATAGCGTTGAATATGGAGATAGCTACGGAGAGAGATCGTGCCAGAGAGGGATGCCAGAGGCTCTGTGACAATGCACCGGACAGAAATATTACTTTTGGTAAAACAGGAATTGGGAGATGTCGTGTGTGTCTCAATGCCGTGTTGGACGCTCTGCTTCCAGAGGGGTTCACGGATCGGACGCAGGGGAGGGGTCTGGTAGTGAAGACGTGGGCAACGCAGGTGGTGGTGCTGAGTCACGGCACGGTGGGAGGGTTTGTGACTCACTGTGGCTGGAAGTCGTTGCTGGAGGAAGTGTGCACGGGCAGTGTGTTGGAGGAAGAGGGATGCAGAACGCCAGAAGAAAAAAGGGCAAATAAGTAAAAATAAAAGTAAGCAATAAATTTTAAAATGAACTATTGGAGATGGGCTTAGCCAAAGCAATTTTTATTCAGCTATTTATTACTTTAGCTGATGAAAGATCTAATATATTATATGCATGATGATGTATTGGAAGGTATAGGATTACATTTGATGTATGACTGTACAAGTTTACATATTTGATACAACACCCGCAATGTAGTCTCTATTGGTGTTTTTTGTCACTAATTCCTTGATCTTTATGGGGTGTAACATTTCGAGTAAATATACAATCTAAAACGGCTATTGTACGAGACAAAAGTTATGTTAATTATTTTAATTAATTATGGTATTAATTAATTAGGTTAAATAAAATGTTTTTATGGATAAAGATTGATTTAGTTAAAATATATATTTTATTTAATTTTATCAGGTCGAAGAAAATTAGCAACAATTTTTTATGAATACTTTCAAATAATAATTTACACTTAGAGAGTAGTACACTAATACGGTTTTTGGAGGTTATTTTTAAAAATTCATAACTTTGACTACAAGACTCCAAATAACTTCAAATTAGTCTCAAATTGTTTCAAATTTAGTTAACTAACTTTGGTAAAAATTTCAATCACATTAGATTATTCCATCAATAGAATCAATTTTAAAACCATACAAAGATATAGTATCATGTTCAGAATTTTCAATTTTACTTCAAAAAATAATAATTTTAGATATACAAGTTCATATGGCATGTAATTGGACTCAAAATGTAGTCCAACTAGCCTTACTTATTTAATTGAATATTAAAAAAGTTATAGTCAAAATATTTGGCAATGCACTACTTTTGTGATCAAAAGAATCTTTAAAAGTCAAATAAATCCTAAAAATTCAAAAATGGGATGAACAAAGGGCTACGTGGTAGCTAATAAGGAGACAAAATTTAATGATTTGAAAATGAGAAATTTAAGGAAGAAAATAATGTATTAACAAAAATTTTACTATTCCACCTACCACACCTAACATCCTTTCCTAAGGAGTATTTTGTTTCTCCTCTTAACACACAAGTTCCATAAAGTCATACTATAAAATTCTCTCTACAAACACTTCATCAAGTTCTCCTACTACCTAAATACTCTACTTAAACCCTTTTTTATTTTTGTTACTTACTAAATGTCAATGTTCTATAAAAAGTAAGACTCAAGATTATAAAGTTATTTATTATTTATAATATAAGATCTACACAATTGATTTTACCACCAAATACATATTATTTACATGATTAATTTTACCACCTCACATATGTTATTTATATGGTTAGTTATAATATTTCATATGCATTTATTACTATATGACTGCATTGTTACTTAAAAATATATATACATAATTATTTTAATTATGGTATTATAATGGAAATATGATAATATTAATTTAATATATTTTAGTTTTTGGGGTATAAGATGCAAAAAATGACGAGCAAATTGTAAGGGTTCCTTTTCCTTTTCATTTTTTATGTCTTTGTTTCTTTCTCTTTCTCACCTTTCTAATTCCTTTAGCCTCCATTTTTATTTTTATTCATAAGGAGGCATTAGTTTTTTTAATTCTCTCTTACTAATCCATTTTATTTATTAGGGTAGATAACTTTTTGTTAATTAGGATAATCATTAGTAACCTTATGTTATTTATGTCACGCCCCCGAATTCCAAGGAACCCGGAACCAGGAACGTGACTTCCCCATGCCCGCACCCAAAGGGTCAAGGGGTTGGTGACTAACACCAATATAGACTACACAGCGGGTGTTGTCCGAGATATAGCTGTACAATCATACATCAGGGGTATTCATGTACATTTTCACATGCTATGAAGCTAAAGAAAATAATTTATTAATAGAAGAGTCATGTAATAAATCCAATACAACTTTCACTGACCCTCGTCCGGATATTCAAATAATAAAACCAATTATATTATACAAAATCCATAAACCAAGTTATACAAAATATGAAATGAATAGCAATCAACTTCGGACCAGCCTCTAGCGAACGGGTCGATACCTGAAACATGTTGTAATGACTAGTATTTTGGATGTGAGGAGTTAGTCTGTTTTGCCTTTTTAGGTGGAAATTGTTAGGTTTCAGGGAGTTTTCTTTCCACACACTTTGGCTTAATCATCTGGTATGTTGATGAGCAAGCAAGAGGCAAAGTTTGAGCCCAATTGGGAGTGCACGTGAGAATGCACGTGAGAATGCTTTTCACGTGCAGTGAGATTTTTGCATGGGAGCCTTCCTGATGTTGTTCCAAGTCTTGTGGTGAAATTATAGAGCATTTGGAGGTGCCCATGAGAATGCACGTGAGAATGCTTTCTCACGTGCAGCCTCCATTACCTTTGTTTTGTTGTTCTGATCCTCTTTTGCTAAAGGACCATGGTGAAATTAGGAGTGCTTTGCCCTGTGTGGTTGCAAAAAGGTTGTAGTCTGTAATCAAAACTACGCCGTTTTGATCTTTGGGATTCATTTAATCAAAACTACGTCGTTTTGAGGTTTTAGTTGTCCATATAAAGAGGTCAAGACCCCCTGTTTTAGGTTTAGGGTTCTCTTCAACCCACTGTAGCCGTCGTAGAGAGAGAGAGGCTGAGAGAGGGAAGGAAGGAGAGCCCCCCTGGTCTCGTCGGGAGCGTCTTGCGTGGGGAGGACAACGCCCTAGCGTGGAAGCAAGAGGGAGGACGTTTTCAAGGTAGGGGTTCTGTTTTCTTATACCGATCCGGGGTTAGGCCCCCGTGGTGAATTACCCGTTGGATATTGTCCTTGTTATCATACTATTTATATGTAAATTCATATAGGTGTGATCCCCTATATGAATGTTGGCCTTCAATGGCGTTTTGGTGAGTCCGACATTGAGTAAGCGGTGCATGTTAAATGTTCGACAAAATGCATGTGTGAATCTGTTTGTGTGACAATGCTCGGTATGTGTTTGATAATATGCCCGTAAGGCTAAATTGTGAGTTGGTAAAGGTGTGCATGCCAAGTGTTTGTTTTATACGCTCAAGATCGGGTTTGCACACTCGTGAACGTGTGCCCGTTAAGTGTTTGGTTTTATGCCCCGCAGGGGGGGGGGGTCTAGCTTTTGTGTAATCCGGTGGTCGGGAAGCCCGGACCCATTTGGTGTAACCCGGTGGCCGGGGAAGCCCCCGGACTTTTGTGTAACCCGGGGGCCATGAAAGCCCCGGGCCCTTTGTTGTGTAACCGGTGGAGCGGGCTCGGATCCCCGCCCCGAAACCCGGGGCTGTGGAAGCCCCGGGGACTTCTCATGTATTAGCTTGTGTGGCTTGAAATATTTGTCTTTCTTGATGGCTTACCGTTATATTGGTTGAAATAATTGTATCACGACACCGCACTTGTACACATGGCATGTAGATGCTAGGAGCATGGGATGGGTTGGGGAGACACAACCCCTACCGAGCCGTGGTTGCTCACCCCTCCTACCGTGTTTGTTTTCTTCACGGGACCTAGGCGTTAGGTGGGAACACCAAGGTGGAAGACTTTCTACCTTGTGGCTTTACTCCTTTTGTTATTTGAGTGTTTTGTCAAATGTAATGTTGAGACTATTGTAACTCCAATTGGAGATGATGTATTGGATTTTGGAACTTAATAAAGATAGTGGTTTGCCTTTTTGCTATTAATTGTGGATTTTATGAATGTGTTGGGTTTTGTACATCTATCCCTTGCCCACCGGGTGGGTAAAGGGAGTCACGAACCGGTTTCCTGGGTTGGAAATCGGGCGTGACAATATGGTATCGAGCATGGTCTAGTTGGCCTAGGGTAGGGCGGATCTGGATATCTTGAATCCTTTAGAGGAGCCCGGAGGGACGTGTCCGATCAACACGGTCCTCTTGGAACCTCTAAGGTGTACTTGGGGTAGTCCGGACCGGGGTAGGATTTGCATGCTTGACATTAGGGCACTAGTTGCATTCGTTGTGTGTGTGCTAAACCGTGATAAACCGTACATGTGGTAGAAAGCGTGAGAACGTGAATAAGTGTGGGATGTGCAACTCGATTTTGTTACTAGTGTTATTTGAGCCGTGTACCTGTGGAATTGATTCCTGTGCAATGTAATTTCATGAGAACTGAAATGTGTGTGATGCTATGTACTACTTGACTTGATAATGGGGTAGAGGTAGTGAAACTTGATGGTAGTCAAACGCGTTCTGACGTTTGTGCTTCCTACTTCATATAGTAAGAATGCCACCGAGGAGAGTGACACGTGCGTGCGTCCGGGGCGATGAGTCATCGCCCATGAGGGCCCGGGTGCGGGGCGCCATTGGAGGACATGCACCGTTGCTTGGCGCAGCCTACGAAGGCATCCGGTCTGGAAGTCCAAGAGCCGAGGGGATGGTATCCGGCAAGAAGTCCGGGAGGAGGTGCGCCGTGAGATGGCGGCACAGCAGGTGGTGCCACCACCACCGCCACCACCAGCGGGGGAGTTACCAAGGGAGCGTGAGGGCTCGCTGAGTGGCATGCCGACTCGTGTAGAGGATGACGTGGTGACACGGTTCCAAAAGGAACAACCTCCGCGATTCAAAGGGGAGGAGGACCCAGTGTTAGCTGAGCACTGGCTGAGGCAGATCGAGCATGTGTTTTCCTTTCTCCTACCCCGGGAGGAGGATAAGGTGAGACCGGCCATTCGGCGGCGAAGGGGAATGCTCTGGAGTGGTGGTCGAGTGTCGCGGGGAGCCGTGCGGTGCGGTTCATGCTTTGGGAGGAGTTTCTGCGCTCTTCCATGATGAGTTATTTCCGGAATCTTTGAGGTGGCGAAGAGGGAGGAGTTTGGCGAGCTGAAACAAGGATCAAGGATGGTACTTGAGCGTGAGCGAGAGTTCCAGGCTTAAGTAGGTTTGCTCTCGAGCGTTGCAAAGGAGGACCCGAAGGCCCACAAGTTCACTTTGGGCCTTAGCCGGCCCTTAAGAGAGGGTGGCGATCTTGCGCTGAGGACTTATGTTGAGGTTGTGGAGACGGCTCGTACGCCGAGAGAGAGCCGGATGATGGGAGGCAGCCCATCGGGGTCGCCCAGCGCGGGCGGATCGAACGTGATTTGGGACCCAAGAGGCCCAAACCGAAGAGAGGGACAACAGTTCCTTCCGTAGCGGGGACGGACATCGGTACACACGGGAGGTCTAGCTCCGGTGGTAAGCGATTGGGAGGTCCAAGCAAGAGGTCTCCCGCCGGTTGTCATTGTTGTGGGGAGCAAGGCCACTTCAGGAGGGAGTGTCCAAGAGAAAGGCCGGAAATGCACACGGTGGGCAGAGGGCCACTTAGCCGGGTGTGCGGGAGTGGCAACGAGGAGTAGGAGGCGTGGCATCTAGCACGAGGAGTGATGCTAGCTTCCGTACACCAAGCGAGAGGCCGCTCGTCGGTGGCAAAGCCGGCCAGGCGATCTACCAGACCCGACCTCGGGGAGGCCAGGGCGACAACGGAGCCGGAGGCGTCTTGGCGGGAAGCGCCCGGTGAGTGAGCCGACCAGTGGCACAGGCCAAGGGAGGGTGTTTCAGACCGGAGGCGACGTACCAGGAGGCCGAGCGCTACCACCCCCACCGGCGGAGGGTGGACCAGGACCATCGGTGGTTAGAGGTGGTACCCTTTTGATCTCCCGCACATTAGCCTCCGTTCTTTTTCGATACGGGTGCATCATATTCTTTTGTTCTCGAGCTTCTCCTTGATGGCTTGGGATTAGTTTGTGTTGAGCAGAGAGACCCCTAGTTGTGGAGTCTCCAGTGGGAGGTATGATTGAGGTGCGGCGTGTGTGCGGCGTGTGTTAACCATGGGGATGTGGAGCCGAGCTTTGACTTGCGTGTAATGCCCTTGCATACTTTTGACCTGATCTTGGGTATGGATTGGCTTATGGCTTTCCAGGGCCAAGATAGACCGTTATCGGCGGCGCGTATCCTTCGTGACACCCGCGGGGACTTCTTGCACCTGCGGGGGAATGGGACCGTGAGCGAGTCGGGCGGGGCTAGTGTTGGACCGGTGGGGTGCCATTACCCACAGGGGCAGCCCCGACCTTTGCCGAGGAAGGAAGTGGAAAAGAGAGTGTGGCCAGCGGTTGTCGACCAATTTCGGGATGTCTTCCCCGACCAATTGAGGAGTTTACCTCCTGAGAGGAGTGTAGAGTTCACCATTGAGTTGGCACGGGACCGGTCCAATCTCCCAAGTAAGATATCGTATGGGGCCGCCCGAGCCGAGGGAGCTTCAACCGGATAGAGGGAGTTGGTGGACCAGGGGTATATCAAACCGAGTACCTCACCTTGGGGTGCTCCGGTGCTCTTTGCTAAGAAGGCGATGGCACGCTACGCCTTTGCATCGACTATAGGAAGTCGAATCCAGAATCGTGAAGAACAAGTATCCATTGCCTCGGATAGGTGACCTGTTTGACCGGTTGAGTGGAGCCCGGTGGTTTTCCGAGATGGATCATGGTCGGGGTATCATCGGTTGAGGGTTGGGAGGAGGACATCCCTAAGGCGCTTTTCGGTGCGGTACGGCACTATGAGTGGGTAGTGATGCCTTTCGGGCTCACTAATGCACCACAGTTGTTCATGCATTTGATGAACCAGGTATTTGCTCCATATTTGGATTCCTTTGTTGTGGTGTTTATAGACGATATATTGGTATATTCCAAGACGGAGGGGGAGCATGTGGAGCATTTGGCAACGATGTCGCAAACCTTGAGGGATCGGCGGTTGTTTGCTAAGTTTAGCAAATGCGAGTTTTGGATCGGAGGTCCATTTTCTTGGCCACGTAGTGTCAGCGAAGGGGTTAGGTGGACCCGCCAAGATTGAGGCGGTGTCGTCATGGGAGAGGCCAACCAATGTTTTCGAGATTCGTAGTTTTCTTGGTTTGGCAGGATATTACCGTCGTTTTGTAGAGGGATTTTTCGGCTTGGCGGCGCCTATGACGGCGTTGACTCGAAGGGGAGTGAGTTTGAGGACGACAAGTGTCAGCATGCATTTGAGGCTCTCAAAACCCGTTTGACCCTCCGCACCGGTGTTGAGGTTACCTCGGGAGGATATCCCATATGAAGTGTATTGTGATGCGTCCAGGGTTGGTTTGGGGTGTGTGCTTATGTAGGAGCGAGTGTGGTAGCTTATGGGTCCAGGGTTGAAGCCTCATGAGCGAATTACCCTACCCATGATCTTTAGTCACGGCCGTCATCTTTGCCTTGAAGAGTTGGCAACACTACCTTTTGGGGAGAAGTTTGTGGTGTTCTCGGATCACAAGAGCCTTCAACATCTTTACTCGAAGGACTTGAATTTGAGGCGAGAGGAGATGGGTGGAGTATTTGCGGACCTTTGACTTTACTCTTGCCTATACCCGGGCAAGGGTAATGTTGTGGGCGACGCGTAAGGAGAAAAGGGAAAGCCGAGGTGGCCGTGAGAGAGTGGAAGGCGATGGAGCGAGTTGGCGATGGCTGCGACCGATGTTCGTGATGGTGGGACAGTCCTGAGTCCTTTGGTGGTCATGTCCCGAGTTGCACCAGCACGTCCGGGAGGGACAGTTGGGTGACATTGAGTGTGAGGTTCTCCGTGCCCGTATTAGGCTGGTGAGCTATTTGAGGACCGGACGGAGGGTCCCGAACATGAGTTATCTTTTCGGGGGCGGTTAGTAGTGGCTTCTTCACTCGAGAGATGAGGTGATGAGGGAGTTTCATCGGTCCCAGAGTTCTTCGTGCATCCTGGGGGTACGAAGATGTACCATGCACTTCGGGGGACATTTTTGGTGGCCTGGGATGAAACGCGATGTGGCCGCCTTCGTTTCGCGGTGCCTCACGTGTCGACAGGGTGAAGGCCGAGCATCGGCGGCCGGCGGGCATGTTACGGCCGTTGCCGATACGGAGTGAAGTGGGACCACATAGCAATGGATTTTGTGACGATCTTCCACCCACCATAGGTAGGAGAGATATGATTTGGGTGATTGTGGATCGGCTCACAAAGTCGGCCCATTTTCTTCTTGTTCGCGAACGTGACTCTATTGGGACCTTGGGCGGCTATACATGAACGAGATTGTGAGACCGCATGGAGTACCATCGTCGATTGTCTCGACCGGGATTCGAGGTTCACTTCCCATTTTTGGGCAGGTTTGCAGGAGGCTATGGGGACCAAGCTTAACTTGAGTACGACCTTTCACCCCCTCGACGGCCCGACGAGAGGACGAACCAGACATTGGAGGACATGTTGCGGGCCTGTGTGCTAGATTTTGGGGGTTCGTGGGCAACTCATCTTTCTTTGGTGGAGTTTGCCTACAACAACAGTTATCAGGCATCCATTGGGATGGCTCCTTTTGAGGCGTTGTATGGGCGGCCGTGTCGATCACCTTTGTGTTGGACCGAGGTGGCGGAGACAGCTCTCTTGGGACCATAGTTGGTTCAAGAGGCTACCGAGAAGGTTAAGTTGATTCGTCAACGGTTGTTATCAGCTCAGAGTCGGCAGAAATCTTATGCGGATCAGCGGCGGCGACCTTTGGAGTTTTCTGTGGGCGATCATGTGTTTCTCCGTGTCTCTCCACGACGTGGACATCGGCGCTTTGGGAACGGTTCGAAACTCTTCCCCGGTTCATTGGTCCTTTTGAGGTTATAGCTCGTGTGGGGCCCGTAGCTTACCGGTTAGCATTGCCACCGCGATTGAGTCGAGCGCACAATGTGTTCCACGTGTCCCGCTTGAGGAAGTATCATCCCGACCCCACTCATGTGATCGATTGGGGGACTTTGGACATCGGGGATGATATGTCCGTTGTCGAGGCCCCTATTCGTATACTAGATCGACGGGAGAAACTTCTGCGGGTCGTCCTATCCCTTTGGTCCGTGTATTGTGGCAGCACCGTGGCATTGAGGAGGAGACTTGGGAGCGGGAGTCTTTGATATGTGAGCGACATCCCGAGTTGTTCGAGGACGAACACTCTTCAGGGTGGGAGGGGTGACTATTGGCTGGTGTATTTGTATTTTTCCTTTCGACTTTTGACTTTTATTTGTATTGAATGCGTTAATGAAATGTGCTTGTGATGGGTACTTGTGACATGTGGATGCGTTTCCATGGATTGTGATGCATGTGGTTGTGGACTGTGGTGGCACTGTGTTATATGCTAGTGTACAATGTGCGGTGTATGACCCATTTGAGTGTTGTGGTTTTCCTTGCATATTGTTTCTTTTCGAGGACGAAAAGTCTTAAGGGGGAGAGGATGTAATGACCCGTATTTTGGATGTGAGGAGTTAGTCCGTTTTGCCTTTTTAGGTGGAAATTGTTAGGTTTCAGGGAGTTTTCTTTCCACACACTTTGGCTTAATCATCTGGTATGTTGATGAGCAAGCAAGAGGCAAAGTTTGAGCCCAATTGGGAGTGCACGTGAGAATGCACGTGAGAATGCTTTTCACGTGCAGTGAGATTTTTGCATGGGAGCCTTCCTGATGTTGTTCCAAGTCTTGTGGTGAAATTATAGAGCATTTGGAGGTGCCCGTGAGAATGCACGTGAGAATGCTTTCTCACGTGCGGCCTCCATTACCTTTTGTTTTGTTGTTCCGATCCTCTTTTGCTAAAGGACCATGGTGAAATTAGGAGTGCTTTGCCCCTGTGTGGTTGCAAAAAGGTTGTAGTCAGAATCAAAACTACGTCGTTTTGATTTGGGATTCATTTAATCAAAACTACGTCTTTTGAGGTTTTAGTTGTCTATATAAAGAGGTCAAGACCCCCTGTTTTAGGTTTAGGGTTCTCTTCACCACTGCGGCCGTCGTGAGAGAGAGAGAGCTAGAGAGAGGGAAGGAAGGAGAGGTCGCCGTTCTTTTCCGGAGCGTCTTGCGTGGGGAGGACAACGTCTAGCGTGGAAGCAAGAGCAGGAGGACGTTTTCAAGGTAGGGGTTCGTTTTCTTATACCTGATCCGGGGTTAGGCATCGTGGTGAATTACCCGTTGGATATTGTCCTTGTTATCATACTATTTATATGTAAATTCATATAGGTGTGATCTCCTATATGAATGTTGGCCTTAATGGCGTTTTGGTGTGAGTCCGACATTGAGTAAGCGGGGCATGTTAAATGTTCGACAAAATGCATGTGTGAATCTGTTTTGTGTGACAATGCTCCGGATGTGTTTGATAATATGCTCGTAAGGCTGAATTGTGAGTTGGTAAAGGTGTGCATGCCAAGTGTTTGTTTTTATGCCCGAATGACCGGGTTTGCACACTCGTGAATGTGTGCCCGTTAGTGTTTGGTTTTATGCCCGAGTGGTCTGTGTGTCCTGTTTTGTGTAATCCGGTGGTCGTGGAAGCCCAGGGGCTCTTTTTGTGTAACCCGGTGGCCGTGGAACCCGGATCCGTTTGTGTAACCCAGGTGGCCGTGGAAGCGCCTGGGGACCGTTTTGTGTAACCCGGGGTGTGGAAGCCCGGCCCCGGGAAACCCGGTGGCTGTGGAAGCCCGAGACTTCTCATGTATTAGCTTGTATGGCTTGAAATATTTGTCTTTGCTGATGGCTTACCGTTATATTGGTTGAAATAATTGTATCACGACACTGCACTTGTACACACGGCATGTAGATGCTAGGAGCATGGGATGGGTTAGGGAGACATGATCCCTTCGAGCCGTGGTCGCTCACCCCCTCTCTCGTGTTTGTTTTCTTCACGGGACCTACAGGCGTTAGGTGGGAACACCAAGGTGGAAGACTTTCTACCTTGTGGCTTTACTCCTTTTGTTATTTGAGTGTTTTGTCAAATGTAATGTTGAGACTATTGTAACTCCAATTGGAGATGATGTATTGGATTTTGGAACTTAATAAAGATAAGTGGTTTGCCTTTTTGCTATTAATTGTGGATTTTATGAATGTGTTGGGTTTTGTACATCTATCCCTTGCCCACCGGGTGGGTAAAGGGGAGTCACGAACCGGTTTCCTCGGGTTGGAAATCCGGGGCGTGACACATGTCAACAAAGTAGGGGTGAGCACAAGTGCCCTGTAGGTGATCTCCATCTCCTCACCATCCTATAACATGAAATTCCTAAATCTACATGATCAGTGTATGCTTGTGTCAATTCAGTGTCCTATTCTATCACAATAAGTTCACATTCAATCACAAATATAACATCACTCATTACATTTCATCCATTAAAGGTTTGCACCGGCAATCCAACCATTCACAGGATCCCCGCTACCAACTCCAAGAATCCCAGTCACTACCAGATAGCCATATGTGGGACCTATGTGTCCCTAATGTCAACCAGCCACATATGGGACCTGGGTTAACTAGCCACATAGGGGACCTGTGACCTCTTGCCAGCACTATGTGGGACCTGCGGTTAACCCAACCAACTCCACCACCAAATCCACACATATAACCAACAAATAATATATTCAATAATCAAAATTCAGTCTTATAGCACAACAAGATATTTAAATTGTTAAACCAATAATAACGTGCCGCAAATGTTAATTAAGTCACTAAACTGTTAATAACAATCACAACAATATTAATTAATCAAATTAATCAATTCAAATCCAGATAATATTTTAAATAACAAACAATATTAAGCCCAAACATTAATCATTTAATTAAACTAACTAGAACAAACCCAATAAATGTTCAAATTATAAACAATCAATATTAGACCCAAATAATACCTATATTGTGAATTTAATAGATATAAGAGTTTTAAAATTAAGTCCTAAAAATAATCGCACACAATCGACTAATAAAGAAGAGCCCACGAATGGCTAGGAGGAACAGGAACCAGGCCATACTCAAATTTTTAGCTCCTAGAAGTAATATGGTCCTACACTTTAAGAAGTACCTGGCTCCCTACAAATTAGGCAAGAGACTCCACGGAAGCCAAACTCCTTGGCTGATGCACGAATTTCACCTTATTACCTCCATATCAAACCCCAACAAATCCCAGGCAATATATATATATATATAAATGTTTGCCACTGCATGTGGAAACAGAACCTGATAAGCACGGACGCCAAGTAGAGGCCTTGGGGCACACTGTAAGTGATGAGCAGGTGACCCGCGCATGACACCAACATGTTCGTCGCAAGGGATCTGAGCAAATGGGGGCGGCACAAAAACCGCCGCCCTCTCCACCACAAACATGCGGCAAGGTCTGGTCAGACCCAGCCGCTAACCAATACTACGTTCGAAGGAAACCAGGTCGACGGCCTGGTTCCCATAATATCGTCTAAATATATATACACCTCTTATATATATATATATATATATGTATATATTTGTACATGATAAAAGAAAGTGATCGAAACGTAGCCGGGCAGATGACACTAAATGGAAATAAGAAAAGGTGATTAAAAATCGAGCATGAACAAGTACAGATCGCAGAAGACAACGTCGAACGTATATATATATATATATTCGCACAAACAAAAACGGGTATGTATTATTCTCCAACAGATCATGTTCATGCAACAGGGTGATGAGGAAACAAGAATCACCTACCTAGATTCAAACTGGAGAGATGAAGAACACGACGGCTTCAAACACAGTGTTTCTCTGTTGCCAAGCTATGCGCACGCACAACTGACCTAGGGTTTCTAACCCAGGCTCTCCTTTTATACTTATCAATATATATCTTATTTGATTTAATAATAAGAATAATAATAATGATAATAATTTAATTAATTAATAATAATAATAATAATAACATTTAAATTAATAATAATAATAATAACAATAGAATTAGTAATTATAATTATAATAATCACTTCAATAATTACATAAATAATAATAACAGTAATAATATTAATTATTATAACAATAATAACTCGAAATACCTAAATAATTTTATTAGTAATTTAACATTATAATTATAATGACCTCAAATATTAAAATGATCATATTGGTAATATTACCATTATAATAACAGAACATATTAAAATAATTATTTTAATAATCATAATCATATTCAATAATAAACTCAAAATACTAAAATGTCCTCGCGGAACCTCATACTCCAAACTAAACCCACTTACAGCCAAAATGCTCACGTCAACAATTACATTGCCTTTTAAATATTATCATCCCCAATAATAAATCAGCTTACAATGTCACTCAAATACGAGTTCTTACAATTTACTTCGTTATACTTTTTAAAAAATTATAATTTATTTTATGCAATAAAATTTGATCTTGTTATGATCTCTCTCATGTTTGGACAAAGTAGGTTTATAAGTGGTTCTTGAAAGGCCTTCAATGTATTGGGTAAAGAATATCGCTTGTCATGCCCTAAATTTCTAACCTGAGGAAACCGGTTCGTGACTCGCATTTACCCACCTAGTGAGCAATTTTTAGGTTAGACAATACCACACAGAATATCACAACAACCATAACAAGTGTCCACAAGTCAAACCACATATTTTATTTAAATAGTCAAATATCTTTAACATCATTCCCCAATCACATCAGTTTCCTCAAAATAACTTAATATGAAAAACAACAAAGCAATAAACTCAGTCTTCCACCTTAGTGTCCTGCCTAATGCTTGTAGGTTCTTAAAAAAACAAATTACAACGAGAGGAGTGAGCAACCACAGCTCAGTAGGGATCAAGTCTTTCCAACCCATCTCATGTTCCTAGTATTTACATGATGAGTGTGCATGTGCAATTAGCAGTTTATAATTAGCGGTTTAACTTCAAGGTACTCATAATCTAAACAACACATAAGCAACCACAACCACAAGGGCTACTATAACTGTAGCCACACAAGTTACCATAACCATAACCACACAGCCTACCACAGTCACAGCCACATAGCACAAAGCACAACACAATAATACATATTCACTCATAACGAGAACACACCATAGAGCATGTATTACAACACATTATATAATTCCTCAACCAATACACCCACCACATACATATCACACAAGGCCCATTTACAAGCTATGTACTTCCCCATGAAATCCTATCGCATAACTAACACGGAGAACACGGACATGAGACAAATAGCAAACGGCCTCCATAATTAACTCCCATGAAACAGACCCAATCCCCACTAACCACGGACTCATTGACACCCACAAGTATAGCACGTGATTGAAGACCAAAATTTATACAGGAGATCACACCTATATGAATTTATATATATATATATATATATATACATATATTATCTACCTCAAGACCTAACCCTAGAATAGGTTCATGAGAGTACAAAATCCCTATCTCAAATTCAATTATGTTAGGGTTTGAAATCCTAGAACTTCTCCTCTTCATTAGACGCCTCCAGCTTCTACTAACGTAGCAGTGTAGATCGACAATCGGGTTCTCTCTCCTCTCTCTCTCTCTCTCTCTCTCTCTCTCTCCCCCCCCCCCGCCTGGCTTCAAAATGAAAAACCTAAAATTGCATAATTGAAAGATATATATCAAAAATACATTATTGCAGGGTCGACATTGACCAAAATACTCTTGGATTGACCACAGATTCTTGCATCCACCAGACACCCACATTGACCAATTTTCATATCGAACATGGTCGATCTGCAATTGGGTCAACCATGTCGACCACATGTTGACCAACATATATGGAACAATTTTCGGGAATACTCTGGTCGACCACGACCACGTCAACCATACGTCGATCACACGTCGAAAATCCTCTTGTATCAACTAACACATGAAAAACTCTTGGAACTCTCCTCTGGTCAACCTCCTTCCAGATCGACCACGTTGACTATATCACCTCACATCGACCACACTCTCTAGAATCTCCCCTGGTCGGCATCAACCAATCACCATGCCAGGTCGACCACGTCAACTAAAGTATCCCACATCAACCAAGATTTTAAGCAATAGTTCAACTTAGCTTCTCCAAAAGAATTTGGCTTCTGAGGCGTTGCCCCCTCGGACTCCCGGTAACCATCTAGTCAAGAGTCCTTGCTTAAACACACAAATGACTAACTCCTCAAATCCGTAAACATTGGTCATTACATCACTGGAGAGTGTCAATCCATTTAATAATATGTTATATTATGGTATCTAAGTAGTTAACCTAGATTATTATGTTATGATACGATGTTCAAACACAAACCTTCTATGTTATGATTTCCTTGTGAGATGCTAATCATGTATGATATGCAAACTTCATGAGATCTCTTATGTCATATGATAAGGTATGACTTTATTATGATGTCCTTATGATTTTTTATAATTACTTTACTAACTTGTGTTTATTTTTACTAGGTTATTTGAACTCACTATTTTATAATTTCTTGTCCAACCCTCATCCAATTAAATAAATGGAAAAACTAAGATAAAGGATCAAGACATGCTTGAAAATAAAGTTGTGTAAAATTTTAAAAATTATTAGTTTGATAGTTCATGTGTCTTGTTATATAATAATGTGTTATGGACACTTGGTTTCTAAACCCCTAAGCCTTAAATATATTGGATTAAAATTTTATAATAATTAATAGTATATTTGATGAAATAATTAATAGTTTAAAATTTATATTAAACTTGTATATCTAAATTCTGCTAACATACCAATATGGAAGTCTCGGATTTGGGACCTGTTGGACCCCATTTTTCCTGGATTGGATACGTTTCATCAAAATTAATTTCTTTCATTGCACCCCCACTTGCTACAAAAATTTATAGGATAAAAGAGTCGTGACTACTGAGCTGACAATGCCCAATTTGAACTATTTATTCATAAAGGCCTTCAAACGCCAAAGATCTAATTCTAGGCGATAGAAAATTAAATTTAAGAATTAATGCCTTTGACCACACTCAGTTCTGAGGTCAAATGAAGAAGTTATGGTCAAAATCGTATTTAGACCGTTAACGACAGTCAAACGACAATCACATTCAAAATGGCACTCCATATCAGGTCACGAACCTCATTTTATTACTTTACTCATTGTTTCTAGAATTTTAATATATATATATATATATATATATATATATATATTGCATATATTCACCCCTAGAGCATTTTAAAAAAAAAATCAAAATTATATATTTTTCGATAATAGGCAGTTCCGGGACACGCGGTGCAAGTCTGGCATAAAAAATAGTTCATTTTCAATTAAAAATGATACTAAGTTACTCGTCGTGATGCCCTAAGTCCAAAAATAATTTTCTCATGATTTTTTGAAACCTGAGTTGCCTTCCCGAGTCCAAAACTTAAAAACATCAGTTAAAAAAAATATGAAATTAAAAAAATTTAAACCCTAGTCGCCATCATTTTTTTATTTCCCACCTACCCTATTCCACGTGTCACCTATTCATTAGTTTAAAAATAAAACAAAACAAAAAAACAAAAATTAAAATCAAGTCAACTCTCACCTATTTGATCTCTCTCACACGACGCACAATGCAGGTGTAGCGACGCAGGCTTCATTTTTCACCTCCACGGCGGGCCACAAGACCAAAGGACCAACACACGACCAGCCATGCCTGTCAACCACGCCACGCCTCACCTATGTCCTGTACTACCCGAGCCAAGGCGCCCCATCCGAGCCAGACGATGGACCATGTTGAACCCATCATCAACTTGTGTTCTCCCAGTCCTAAATCAATCCCCAAACCCTAAAACACATCCTCTATATAACCCTAGGAATTGATCTATTGAGCATGGGAACTCTCCTTCGACAAAAAAGATCAAAAAAAAAAAATCACCCAATCCTTCTTCTTATTCCATTGAACTCTAACAGAGAGTTTGGCCATTACCGCATTAGCTGCCGCTCCAAACCCCACCGACTAGGTGACTACCACCTTTCAAAATTCCCACCTAAAGCCACAAAAGCCTCCTTTCAACTCGATTTCCCTTCCATTGCAGTAGCCATAACACTGACAGTCTCAACCACAACCCCCACTAATGGCCCCCCCTCGACATTGCCACATTGGTTGGCACCGACTACTCTAACAACGACATTCCTCAACTCCCCAACCACGATATAATAGAGCCGATGCTCCAAGCCCAAACTGCTGCGACGCCGCTGGATCGTGCCTCCACCACCCATTAGCCATCCGAGTAATGTAAAACGAGGAGACCTATTCACGGACTAGGAGAAAGGAGTTTCACTTGAGAGTTATCTCGGTCTCTGTGTTAAGGGTCTTCCCTTTCTCTATTGTTGTTATGTTTTCTTATGTTTAGATGATGTTGTCCTGTTGTTTTCGTGATTGGTGTCTATTAGCGATTGTTTTTCATTGCTGTTGGCTTTTTTTTTTCTTCGATGTTGATCCATTTGATTATTCTTGCTCATATGGTTAGTGCTTATACTGTCTATGTGTTGGCTAGTGACTTATTATGCATTGTTATTGGTTTGTTCTTGTCATGGATCTAATGAGTATTTGTCAGTCTAGCTTTCACATGATTAGTTATCCCCTCTGATTTCTATATTATTGTTGGCACATATATATATTGGTGACTAGTTTATCATAGTGAGTCTAGATGAAATAGAGACGGGTTTTTGTTGAATTCAGACGATTGGCTTTGGTGATTGTTTTTAATGAATGGCATTTTTTGTATGTTCTTGGAAACGGAAATGACCCACGGCTTCAGTCCACATTTGAACATCTTTAGAAGCTCACTGATGTATTGGTTTTAGTCACTGGTTCACTAGTTTTTTTAAAATCCCTACTTCATGGCTTTTCATTAACTGATCTACGTTTCTACATTTGTTTGAATATTCCATTTCTCTCTATGATGGTTTGTCTTTAATGTTCATTTCCTTTATTTTTATCCAACATGCCCTTCATAGTTTTTGTGCAGTGTGATTTCAAAGACTTATTTCTTTTTTAACTATTTGAGTGATGAGTCCCGTTTCTTGGCTGTGACTAATTAAAGAAAAAAACTGTTCCTACTGTTCATGGTCTGTTTTTCTCTCTCTTGGTATGTTTTTATCTCTTTTTTGTCTCACAGGTTGGTTCCCCCGTTGGTTCGTATATTCCCCTTTTCCCTCTCTTTCCCCTCCCCCCCCACACCGTCCTCCTCTATTTTTTTTTCCTACCCAACCATTCTTTTCTCTCTTTTTGTTGTGCTCACATTAGTGATTGGTTACCCCCGTTGGTTCGTATATTTCCCTTTTTCCTCTTTTTTTACTACTACAGTCCTGCTGTATTTTATTTTTCCTTGATCCCAAATCCTAATTTTACTTTGTTCTCTTTATGGCCTTAGGATTAAATATTAGTTATGGGCCATTAAACATTATGTAATTTTGGGTTTTGTAACCCAATGATTGTAATTTGTAAAATTTAGCATAGTTAAAAAAAGAAAAAAAGAGAGAAGAGAGAGTTGTTATTTGTGAATGCTACAATCACACACATAATACTTTTATTTGATTTCCAATAAGAGGGTTTTATCCAAAAAAAAAAAAAACAGTTGTACTCTTATTTAATTTTCAAAACCAAAAAGGGCAAATTGAGGTAGTCTTTTTTAAAAAAACAAGAAAGGTTTTTAGATTTTTCAAAATCAATCAAGAGTAAATATTTTGAGAAAAAAAACAAAGTAAACAAAGTAAACAAAAAAGCATTTTTTTGGCTCTTTAGACTTCTTAAGCAAAATACTTGGGCTTTTCGTTTAGTGTTTTTCCTTTTATCATTTTCATTAACTTAGTACTTTAGGAAATAGTTTGGTTTTAGAAAGGACAAATCCTAGGTTCCTTTTAGATCATTAGGTAAATTGAACTTAATTTTCATCTGCAACAAAAATTTAGAAATAAAAATGGTAAAAATCAAATCAATAGGACTTCCTTTAGAGGCTTAGGATAAACTGCATATAAGTTCAACTTTAACAAATAACTTTAAAAAAATAAAAGGATTAAAAATTTACTAATAGAAAAATTTAACATTGCTTTAGAATAGTCAAATTTCAGCAAGTGGTTAACATAACTCAAAAACCTCTGAACTCCTAAGAACAGTACCGAAAGGGCATTGTGGGGGTGTTAATCCTTCCTCACACGTAGCCAACTCTCGGATCCAGCTCCAACGACATATATCATTTTATTAGGTGACCAACTGCACCCCAAAAATAGTTGGTGGCGACTCTGTTATTTTTCTTCACCATTCGGATGAAAGTTAGGGAAATCGCAACCCCAAAAGCAGGTTTTCCCCCGAATAAAATCCGATGATGATAGGACCATCATAAGGAAAGTAGATAGCTGCCCCACGACTCTCTCCCTCAAGCTTCCCCTCCATTGAGCTTCCCCATATCCCTATATAAAGGGTAATCTTTGTCATATGGGTTCACTCTAACTACATTCAATATACTAACTAGCGATATCAATATTGTAGGTAAATTTAATTGATGTTTATTTTATGTCAATTTAAAGACTTTAATATTTATATCCCATATAAAGAAGAGTAGTGTTAGGTACGAGCACCTCATGTAAGCTTTGTGCATATATCGTTGATATGACACTACTTGGTTGGGCGGCTCGCACCACATCAATAGTGTTGTGGTTTAATCATGTAACGCTACATCAACGGTGCCTATACAAAGGTTATGTAAGGTGCTTCCAAGAAGAGTTTTTCTATATTTATAAAAAAGTTGATTGCCCTTTGTAGTTAATGTGAATGCCACACATTATCTAATCTCAAAATGTCTTACACAACAGGAATATGAACAACCAAAGAGGAAAAAAGAAGAAAATTATGCTCCAATGACTACCAATAATTCCAAACATGAGTATTTTGTTGCATACCTTACATAATTTATGTTAGATCTCATAACAATTTTTTTTTAAACTGCTTAGTCATAAGTGTCTAATTGTTTGAATTAAGGGCTTCAATGAAAATAGTTGAAGTTCAGTCAAAGATAGAGATATATATTTAGTTTTGTCATTAAATAATGTAAATGTTTTATAAAAGTATAAATTTGAATATAGGTAAAATTACTTCTTTTAAAAAAACAAATGAGTCATTTGATATGTGTTTTCAATATTTAGTTTTGATTTCATTGTTTATTTCTTTATTGAAGTTTTGAAACTTGAAACTTGATTTGAATTGAAGATTGTAAAAAAAATCTATTTGATATATAATTTTGATTTTGTATTGAAATTTCAATTTGAAAATATATTGTGTATGGTACATTTTTAAAACTTGTAATTACACGTATCATCGCCATTGTAACTACCATAGTTTTTGTCGCATATCTCACTAGAATTTACTGTGATATGATTCAATTTCATTAAAAGAAGCACAATTTTCTTCACATTTCTAACAAACCACAATATAAAAGATAAATAAAAACTTTCAGAACAAAAATAAGTTCCAAATTTTCTTCCCACTTCCTGTAATAATCTAATCTGCAAAGTTTGTTAGCATAATCAAGCAATCCAAGCATAACACACAACCAACATAAAAGAGAACGCATATGGGTTTACCATATTCACTTTCTCCAAATTTCATATCCATGTCGAATAAATGATTGCCTCCGCCCGATTTGAGGTTGGCCTTGAATAGCTGGCCTTTGTTGCCGCTCGATCTATTCTAGGAATGGAATACGATAGAGGAATGTAGCATTTGCAGGGTGGCAAAGAGAGCAACGTAAGATGACGATGATAGATAGAGGAAGGTTTGTGGAAGAATCTTCATCGTCATGGTTACGAAGGAAAGAGAAAGACAAAAGAGAGATGTGTGTGTGTGTGTGTGTGTGAGAGAGAGAGAGAGAGAGAGGAGAATGGGAGAGAAGGAGATAAAATTTTAATTTGAATTAATCCTTTCAAAAACTGGCAAACACCACTCAAAAATAGTAAAATGACCCACCCAAAATTTAAGTTTTTATTTGAACATGCATTTAAATATCATATACCAATAAAGCTATAAATGAATCAAACGTTCATGAATAAATTCGTGTTCGGCTTGGTAAAAGATCATTTATATTCGTTTGTTTAAAAAAGGTTATATTCATGAATAATTTTTTTTATTCATGAATACAAACAAACAAACAAGAATAAGGCTATATTTGGCTCGTTTATGTTCGTAAACATGTGTTCGCAAACAATGTTTGTAAACATATATTTGTAAGCATGTGTTCGCGAGTAATGTTTGAAGACATTAATAATTGCATTCATAAACAAATTAGCTGTTTACTGTTATCCTTTCTTCAAGTATACAGATTGTTACAAGTAACAAAGTGAACTTAAAGTTTGAATATGGAACCCAAGGGAAGGTGATTAAGTGAAAAGTTCATTTTGTAACTCATTAAATCAAGTTAAAGTTTGTTTTTTGTAAAATTTGAAAGTTTAAAGTTTGTAATTGAAATTAACAAAGCTAATGTAAATTATCTTATGGGAGACTTGGGGATTCAGATTTCAATTGATGTAATTTCTTTATTCATGTTAATTCAAATTTCTATTTTTATCTAAAACCCAACACATATGCATGAACTAGCCTCTTTCGAGTGATCTAGTTGTGTGTAAACCATAGCTTGGAGGACGAGTAACCAATTAAATGCTTAAGTTTTTGAGTGTAGATTGACATCACACCAATCTTAACTAGGTTACAAGATAAGAATACTGGCTTTCGCAAATTATATTCTTCTCAAGTCAACTCTCTTAATTATCCGGCTATCAACGTCATTTTTCGATCCATAATTGATTGCCCTAAACAAGAACTAAGATGACTAAACTTAATTCTAACATGCACATTCAAGGGAATTGATAAATAAGTAAGAGAATTCAAATTAACATATCATAAAGAAATGAGACTCATAAGTTTACATCAATATTCATCCTCCCCCCATAGAGGTTTAAGCAAACATTGTACCAAAAATTACAAGCATTCTTGCCATTGAGAACCCAAAAGCCTCTCTAATTTCTCTCCTGATTGATCCCCTTGAAAGTCACTCAATTCCTCTTTTGTTCCAATCCCAAACCCATTTTTATAACTACCAAAACTTATTTACATATGTCCAATCAATAAAAAAAAAAAAAAAAAAAAAAAAAAAAAAAAAAAAAAAAAAAAACCGTTCCCTCTAACATTTGAATTTCGTTTCTCTCTTGAAATGCTTTGAGGAGAGTCGTTTAATCCTTTAATGAAGAGTTATGAGCCGTACGGGTGGCAGCTTCAAGAGTTTAGTTGAACTGCAGCACGCTCCGAGTAGAAACTGTCCTTGGTCAATCAATTTGATTAACTGAAATTCAGTCGACCGCCTTTGACTTTTCAATCGACCAAAAGTTCCTGAGAGTGTGGTCAATTAACTTGGCCTGTTATTCATTCAAAAACACCACAAAATAACACAGAGGTTCTACATTCACTATGTTAGGGGTTAGATCACTAATCAAACAATTCTTTACAAAATAAAGGTAAATTCATGATTATTTCCCATATAATATTCCTTTATTTGATATCAAATTATGGTTTAAAGTACCCTCTAACATTTACAAACAAATGTTCATAGACAATTGAACCAATAAATTAATAAACATGCAATAAACAAACAAACAAATGAGCATATTTGTTTATAAATTTTGAATAATTAGTGTTTTAGTTCATACACAGTCAACCAAACATACAATCTCTTTGGGTTCATGAATGAACTAATTTTTTTTTATAAATTTTTAATAATTAGGTATTTTAGTTCATGAACAATTAAACGGATAAATATCTTAAATTTTTAAATAAAATAAAAATATAATATTTACAAATATGTTAATACATTCATGCATAAAACACTTATCCATAAGTTATTTATAAACATTAACTAACGACACGGGCGGCGCTACATAGGGCTGAGGGTGTGCACTTGCACACCCTGGCCCGTTTAAAAAAAATTTATTAATAATACTTAATTAAAATATCAAAAAAAAATGGTGCACACCCTAACCTAGCCGCCACACACCCTGCCTTCATTCTTCTCTTCCCTTACGTTGCGTATGCTCCAGCGCTTCCCCCCCCCCCCCCCAAAACCCCAACCCCCCCGAAATAAAGTGGTGAAATTTTAAGATTTATTAGTTGTTTGCTCGTGTCTTTGTTTGTAAAGGGAGGAACTATCAAACCCTAAACCTTAAAGACTTGGATTGAAAGTAAAAGAAGGTTGTTGATTAAAAGTAATAGTTTAAAATTGATATAAAATTTGTATATTTAATTTCACTAACCCCCCCCGGTTGGGGGTTTTAAATTGGGGGGGTGCACCCCCGCGTCGGTCTGGTCATTTGAAATTTTAGGCGACCATTCTTGATATCGCGTCAATTTCTCCTCTTTCCTTTAACCTTGTACTTGGCCTCGTTATCTCCACCCCCAAGGTTCTCCTTCACTTTAGACGCTAATCAAACAATTCTTCAAAAAAAGGAAACAGAACCCAAACTTTATAGGTAAAGAACCCTCTAACATTTAGAACAATGTCATCGACAAGCCCAAAATTAACAAACATGCAAAACAAACAAACAAACATTTTTTTTATAAATTTTAAAAATGCCCGTTCGGCCATCCCGTCACCCGCCGCTTTGGGTTCGTGAAGAACTACTTTTTTTCACAAATTTTTTAATTATTTTTAGTTCACCTCCCATTACGGAACTTATAAAACCACAGTCTTAACTAACGACACGGGCCGCTACATGCGGGTGTACACTTGCACCACCCCCCCCGTTTATTAAAAACTTAAAATGGTCAACCACCGCCGCGCCGCCCATTCTTTCTTCCCTTACGTTGCGTACGCCCGTGTGTTACGCCGATTGCCGTTCACGCTTCCGGTTCCCAAGACACGACAACGTTTGGCCATGACCGCCCTGGTACAGTGGTACGCCCTGTCGTTTTTTGTTTTTTGGGTTCCTATAAATTGTAAATTGTAATCCTATTAATTTTGCAGATTTAATAAGCTTTTTGTGCCGATTTCGAACTTATGTGTATTGTTGTTCTCTCAATCTCTCTGTATAGTTCATTATTGACAATTTTTGGGGTGCGAGGCGCTGAGGCAGAGGCGGGTTGATTAGCTGTAGACCTTGTGCTTGTTCTCCTAAGTGTTTCTTGAATCGATCTATCGTTTCACAGGTTTGTCTTAGCTTTCACAGCTTCTTTTTAATAAAATTTACAATAATTTTAAAATGCATAGTTAATAATTTGCTTTTTATAATTGATAATTTGATAATTGATATTGTGTTGCTATTCAATAATTTCATTTGGATTTTAATTTAGAAAATCCAAAAGGGATTTTCTAGATATTTTCAATAAATATCTAGACATGTTTGATGTTTGTAGACTTGTAGTGTTTAATGTATTGCTTATTTGTGGTTGTACTAGTGTTTGATGTAATAAATTTTGTGGTGTTTGACTATCTATTATAACTATTATATTTTCAGCTGTTTCCGCTAGAAATGGATAAATTTGTGATATGAAAACCAAAATATTCTTCTTCTGGTTCTTCTAAGCGAATTTGTGTTGACTTGAACAATCTTCCTTCGAATCCTGGGCTACGAGAACCGATGTCATCTTATTTTCCTAATGATCAAGATAATATAAGAAGAACTTATATACAAAAGGGTCCTTGTCAAATTGTTCCTACCAATTTACCTCAAACCGAAATTGCTGGATCAATGCGTCGGTTTCATCCTGATTGGTTTATCGAATACAAAAATTGGTTGGAATATAGTATAGAAAAGGATGCAGTATTTTGTCTATGTTGTTACCTATTTAAACAAGATGTTGGTAAGCAAGTGGGGGGGGGGGGGGGTGACACTTTTGTAAGAACGGGATTCAGATTATGGCATAAGAAAGAAAAGCTTCGAATCCATGTTGGAGGTGTTAATAGTGCACATAACCAAGCTCTCAAGAAGTGTGAGGATTTAATGAAGCCAAATCAACACATTAACAATGTTTTTGTTAAGCAGACAAATGAAGAAAAGATGAAGTATCAAATTCAGTTAAATGCAACAGTTGATTGCATAAGATTCCTTTTGCGTCAGGGATTAGCTTTTCGTGGCCATGATGAATCTTCAAGTTCAAGTGATAAAGGAAATTTTCTTGAGCTTCTACAATTTTTGGATGATCACAATGGATCCATCAATGAAGTGGTACAAAAATGTCCAAAGCTATTAAAACACAAGTAAAAGATAAACGATTGCGGAGTTGGC
The DNA here is from genome assembly GCA_023512835.1 of Taxillus chinensis. Taxonomy (NCBI): domain Eukaryota; kingdom Viridiplantae; phylum Streptophyta; class Magnoliopsida; order Santalales; family Loranthaceae; genus Taxillus; species Taxillus chinensis. The sequence continues at coordinate 44,757,957 of CM042091.1, forward strand.
CAGAGAACATCAATAAATTTCTTGTTTTTCTATTTTTTTTTTTTAATAAAAAGACCCCCCCCAGGCTGAAAAACAACAAGTTAACTCATCCTGATATTCAAAAAGACATTGTGAATGCAGCTGCTTGTGAAACTACTAATGCCATCATCAAGAATCTTGACAATGAGTTCTTTTCAGTTTTAGTCGATGAGTCTCGTGATATATCAATTAAAGAACAAATGGCAATTGTTTTGCGTTATGTGAACAAGAAAGGGAGATGTTACATAGCAATTCCTTGGTATTGTACATGTAACAGATACCACTGCTTTGTCACTCAAAGTTGCAATTGAATCTCTATTTTCAAAGCATGGATTAAGTTTATCAAGACTACGTGGGCAAGGTTATGATGGGACCAGTAATATACAAGGTGAGTTTAATGGTCTTAAAGCTTTGATTTTAAGAGAGAATGAATCAGCATATTATGTTCATTGCTTTGCTCATCAACTTCAGTTGACTCTTGTAGCTATTGCTAAGAATCATAATGTCATTGCTGAATTTTTTTTGCTTGGTTGCTAAATTGATAAATATTGTTGGAGGCTCTTGTAAGAGACGAGATGCTCTTCGAGATGCATAATTGGGCAAAATTGAAAAAGCATTGGACATGGGTGAACTTCAAAGTGGACAAGGTTTGAATCAAGAGACAAATCTTAAACGTGCAGGTGATACACGTTGGGGGTCACATTATGGTACAATTATCAACTTGATTTTGATGTTTTCTGCCACTGTTGAAGTACTTAAGATTATTATGGTGGATGGCACAAGTTATGAGCAAAAAGGTGATGCTCGGTCTACTTTGAAGTTAATCTTATCTTTTGAGTTTGTCTTTGCTCTACATTTGATGAAACATATTTTAGGGGTCACAAATGAGTTGTCAATAGCATTGCAAAGGAAAAATCAAAATATTGTAAATGCTATAACACTTGTTGACATGTCTAAGAAACGACTACAGATGATGAGAGACAATGATTGGGAATCTTTGTTGGTTGAAGTATCATTGTTTTGTAATAAACATGATATTCTCATCTTGAACATGGATGAAATTTTTGTAATTGGTGGGAGGCTACGACGCCAAACCCCACAAATTACAAATTTACATCACTTTCGTGTTGAATTATTCTACACAGCCATAGATATGCAACTTCAAGAGCTCAACAACCGTTTTTCAGAGGGGAATACAGAGTTGTTACTTTGTATGGCTTGCTTGAATCCGAGTAATTCATTTTGTGCTTTTGATAAGCAAAAGTTGATTCGTCTCGCAAAGTTATATCCATATGATTTTTCTGAGACAGATTTAATTGCACTTGATATTCAACTTCAGAATTACATTGTTGATGTGCAAGCTAATGACATGTTCATGGAACTACATGGAATTGATGAGCTTGCGAGAAAGATGGTAGAGACAGAGAAGGATGTCACATATCCTTTAGTTTATCTGCTTGTGAAGTTAGTGCTGACCCTTCCTGCTGCAATTGCAACAGTAGAAAGAAGTTTTTCAGCAATGAAATATATAAAAGAATCAATCGCTAATCGAATGGGAGATCAATGGATGAATGATTGTTTGGTAACATACATTGAGAGTGATGTATTTGATAACATTGATAATGAAGCTATCATACAACATTACCAAGCTATGAAGACCCACAAGAGGATTTTATGACATTTCATGTATTTTTTTTAGTGTTGTTATATGTAAAACTTCTATAATTTTATAACATTTTATGTAATATTTTATTAATGATATTATTTTTAATTTTTATAATAAATATTGAACATTCTAAAAATAAATTCTAAAATCGTCCTAACGAATATAATTTAATAGTGTAATTAAAGAAACTTTAAGTCTTCACCTCCATCAAGAAATAATATCAAAGAATCAATTCGGTTGTAGCCATACCAAACCCCATGTGAGGCCCGTGTTTTGGTTTTGAAACACGGCATTCCATTGTCAGACTTGCGTAGCAATCGGGGCATAAAAGTTTTTTATTTACTAAGACGTGCCTCGGCCGTTTTCCCCTAAAATAAAAGAAATAGAGTAATTAAAGAAACTTTATCTAAGCATAAAATTTGTGGCCAAGCTCACGGCAGGTATCACCATTCGAGAAAAGAAACGAATGTCAACAAATGGGGCACGGTAGCTGCTGAGTTTGGTCGCCTACTGGTGGTACTGTTAGTCGATAAGAAGCCCCCTTCCTCACAAAACGTGCGACCCACATCCACTCCAACCCTCAAACTTGCTGTGCGTACCCGTACGCAAGCACTCCATAGACCAAACAGAAAAAAGTGCCTCCCCTTGCAACTAAAAAACAGAAGCTTCTCTTGGATTCAGTTTCGGGCAGCAAAAAAATTCCAATGTTCATGTTCTTACCTCAACATAAGTACCCTCTTTGGTCTTCTTGCCATACCCCTAAGACATGCCACCAGCATCTCCATTGCTCTGTTCCCACCCTTGCCACTACAACCAAGCCTGTACACAGCCGTAGGCAACAGCCTGTCAATGCACCACTGCCCCGGACCTGGCCACCTGCTTTAGTTGCAGCAGCCATCAATCTCCCCGAGCCTGATGACCAGAGCTTGCAGTCCACATGGGCTCACCGTGCTTGGGTCACAAGCGGGTGCACCACGGTACTGATCTCACTGGCCAAGTCCATGACAGCTGCAGCTGCTTCTCAGCAGTGGCTCCAACCCGTTTTAGCTGGTCTAGCAGGTTACGTGCTAGCTGACCTTGGCTCCGGCATCTATCACTGGGCTATCGACAACTATGGTAGCAGTTCCACCCCAATGTTTGGTTCCCAAATTGAAGCTTTCCAGGGCCACCACAAGCAGCCATGGACAATCACCCAGCGCCAGTTTGCTAACAATCTGCATGCGCTTGGGCAGTCTGTGACGATCATAGTGCTTCCCATGGACCTCCTCTTTGATGACCCAACACTGCTCGCATTTACCGCCCTGTGTTCCGGATGCATCATGTTTAGCCAACAGTTCCATGCTTGGGCTCACAGCAAGAGGCGGCAGCTGCCACAGGTGGTGGTGGCATTGCAGGAAGGGGGAGTTCTTATATCGCCTCGACAACATGGGATGCACCATCGCCCACCATATAGCAATAATTATTGCATAGTGAGTGGGTTATGGAATGGATTCTTGGACCAGCAGAAGGTGTTTGAAGCAATGGAGATGATGGTGTTTTTTAGGCTTGGGGTCCGTCCGCGTTCCTGGAGTGAACCTGGTTCAGAGTGGGCTCAAGAGACAGATGATAAACACTCCCAAAATTCGGTAAACTAATCCTTATCCGATGTCCATGTCTTGTTCTGGTATGTGTGTGTCGGAGAAAAGGATACACATCCGCCAATATCTGCAGAAAATGAACCGATACATGCCCCTTTATTATTCAAACAATTGTAATAACAAGGAAGAGCAATTTTCCAATCGAAAAACAGAAGTACAATATTACAAGATTAAGGGCTCGTTTGAATCCATTGTTGTTTGTTGCTGTTAATTTAATTATTTTTAAAATATAAAGTATAGAATCATTATTGTAAAAAAGAAAAATGCATTGGATAGGCAACACACTATTGTCCTTAACCCTAAAATTTTGTCCTAAAAACAAATAAAATACTATAAATAATTATATTAATAAAATAAAAAATAATTTTAAAATTCAAAAACCTTCACACACTTACTCAGTTAGTCAGTTACTCCTACTACTAATCAAAATGCACATTAAATTTTGACGCTATAAATTACAACACTACATCTAGCAAAAAAAATGGAAACAAAATGGCAAAAAAAAAAATGTAAACCCAAAGTAAGAACAGGAGATAAAAGAAAGAACCTACATCTAGCAAAGCTTTGTACTCTTCTGCAGTGACAAAACCATGAACATACAGCTCCAACTTCCCAGTTCAGCTGATTGTCATTCTTACAACTGAATAATATCAATTAATGTAAGATGCCAAAAACCACCAAAAGTTCAGAACAATTAGAGTTGACTGTGTTTATTAAGACAGTTCTTTTATTAGTCGGTTGCTAACTGTTTGATAATAAGAAAAAGATATCTTAATTTCTTCTGTGATGTCAGAGTGTACAGAGAAGACACCATAGAGAGAACATGATCAGAATTTGCCTCCAGGATTTTTTTTATTAAATGTTTCACAGCAAGTGAAATCAAGATCCAAAATACAGTCTCAGGAAATAGTAGAAAGTAGAAAAAAGCCTCTTTAGAAAGGTACAGTAATGATAAAGAAAATACAACAATTGCTCTATAAACTTATTGCCAGCAACATTGATGGTATTCATGCAAACAAGTGAACCGAGGTAGGTGTTCAATTAGCTAGCACATGATAAACTGAAATCTATTTTGAGAACGAAGAAACAACAGAGGGGCATACTTATTCTAGCATTCCTACATTCAAAAAGGCTGCCATGTCAAAAGAAGTATTGTTGATATCTATCCTTTGGAACATATTTGTGCATTAGGCTTGCTTCCCAGAATTAAATGGTTTAGGTGCAGACCATAATGAGCACGTCAATTGACCTGGGCTCATTTAGTGGGTACTTGTGGATCACAAGTCATTACATGGACAGTGAAAGTGAAATTCTGAGAATCTATTGGTTGCCACATTATAGAAGAACCTTTTTTTTTTGCTTTGAAATCAGAGACATTAAGTTAACTAGCTAAGAATAAGATAGTCATTATCGATGATATAATCCGACCTCCTGAGAGGTTCAAAAACAAAAAGTACACCTAAAAACAAATGCCCATGACATCCCTAGTCCCTAAATCCAAAGAGGTTTTCACAATCAAATCCAGTGGTCTCTACTAATGACAAGCTGCTTTTTGACCCATGGAGGCACTATAAGGCACTTCATTGAGATGAAAAATACCTAAAGTTAAAATAACCACACTCAAATTGTGCTAAAACAGACTCCTCCAAACATGACATGAGCAGCTTAAGCTTCTTATAGAAGTTTCAAACTTAAGACATAGCAACAGGTTCGGCTCACTTATAGCATGCAAGCAATCATCCTCAAAGACAAATTCAAAGATACTCTTTCAGCTTTGCCCAGGCATTCAGAAGGTTCCTGCAAGCCAACACCTCCATATTATATGGCTTGTGCAGCCAAAGAAATGTCAACAGTTTGCACCACTGTCTAGCCCACTACATGTCAGTAGGAAAATTATATGAAATGACAACCAAGTTCATATTAGAAATGTCCAATTCTTAACAACACACTACCCACAAACCCTTATTTAATGGTGGAGGATCAACTCCAATATTAAAACAACATCTCGCGGAACTGAGACCCGAATGCAGTGTTCTTAGGAATGTCCTTTCCACACTGCAAATTAAATCACAAATTTAAGTTAACAAATCATACTACAATCTGAAAACATTCACATTTTAACATATAGGACAAAATATGGATCTACAGAAGTGTCAATCAGTAGGGTAATGCCAAATCAAAGAACATACGATTTACAAATTCTCAAAATTTAACTTTAAAAAAGACAGACAAAAATATTTTTTTTAGAAGGACAACAATTGGAGACGATGATCCAAAAAGAGGAAGGAAAAACAAAACATCCTGAGAGATTACCGTCTTTTCATAACATTGCTACTAGATTATTTTGGAATGCTAAATGAGCAATAAATCAGAGTGGCGCAGCGGAAGCGTGGTGGGCCCATAACCCACAGGTCCCAAGATCGAAACTTGGCTCTGATATGTTTTTTGAATCCCATTGGTAGGGAAAAGGAAAAAACAAGATGGAGCAGTGGGCCGATGTTTGGGGTATTTTTTTTGCTATTTTTTTTATTTTTTTTTTAAAAAATGTAAAAATAATAAAAAAAAAAAAAAAAAAAAAAACCTAAATAAAAAATTTTTTCCTATTAATATTTAAAATTTTAAATTTTTTTTTTTTTTTTTTCCTCTTCCTTTTTCCCCCTCAATCCCCCCCCCCCCCCCCCTTAATGGCTAATTTTACTCGACTTTGGGGAACTGTTGTAGTTTAAAGTATTGGGCTGATTTTTTTTCCCTGCAAAATTGTAATTTCTTTGTTTGTCTGTTTTAATTTTTGACATCCTGTGAAGAAATGTTGGCTATTTAAAGTAAAGGGTTTATTTAAATTTTTTTGACAATGTTTCAATTTGATCTAACTTATTTGTGCGCAACTTTTTTATTTGTTGTGTCTTATTAGAGTCCTATATTGAAGGAAATAACTAAAAGCAATCACAGCTGTTTCTTCATAAGTTTCCTTAAATTTACAGTTTTAAATTTCTTTTTGCTTCCCTATATAAATATACACCACAATGGATTCTCTAAATGACCATCTATATCATTAAAATAATATTTTATTCTACTTATTTTATTTAATAATATTTTTTATAATTTAACTTAAAATAAAAATTAATATTACAGAAAATATGAAAGGGAGATGTGAAAAAAATTAAATATAATTTAATAATTATAGGGAGTGAATAGTTTTTCTCAATATATCAAGAAACACTGTACAAACCCTATAGAGAAAGTTAAATATAGAGCATCTGCTGTAGGAATGATTTTATGACTTTTTAACTTTTTTTCCCTAAATATAGGAAAACAGACCTTTATAAGGAATCTGCTACTGCTCTAATTAAATAAATCCTACTATAGAAATAAAAGTAATCTTTCATACGGTTAATTAGTTTTAGAATATTGACCCTTAAATTTTAATATATATGTTTTATTTTTATTAACAATCCTATGAAAAACTTTTATTGATTTGAAAGAAGTGGCTAATATTTTTTTATGAATAATTTGATTCTAAGGGTTGAATTTTATAATCGTAAATTGTCATTTCTGTTTGATTATTATATTTTTGTCTATATCTCAACGAAAGTAGTCTTCTTATTTTTTATTTGTGCTCACCTTAATATGTTTGGGTTATAGTAAATGCATTTATCATAAATTATTGATTACTTTTCCATTTACTATGTATCTCTCTTATCATCTAGTTGCATAAGTATTTATTATTTATTTTATGTTATGTTTTCTTATGAAAAATAATAGTAGAATAATATCCATTGAAGAATTATCCCTTTCTAGTGATACTATTTTTTTTGGGTCTTAGATACTTTCTAGTGGGTCACCCCACTTTATTAAGGTTAAGGCCGATTGAGTTGATTTGGTTTTATTTTTGGTAATTACATACTCAAATTAGCACCATAATATAAGGAATAAGTTCCTTTATCTTGGAGTGAGTTTTAGTATTAGAAACAAATTATATTTTAATCTTCATCAAGGTCATCTGTATTTCATCTTCCTCAATTATTTCTGATTTTTTTAATGAATACTATTATTTTCTCTTTTAACTAAGTCATCATTTTCATGTTTCATTTTTTACTATTAAACTAGGCCAATATGCAAGTCCATGCAAGTGTCACAATATTATTCATTTTTAGCTCATCACATCAACTTATACGTATGATTTTAAAATATATTGTAATATTTTTGGGCTTGCTCTCTTCTCAAAACTTATCTTAGCTTTTCCAAATTTGAAGATGTAATGCGCTTTGATATTTTCTCCTAACAATCTTTCTTTTTGTCATACGTCGAACCACAACTGGAGATATACCTATGGAATTAAACTAACAAGACATCTATATTATGATCTAATGGCTATCAAGAAGACAATACAACTTCGGAACAATCAGACTTTAATAGCACTTTTATATATAATAAAACAAATCATGACTTTAATCTTATATACAAGCCATTAGTCACTCATTTTTTACATAACATGCTCAAGTCTATCTTAGCTATTATAATAAAATATAAATTTTAACATTATTTTATACTTTAAAATAAAAGTGGTATTACTTAGGAGAAATATTAATGGATGATGTCTTTATTTTACTTCACAAATAATATTTAGGCTATGTACAATAACTACATCCAATCTTTTTAACAAGTACGTCAATTTTTGCTTTTGTGTTTCTATTTATGACTTTTATAGGTGGAGTTTAAATTTGATTTGAATTTAAGATTATAAAAAAATAATTTGGCACATTATTTTTATTTTATAATTTAAATTATAGTTTTTGTTAATTAAAAGTTATATTTGGTATATTTTAAAACTTAAATAAAGTATGATAGAGGTGTAAATGGGAGGAGTTCGAATTTGTTGGTGAGCACTACACTGATGAGCCATTGTCAGATAGCAAACATGTTAGTTGATCTGCTGCAAAATTGAAACGTGTAAAAAGGATGCCATTTTGAAGAAAATAGGCAACCAGATTAATGCCCTCTTCATTGCAATCTCCCTCCAACTATGGGTGTAAAACGAACCGATCGGTCAAGGACGGATCTAGAAACTTCGATTGGAGGGGAGGGGGGTTACAAATTTAAAATATATAAAATAATATAAAAAAAACTAACCTTCAATTCAATTTCAACATAAAGATAAATATTAAAATAAAATGATACATAGATAGTTGTTCCACAATACATTTTAAATTTCAGCTCAAAATCCTATTAAAATGCAACACGTCGTGCTTGCATATCTCGAAAATCATCTATGATTGTGTCACGCCCCCAAATCTCGGAAGGACCGGAACTAAGAGTGTGACTTCCCCATGCCCGCACCCGAAGGGTCAAGGGGTTGGTGACTAGCACCGATATGGACTACAAATCGGGTGTTATCCCAGATAAACCTGTACATTCATACATCAGGGGTATTCCTGTACATTCCCACATGCTATGAAGTTAAGGAAAATAATTTATTAATAATAGAGTCATGCTATAATTCCAATACAACTTCCACGGACCCTCGTCCAGATATTCAAATAATAAAACAATTATGTTATACCAAATCCATAAACCAAGTTATACAAAATGTGAAATGAATAACAATCAACTTCGGACCAGCCTCTAGCGAATGGGTCGATACCTGAAACATGTCAACAAAGTAGGGGTGAGCACAAGTGCCCAGTAAGTGATCTCTATCTCCTCACCATCCTATAACATGAAATCCTAAATTTACATGATGGGTGTATGCTTGTGCCAGTGTAGTGTCCTATTCTATCACAATAAGCTCACATTCAATCACAAATATAACATCACACCTATTACATTTCATCCATCAAAGGTTTGCACCGGCAATCCAACCATTCACAGGATCCCCGCTACCAACTCCAAGAATCCCGAGCCACTACTGAGATAGCCATATGTGGGACTGTGGTGTCTCTAATGACAACCAGCCACATATGGGACCTCGATTAACTGACCCACATAGGGGACCCGTGGCCCTCTTGCGACCCTATATGGGATCTGTGGTTAACCCAACCGACTCCACCACCAATTCCACATATAATCAATAAATAGAATATTCCAACAGTCAAAATTCAATACAACAGCCTTACAAAATATTTAATTCATCAATCTGGCGCTAACCACAAATAATATGTATAGATATACATACATATATAAATATTCATCAAACATCCAACACCTTAAATATCAATTAAGTAATATTAAGCTACGTACAAGTAACATTTAAATGTCAAATTTCTAACATTGAACTACAAACAACATTTCTAATGTCAGATTATAAATATCAAGCTACAAATAATGTTTCTAATATCAAACTATTAATGTCAAGTCTCCGACAATATTTTAGATGATAAATTAATAATATCAAGCTTCAAGTAATACTTCATATTATTAAACTATAATATCAAACTCAAGCACTATTTTCATTATTAAGCTAACAATATCATAATTCTTGTTTGACCTTGCTATTGGAATGGTATCAATGAATATGTTATTTTTACTACTAAATCAAATTAAATTAAATTTATCTATATATCTTGATAATTATCAAAATACACATATATAATATCATGCACGACTTCATAATAATGCACGGATTTATTACCCATATATATTAACTATTGACACGCACGACTTAATTCCCATAATCAATTAAACCCCCCTTTTTTTAAAAAAATCTGACACTAAAAAAAAGATGCCCCTTTTTTTTCACTGCCACGAAACCACGCATGTAAAGATGCCTCCTTTTTTGATTAAGAGAAAATAAAATAAAATAAAACAAAACCCTTGTGCTGCATTGGATCGAACGGATTGTGGAGGTAGGAACGTATAGCCCCCCCCCTCGTCTTGGAGACGCTAATAACTAATCTGAACGGGTTGTGCTGCTGCTGCTGCGCGGAAGAAACCAGGCCATCTGGCCTGGTACGGGTAGAAATTATTAATAACTAATTAGAATATGATAAAAGGGATAACAGGTGCAGTAGCTCGTCCAAGGATTCGGAACCGGTCGAATAACGCCACACTGCAACAATCACCCAACCGTATGTATATACACGTAAATGAATATATTTATATAAATACATACATATCCAAACGTTTATGTGTAAGAAATTTACTGCAGGATCGTTCATGCCTAGAATTATTTAATAGAAATTGTAACCTTAATCGGAAGCGTACCTGGATCCATGAACGAATTAAAGGAATTGGTTTTATCACCTTTCTGCTTCTCTCTAATGACGTTCTGTGATGGAGAAGAACTACCGCCACACGCACGTCCTGTGTTGCGTTAAAACCTAATTGAAGCGAAAGTGAAGGGATACACCTATATATATAACCCTACTATTTTCAATTTCTATTCGGTCCAACAATCATCATATTGGGCCTTCATTAATATAGAAACAGTCTTTTAATTACATTCGGTCCATTAATAGCATGTAGGCCTTTTAATTACATGGGCCACATAATAGATTATTAAAAATAAATAATAATCTTACAATCTCCCACTTGGCCCATGTCAAGACTTGGTGATTCAACAACTTTAAGTGCGCACCTTTCATTGAATCAATCAAGACATCATAATTAAATTGAAATGATTGGATCATGGCGGTCACAAGTCATCAAACAACATGATTCCTTCCATGTATCACAAAACCAACTCAATTTAGAAACTTTAATTGGGATAAACTTTAATCATTACTTTCACTGTTATCTCACTAGAACAATAATGTATACGACATAATGTGAGTAACAAATAAATAACCAAAAACATAACTTTAATTGAATTCACAAATGTCAAAAGCTAATAATCAAATATACACATCTGAATATCATGTCAACAATGATTTATCTATCACACCCATACTTCCAACATGGCCAATGAATGTTTTGGGTGGTAATCCTTTAGTTAACGGATCCGCTATCATCAGATCAGTACCAATATGCTCAATTGACACTCTATGTTTTTGCACTTCTTCTTTAACTGACAAGTACTTCAAATCCATGTGTTTTGCACCTTTAGAATACTTGTCATTCTTTGAAAAGAAAACAATTGGAATTATCACAATAAAGTCTCAATGGTCTAGCTATACTGTCAACAATGTTTAGACTTGAAACAAATTTCCGCAACCACAACGCATGAATAGTGGCCTCAAAGCATGCCACGAATTCAGCCTCCATAGTGGAAGTAGCAATAGTAGATTGCTTTCCACTTTTCCATGAAACTGCTCCTCCAGCTAATAGGAACATATAACCAAATGTAGACTTCCTTGAATCTACACAACCTGCATAGTCTGAATCTGAATACCCAATCACCTCAAGGTGGTTGGATTTCCTGTATATGAGCATGTGATCCTTAGTGCCTTGTAAATACCTAAGCACTTTCTTCGCAGCCTTCCAATGATCTATTCCAGGATTACTTTGATATCGGCCTAACATTCCAACAGCAAAACTGATGTCTGGTCGAGTACATGTCTAGACATATAATAGGATCCCAACAACTGACAAATATGGAATAGACTCCATTGCCTTTCGTTCCAAATCATTTTTGGGACATTACATCTCACTAAGTTTGTCCCCTTTTTGAATTGGAACTATCCCTGCAGAGCACTTTTCCATTTTAAATCTTTCTAATACTTTATCAATGTAAGCCTTTTGAGACAATCCTAACAATCCTTGTGATCTATCACGGAATATTTCTATTCCTATCACATAAGATGCCTCACCCATATCTTTCATTGCAAAGTTGTTAGAGAGATACCTTTTAATATCATGTAACAAACCAATATCATTTGCAGCAAGAAGGATATCATCAACATATAGGACTAATATAATAAACTTACTCCTACTAACCTTCATATAGATACACCGATCAACAGTATTTTCTATAAAACCATATGACATAATGGTATCATTAAACTTAAGGTACCATTGTCGGGAAGCTTGTTTTAGTCCATATATTGATTTCTTTAATTTACACACCAAATGTTCCTTCCCGTGGTTATGAAACCTTTGGTTGATCCATATAAACTTCCTCCTCTAAGTCACCATTAAGAAAGGCAGTTTTAACATCCATTTGATGAAGCTCTAAATCATAATGAGCCACCAAAGCCATAACAATCCTCAAAGAATCCTTCTTTGAAACCGAGAGAAGGTTTCTTTATAGTCAATGCCATCCTTTTGAGTATAACCTTTAGCAATAAGTCTGGCCTTATACCTTTCAATGTTGCCTTTTGAGTCACGCTTGGTCTTAAAGACCCACTTGCAACCCACTTGTTTTAAACCTTTAGGCAACTCAACTAAATCCCAGACTTTATTGTCATACATTGATGTTAACTCTTCTTTCATAGCATTAAACCACTTTTCAGAATTGTTACATTCCATGGCTTGGATAAATGAGACTGGATCCTTATCAAGACTCAAGTCACACTCATGCTCCAGTGAATAGACCACGTAATCATTCGAAATAGCTGGTCTTCTTTGCCTTACAGACCTCCTTAAATCTATTTCTTGTGGTATCACTTGCTCATTTATAACTTGGTCATTGTTAACTAGTTCATTATTAATTTGTTCATCCAGTGGATTCAGGATATTATTTTGATGTTCTAACATGTTATGAGACCGTGATACAACAAGAGGAACAACAACTGAAGAAGAAACAATGGGTATAGAACTTTCCATCCTAGTTTCTTGAATATCCACTTTACGTGATTCATCACTCCCACTAGATTGACCATACTCAATGAACCTAGCATTACCAGCCTCAACTATTCTCGTACTATGGTTGGGACAGTAAAATTTGTAACCTTTTGACTTTTCAGGGTAGCCGATGAAATAGCCACTAATGGTTCTTGCATCAAGCTTCTTTTCATGTGGATTATATATCCTTACTTCTGCTGGGCATCCCCAAATATGTAGATGCCTTAAACTGGGTTTCCTTCCTGTCCACAATTCATAAGGTGTTTGAGGAATTACTTTACTAGGAACCCTATTAAGCAGATATGCAGCAGTCTTTAATGCATGCATCCACAAAGATAAAGGTACAGTACTGTAATTTAACATGCTCCTAACCATATCCATAAGAGTACGATTTCGCCTTTCTGCTACACCATTTTGTTGAGGTGTACCAGGCATTGTATACTGTGCACATATGCCTCGACTTTCAAGGAACTTTGCAAAAGGACCTGGACATTGTCCCTTTTCATTAAACTTACCATAATATTCACCACCTCTATCAGACCTCACAACTTTTACCTTTTTGTCAAGCTGCCTTTCAACTTCATTAATGAACACCTCTAGGATGTCCACTGACTCAGATTTTTCATGCAGCAAGTACAAATAGCCATACCGTGAGTAGTCATCAATAAAAGTGATAAAATACTTTTCACCGCCCCAAGACGGAATATCAAAAGGACCACAAATATCAGTGTGTATTAACTCTAAAAGTGCATTACTTCTTGTGGTTGGATTCTTTGATATATGTCTAGTTTGCTTACCTTTAATGCAATCTATACATACATCCCAATCAACAAAATCCAATTGAGGTAATATTTCATTCTTTACTAACCTCGATACTCTTTCCTTGGATATGTGACCTAACCTTTGATGCCATAGAAAGGCTGAGTTTTCATTATGTGCACTACGTTTATTTCCAATACTATGATCAACATGAAATAGGGATTCAACAAAATTAATATCAAGATTGAAACGATATAAACCATCAATTAAAGTACCAGAACCATAATAGTACTTTTGTTTATACAAAGAAAAACCATTATTTCCAATCTTAAAATTAAAACTCTCATGATCCAACTTTCCAACAGAAACCAAATTTCTAGCACAATCAGGAACATAAAGACACTTTTCTAGATCCAGGTGGCGTCCAGTATCCAGGATCAATCTATATGTTCCAATTCCTTCTATGCATGCCTTCATTCTGTTACCCATATACAAAAACTTTTCAGCTTCGTTTATGGGTTGGATCGTAACGAATCCCTGTATGACATGTGATACATGAGTAGTTGCACCAGAATCTAACCACCAAGTATTATTAGGAACCTCAATAAGATTTGATTTAAAACATACTGAAATATAGTACTTACCTTTCTTTTCGAACCAAATTGTCATTTTCGGGCAGTCTTTCTTGATATGACCATCCTTCTTATAGAAGTAGCACTTGACCTCCTTATGGATTTGACCCTCTTTAACCTTTAGTGGGGCTTTATCCTTCCTTTTATCCTTCTTTCCCTTGCTGCTACTGGCTCCATTATGAAGTGTGAGATGAGCAAAATGATCCTTTATTGTCTTTAATATCCCTTCCTCTTGAATCAACATGGCTTTAATTTCTTGAAGATTCCATTTTTCCTTAATGGTGTTGTAATTCACCTAGAACTGGCCAAACTCATGAGGAAGTGAGTTAATAATAAACTGTACTAAGAAAGATTCATTCACATCCATCCCCTTTGATTTCAATTTTGCTGCCAGATTTACCATGTGAGTCACATGATCATGAATGGGCTGTGACCAATCAAATCAAACCTTTTAGTAGTCAGCTCACTCATTATGGTTCCCACAATAGACTTGTCAGTTATGTCTGATTGGGAGTATTCTTTAATCTTTAACATGAACTCCTTTGCATTGTCAGTTTTGGGCATTGATGGCTTCACATTTTCAGCCATTGACATCCTCATCAAGTTCAAACTCAGCCTGTTAGACCGCTCCCAGATCTCATATTCAGATCTTTCAGCTCCTGTACTGGTCTCAGTAATGACTTCAGGTTTGTCAGACACTATTGCAAAATCTAAATCCAGAACACCTAGTTGAAACTGAATTTGCTCAGACCAATCCACATAGTTCAACCCATTGAACTTGATCATCCCATTGCCCATGGCAAATATATTGGCAGAAACTGCAAATCATTATACATGCGCACACATTAATGCTTTGAGAAAACTTTAATAAAATTCAGACAAATAATAAACTTTAATTACATATTCAAGTTCACCTTTGGGTGATCCCTAAATACATAACATTAAACAATAATAATGCAAATAATAAATACTTTAATAGACTATCAGTTATACTAAAGTCAATACTCATGTCATCTTTGGATATACAATTATATTAACTTAATATACTGATAAGTCACTATAATGTCATTAATTATAAGCAATGGTCTACCTTTGGGTCACCTCCGAGCAAAATAATTAATGAACTTAATTATTCGGAATTTAATTGCATCACATAACACGAATAATTAAAACATATAATTAAATGTTTAATATCTTAATAAGCCAGGCCACTTTGGTGACTAACAAGCTTTCTATACAATAAACATTTAATTATATAAATCTTTAATGAGATATTCCTAAAATCTCAAACAAATATATATATATATATAATTAAATATCTAAATATCTTAATAAGCTAGGCCACTTTGGTGACTAACAAGCTTCCATGCTATAGATATTTAATTATACGTATCATTATTTGAGATATACTTTACAATCTCAAGCCAAATAGACAATATATTAAAATTTTCTTTTATGTCATGCTTGGTCTTTTAGCAAATTAAATTGACAAAAATATAATACAATTTAATTTTATACGATTATAATCCTAACCAAATGTGTTAAATTTATAACATAAATGCAAACTTTAAATGTTGGCCAATATTAGATTTTAATATATATATCATGTAATAATCGCCAACCCCATACATACATACCTTAATCCATGCAACATTCAAATTTAATGGCATTCTTTTTCATTGTGCAACCGTACAAAAGAAAAGAAAAAAAAAATTGTTCCATATATTAACAATGAATAATATGCATCAGATGGGCAAGCTTAATGATGCCTTTTCCAGAACGTGGGTGTGCCATGTGTGTCGGAGCGAACCATAAAAATAATCCCTTTTTAACATAAACAATAAAAGGTATTAATATTTGCCCCTAACTCCCCAAAACCCAAAAGCAAGCCAAATATCATCAGACTTGACGAAGCCATTTACGAACACGATGTCTGGAAGGTCTCAAGTAACGTCGTGCGAGAACACCATGCTTGCCCCATAGCAAACAATAATTTAAATAAATCTGACACAATAAATTGCATCCACGACAATCTAAACAATTAATATGGGTCAAGTAATTTGCTGAAAATTCGCTACGGGTGACTGTTCAAATTGGGGCACTTTGGCTGTCTCCGGGAAATTCAATTAAAGGACAGAACAATAATTCTAGGGTAAATCTGCTCTGATACCAATTGTAAGAAATTTACTGCAGGATCGTTCATGCCTAGAATTATTTAATAGAAATTGTAACCTTAATCGGAAGCGTACCTGGATCCATGAATGAATTAAAGGAATTGCTTTTATCACCTTTCTGTTTCTCTCTAATGGCGTTCTGTGATGGAGAAGAACTACCGTCACACGCACGTCCTGTGTTGCGTGTGGCATTATGTATATATATTCTAACAGCTTGTGTTCGTGCAATAGAATAACAAGGAATCAAGAATCACCTACCTCTTTCCTTCCGAAGGGATTAAACTCGCAAGAACAGTCTAGAATCGGAGAAGAACGACGAAGAACACGAAGAACAATATGCACTCCCCTCTGACGGCTAGGGTTTTTCAAAATAGAGTCATAATGAATAATAAAACCCTCAAACCCTATTTTTAATTAAAATTCGTCCTCCTTTTTAATAATTTCCAAAAAGCCCTCATAAATTTTATTTTTCATTTATTAACCCTCAATTTAACTTCCAAAAATTACTAAATAACCCCTGAAGGCTTCTGACCTCAAATTAGGCCCAAATATAGTTAAAACGATTGTATTAATGGCCACATTCTCAAAATAACTTTTTTTAACATCAAATATAGATTATAAGTTATGCTAACACATATACGGATCGTTACATCCTCCCCACCTTAGAACTTTTCGTCCTCGAAAAGCCAACTAAATCAAATGTGACAACTATCATCATAAGATGTCATAGACCTCGATATCCAACCAAGCCCACACCCACGTGAATATAATTATTGACACATATTCTGACACATCCAAAACATCCTACAAATTTATTAACCCACAAGCGCCGAGCTGATACAATATCTACCATAGACCGAAACTAGCATGTGCTCTTAATCAATAACTAATCACATGAATATAATTATGAGAACAACATACAACAAATAAAATAACATAAAACAAACACTCATGACACGATATCGGAAAAATCCTTACATTCTCTCCCCCTTAGGACTTTTCGTCCCCGAAAAGACTAACCAGCAACAGTCCTAACGATAGGGCAACACTTAGTCCATCATCCAAGAGCCAGCACAATGCTTCAGGACATACCATTAACCATTACGAAGCAACAAGGTATTTATATATTTATATTCCCGTGAACTAACAATGCATCCACTAACCATTTAACATAAGGAGAGGTTGGCGGGGGGGTTATCATCCTTCTATAAATTATTTATGATCCCTTGCCAACGCAACAAGGCTTAGATATTCGGGTAACACATCCTTAATTAAGTCACTTGAAACGCAACATAACTCATCCAACTCTAGTGGTAACTCTAGATTACGGATAGTCATGGTAACAACAACAAGGTTAAATGGACACCTCAACATAGTTAAACTGACACCTCAACATAAATCACTGGATCATAGTCGATATGATCACCTATTAAAATTCAATAACCAATCAAATTAACAGATTGCACCACACACAACCACTGCACGCCAAATACCCAATATCGAACCACTACCAGTAACCCCTTGTAATTAATCCACTAAATGACCATCATAACGAATCATTAACGAAACAACACCATACTAACAACTCCACAGCCGACCATACACTACCTCAAAATTATTCCAAGTGGTGCCAACATCACCATCAAAACTAACCAATTTAATAGAGCCCAAAAAAATAAGGATTAACATTATAACCCAAAAATCCATCAAAGCATTATCATCTTAGATCAACAGGGTAAACGCACCACCTCAATTAAATATTGCATTACCAAAGTCCAACAACCTACCCTCATATAATTAATATCCCCCAACAACCACAACAAGTACACAATGCTTTATGAGTCATGACTGCATATTAAAAATGCATATCGGCCATGCAACAATCATAAATAGAAAAACCAAACAAAACAACATCAAAATATCAATAATTATGTGAATAACATATACTCCCATGTAGGGGAAGAAAGGTCGCACCCTAATAGGCTCCACCAAATAATGTAAGATGTCATTGAATTACAACCAAGTACCCTTATAGAGAGGATTCCACAAACAAGCAACAAACTCGGCTACCACAACAACACGTCATACTAACATCACCAAGGGAGAGCTCATCAAGCTAATCCCACCATAAACCGTTCACCAATTCCACATCATCATGCTTACCACCAATCAATCCAGCCAAACGATCAATAAACAAGGTCCATCCTAGTTTTACCACGTGTCACCACACAAAATAATAATGTATGTACCTAACAACAAACCAGTCAAAGTGAAACAAGGCAACAATAAGAAATACTATCATTGTTACACTCAGGCATAGATACACAACACGGTACACATCTCAATCACACATCATAATAAATAAACAGGTTAAAAATAATATTTATAATTAAGACAACTAAGCAAGCATAATCATAGCCACAGCCACACAGGTTTCCATATCCACAACCACACAGGCTACCAAAACCACATCCACGCAGGCTCCACAGCCACACAGGCTACCATAACCATAGCCACACAGGCTCCACAGCCACACAGGCTCCCACAATTCCAGATAGCACCCTCTCAAGCATAGCACAATAATATGCATTCACATTACATCAAATAACACATGTAGTCGTATCACACAACTATACCCCAAAACAGGGCAAAAGTCCACAACATGTCATTTGCACGCCATATCATATGAAGAATATCCAAACAATCATACAATGTGGTAATCCACATTGACAACAATCGACATGAATCACAATAATATTTAACACAGAGTTGATC
The DNA here is from genome assembly GCA_023512835.1 of Taxillus chinensis. NCBI lineage: Eukaryota > Viridiplantae > Streptophyta > Magnoliopsida > Santalales > Loranthaceae > Taxillus > Taxillus chinensis. The sequence continues at coordinate 44,777,335 of CM042091.1, forward strand.
ATCATTATTTATTCATTTATTTACTATTATTACTAGTGTTGTAAGTATATTATTTATGTTTTTTTTTAGTTTTATTGTATATTTACCATTCTTATCAATAACCGGTTACACGCACCAACATAGTCTACCACAAACCAACACCACACAAGGTGCATGCAACCAACAACGAGCAACTACTCAAAAACAAGCAGGCCAACAACCCATCAATATTTACACAATTATAATGGCAATCGAGTCAAGGAAAAAGGCATACCCAAGAATGCTCAACCCTATTCACTAACATTCAACTAAAATCTTATATAGCATTTCAACTGACTAGTAGCATTTAACCAAGTTAACATACGACGACTGAAAAATCGATATACAGATTCAACATCTAACTATACCTTAAAGTCATAAGAAATATATCTCCCATTATTTCTCAGATTATTCAATCACCTTCTAAATCATCTACTCATTAACATTTTTGAAAAGACAACTTATTAAAATATTTTATCGAAAGGATATGAATTCTCCACTCCATTCCAAAAGACTATGTCATCACTATCTCCCCCACTCATTGGCACGTCTACTCTTCAATTGCCTTAAAACGAAAATAAACCATTATTGAATCTACCAATCCCATCATGGTTTTCTCATAATATTTAAGCCTAATATCTGATCAGTATATATTGCTAGTCATAACAGTTGTTAGTTTCTGCCGTATTATTATATTCACTACACTATTTAATCCTTGAATATTTTATTCCATCATTTAACATTGTTGTACTTCATGTTTTACTTTTATTAAGTTACATTTTTCCAGCCATCCAATCCTTTTGCTACTACTTTATATACCATACGTTAGACAAACATGATACATCAATTCACATCATGGGAAAACAACCATGACCCGTAGGTCCATAACAAGTAAACAAGTAGGCTCTAACACCCTTTTCAAGAGATAATTCCAAATTACTCTACTTCACTCGTGACCCATACGATTTTCCTCTTTTTTTTTCAATTTCCCATATCAACTCTCGCTCTCTCTCCAATATATTCTCTTAACCTTTTTTTACATGGTCCAAATCACAAGACAAAAGAAACCAAGATAATAAATCATCTTTAATCTCACTTTTTTTTAAAATATTCATTTTCTCAATTCACACACCCACCAATTTAATTCCATAAATTCATGCCATGTAAATCTCACACATATTTTTTTAAAATCATTAACTCTCACCAAAATAAATTAATCATATCTCCACATGCAAAAGCTCTTCTCCCCAAAATTTCCTTAGTCCAAAAAAAATTAATATTAAAATGGATAAATAAATAAACAGTAAAAATTCACCAAATTAATATTAATTATATAAAATAATTAAAAACATGGTAAAATAAGAAATTTGGAAGAGAATTTTAAAAAATGTAATAAATTATGACACGCAATCCAAATCACTCAAAGTACATTTTAAATTTCTCTAAAATTGCATTTTAAAAAAATTACACTAAAAGCTCAAAATACCGATGAATAAAATTTACACAATTAAAACAATCAATTAAGTTTAAATTATTGCACAAATGTTTATCACTAAGCACAAATAAAATGCAATTATCACTCCCAATCGGTGACCCATAAGTCTACACCACATAGAACTCATAAGTCTCAACTGTCATCCATGGGACATTACTCCTCACCTTACACATCCATCCATCAATCAATTATAACCCATAGGTTCACAGCAACAAACAATCAATTGAACACAGTTGTCCTAATCAGCAGATATTATCAGAACAATCATATTGCCAACTGGTGGCTATTTATTCTATCAGAGCCACATGCATAATCAATTCTAGTGCCCTAAATGCACAATCAATGTCATGTCATGTATGCTCCCATCCCAATGCATCCTATGATGATCTGACTGACACTAAGATAACCAAGGACACCATTAAGGACTGCGTTGATCAGGCGCCCTCCTTAATGTCTCCCAAGCTCCAAAGTTTCAATCAATCACCCTACTATGCTAGGTCCACTAAATCGACCGCTCTGATACCAACTTGTCACGCCCCCAAATCTCGGAAGGACCGGAACTAAGAGTGTGACTTCCCCATGCCCGCACCCGAAGGGTCAAGGGGTTAGTGACTAGCACCGATATGGACTACAAATCGGGTGTTGTCCCAGATAAACCTGTACATTCATACATCAGGGGTATTCCTGTACATTCCCACATGCTATGAAGTTAAGGAAAATAATTTATTAAAAATAGAGTCATAATGAATAATAAAACCCTCAAACCCTATTTTTAATTAAAATTCGTCCTCCTTTTTAATAATTTCCAAAAAGCCCTCATAAATTTTATTTTTCATTTATTAACCCTCAATTTAACTTCCAAAAATTACTAAATAACCCCTGAAGGCTTCTGACCTCAAATTAGGCCCAAATATAGTTAAAACGATTGTATTAATGGCCACATTCTCAAAATAACTTTTTTTAACATCAAATATAGATTATAAGTTATGCTAACACATATACGAATCGTTACATCCTCCCCACCTTAAAACTTTTCGTCCTCGAAAAGCCAACTAAATCAAATGTCACAACTATCATCATAAGATGTCATAGACCTCGATATCCAACCAAGCCCACACCCACGTGAATATAATTATTGACACATATTCTGACACATCCAAAACATCCTACAAATTTATTAACCCACAAGCGCCGAGCTGATACAATATCTACCATAGACCGAAACTAGCATGTGCTCTTAATCAATAACTAATCACATGAATATAATTATGAGAACAACATACAACAAATAAAATAACATAAAACAAACACTCATGACACGATATCGGAAAAATCCTTACAGATTGAATCGGTACTAAGTGTTGCAGCAATTTCGTTTTTGATATACATCATCAAAGAATATGCCAAAAAGTCATCTTCAATTTTGTTACGAAGCCTAGCCTTGATAATGTTCATAGCTGAAAATGCTCGTTCCGTAGTTGCAGTAGAAACAGGGAAAGTAAGCAAAAGCACAATAACTCTAAAAGCAAGTTGGTAAATAATTAATTTTTCGGTTCTGACTAACCATTGGCATAATTCAGAAATATTGAAAACTTGAATCTTGAATCACATTATGTTTATAATGCTGAAGTTCTATTTCCAATTGTTCTTTTTCAAGATCGGTAGGGTTTTCTACATAAAACTTATTTACCAGCTGGCAAATGTCATCAATTCGGAAAGACTCACGTGCAACTCAAGGATTAAGAGCTGACCCAAGAATAAGCAACTCTACTGCTTGCTCACTAAATCGATGATTTAATTCTTGCAATTGAGAATCTATTGTAGCACAAAAAATATCTACCCGATAACGGTACTCAATTATAAAGTCAGCTTGTTGATGATGAGCTCGACCTCTTCTCTCAACATAACAATCATTCATATCTGGTACATATATGTTGCATTTATTACAAAACAACTTCACTTTGTCAAGTAAAACTTCCCATTTACCATCTCTATATCCTTGGATATTCTTTTTAGTGGATGAAACAAGATGCATGACACTTAAAATGTCTTGAGATTTGGATTACAGTGCTTGACATAGATGATCAGTGATCTGCATAGTATCTTTTATTAGATGTAAGATGAATACAAATTCAAATAAAATCATTACTTGATGAATTGAATCAACTTCTGCTCGTTGGGAAGAAATAGTCCCCACATCAATGATTTTAAGAATAACTTCACAAGTTGCATTATAAATTTTGATCAAGTTAGAAATTGATCTCAAGTGAGAACTTTAACATATATCTCCAGCTTGTTGTAACGTACTAATTTGATTAAGTTCTCTTCTGATTTCTATCTCATCAATTGAAATCATTTAAGCATTTTAAGCATCTATTACAACCCAAAAATCTTCATACCAAGTGCATAAAACACAAACAAAATTGACAATAGCATTCAAATTGGTAAAACATTGATGAATAATAATGTTTTCTTTTGATGCTACCACTAATGCCAACTGCAAGTGGTGTGTGAAGCAATGAATGTAGTAAACATATGGATAATCATTTAAAACCAAAGCTTACAAACCATTCCACCCCCCTAATATATTACTTGCACTATCGTATCCTTGGCCTCGAATATTTCAAATGTCCAGTTGATGTTTAGATTATACAGAACATATTCCTTTTTTCAATGTTAATGTTGCAGTATCAGGAACATGAACAATGCCAAAAAAGCGTTCTCATATAAAACCATTCTTGTCAACAAATCTTAAAACTATAGCCATCTGCTCCTTTATTGACTCATCACGAACTTCATCAACTATTAGGCAAAACTTTGCATCCCCAATTTCATCACGAATTAATTTCTTCACTTTAGAAGAAAAAACATGTAAAATTTGTTTTTGTACCATTGGTGATGTGTAAGTATCATTTTTTGGACCTCAATCAATCACTTCAGCAAGCTTTTCATTATATTCAATTGTCAAACTCAATATCTCTAGAAAATTTTCATGATTTATTGAATCCACACTTTCATCCCTACCTCTAAAAGCAACACCTTGAAATGCAAGCACTCGAATAACATTGGCTGAGGCTTTCAACTGCAATCGATTGTTTGCAATTTATTCAAAAGTGAGCTTTTCAAATACATTCTGAATATGTTATGATTGGTTCTTCAAATCTTCATATGATTTCTCAGCAATTCTGTGAAATGAATTAGGATCTTTCCCTATATAAATGAGAAAAACACAATCTTTTCCATTTCCAACCTTTTTCCAATTCCTGAATCCATATTTAATGAATATACGCTGTGTAACATGCCTAGATGGCTTATTACAAAGAAATGGTAAATAAAATGCTGCATCTTTCTCACGTGAATATTCAAGCCATGAAGTAAATAGATTGTACCATGAAGGTTGAAAGCTATGAAGATGATTTTATTTTTCAGATTTTGGGTAGTTCGAGATTAGAGGTCGGTATGGGCCAATTTTAATATAAGCTCTTCGGATTTCATCTCGATGATTAACATCATATTCCCATATTTGACAACACAATCCAGGATCATACTCTAATGAGCTAATATTAAATTCACTATCATCAACTTTTTGAAGTCTTTTAGAAGAATTTTCTGAAATTGAGATATCAGAAGACAACGATAATGTATCACCAACATTAACATTTGCAAATTGTACATTTGAAGTTTGAATATTTGAATTTTGTGCATTCAAGCTTTGTACATTTGAACATTGTTCATTTTCCTTCTTGAAAAAATCAAGTATTGTATTTGGCTTGTTCATCATCTACAGATAAATTTTTTAAAAAAAATAAAAAACAACTTCTACATCAATGTTTTAGCCAAAAAAAAAATTTAAATTAAAATATAGAAAGCATGTTTTATGTTTATTACTTTATTATTTACCAAAATATAAAATCTACCTAAAAATAATTTGTTATGATATAGTAATTAATAATAATAATAATAATAATAATAATAATAATAATAATAATAATAATAATAATAATAAGCCGTCTCTGGGTCCGGTCCATTGCGGTGCAGGCCTAAACGAGCTAAACCAAAAATTAACTAGTTTGGTCCAGTTCGCATACAGACTAGATCAGTCCATATTTATTTATAATAAATATTATAAGTTAATTTTTGTTACATATTTTTAAAAATTTTAATTTTAAAACCATATTTAAAGTTTATATTTTTAAACTTTAATTTTAAAATTAATAGGCTTAGGCTCTAGGTATTAATATACTAGGTAGGATAGGTATTAGTTTAAAAAAATATTAAAAAATAAAAAACTGATCTGCGGACCAGTTCACATCCTCACATATTGAGTCCGCACGGACCCTGAGATTGAAATAGATCACAATTTTTCTAGTCTAATCTTCTCCAATTTGCTTGGATCGCGGACTGATCCGTGGACCGATGATTCATTTTACACCCTTACCTTTAAGCCCTCTTCCTTGCGTTGCATGAGCCTCTCCTTATCCAACGCTACCCTCTCTCTCTTCGGCTATGCTTCTCTCCCCACCTCCTCCAAGCTTATGGTTAGAAGCGATCGCTAGGTGGTGGAGGCTCACAGATGCCACACTAATGCCCAGAAACATTTGTCTCAATTTTTTTAAAATTTAAAATTTATACTTGAAACACAATCAATAATCTTTTATATATGTCAACATTCTCGTCATGCCATTTTGTATTCATCATTCCTCCATCTGCACACAACGTGAACCAAAACTATTAATGCAACACGAGGTGGTTCATAGACTGCTCGATGTTTCGGTGATTGAGCTTCAAGCAGACTCTCTGTGTACTCCAAACTATTGGCTCTACCCCATCCTCATGGTTCTTCTATGACCCCTCCTCTCATTCCTCTCATGATGATCAATTCTCTTATTATAAAGAGTCTCAACATCATACCAGCTTTAGCTCTTTTAATCAAGTTGATAATGCCCCTAGGTTTGCAGCTCCAAGTATCAACCAGATAGTATATTGCTGTATCGGAGGCTCATATCGCATTCCAAGAGAACACTAGTGATGGTGATGTTTCTCTCTCATACAAGCCAATGAGACGACCCCAGCAAAATAACACATCATAATATTTATACAAGCGTTTCCCTCTTTTTAATATATATATGTGTGTGTGTGTGTGTGTGTGTGTGTGTGTGTGTGTGTGTGTGTGTGCCTACAAATTGCAATATGCATACAGATTAATTTCAAAACATGTTGAAATGTATGGAAATTTTATACAAATGTAGCTTGGTAATGAGAAATGATATGTGTAATTAGATCATGGCATTGCTGCAAAATTGTGATCGATATGGACGATCATGATTTATTTGTATCTTTTATCCTCCCTTTGTGATTTGGTATTTTTTTGTTAAGGGTATAATTAGAATTAGGGAATTACCTATAAAAATATTGTTAAAGACTGTTAATTGTAACAATTTTAGTTAATGAAATAACAATTCTTATCTTCTTTGTCTCCTTTCTGTGGGCTCTTTTTTTGTTTCATCCTTGATATCAGACCAAACCTGCTTACCTCTGTAATTTCTTTCTTCTACCTTTGATTCCTCTTGGTTATGGCTCATTTGTTCACTGACAACCCATTGGATCCCTATTATCTTCATTATACAGAGAGTCCAGGCTAGAACTTGGTTTCATGGGTTCTCACGGGAGATAATTACAGTAGTTAGAATCGTGTAATGGTCATTACTCTGACGGTGAAGAACAACTGGGTTTCATTGATGGTAGTATAATGCTACCATATAATGATGACAATAAGGAGTTCTAGCTTTGGAGGCGCAACAACACCATTGTCATTTCTTGGATCTTAAATTCTGTCTCCAACGAGATTTCTACAAGAGTGATGTTTGCTTCTTTGACTCAAGAAATGTGGTTAGACTTTAAAGATCGCTTTTAGCAGCATAATAGTCCATGAATTTTTCAATTACATCATGAGTTGATGAATTTACGTCAAGAAAATGCCTCTGTAACCGTCTATTTTACGAAATAAAGATCATCTAGGAAGAAAAAGCCAATTATCGTCCTTCTTGTACATGTGGTAAGTGTATCTGTGGAGGGGTAGGGGTATAAAACGGATCGGTCTGGTCCTGTCCGTCGCGGAGCGGGCCTAAATGTGTTACGCTCCCAACTCCGGAGGCCCGGAATTAGGTACATGACTACCCCATACCCGCACCCATGGGTAAGGGGTTGGTGACTAGCACCAAAAAGGGCCTACAGCGAATGCTGTCCGAATGCACTCGTACAATCATACAAGGGTATTCCTGTACTCCCAAAATCATGCAACTAACTAAAAACATCATCATATCACATCATATAATATTATAAGATATAGTACAACATCCACAGACCCATGTCCGGGAAGCAACATAGTCATAACATAAAATCAGCAGGATGGACATAGTCCCATACATAAAAAATTTTCTGGCATGCTCGATCTTGCGGATTTAGTGGAGGAGGAGGAAGCGGAAGGATTTGCGTGTGCATTTTTAGGATTTTGATTAAAGAGAGGAGGAGAACCTTGGACAATCGGCCTTGAGGTTTATATAGGTGAAAGGATTAGGGTTTGAACTAGTGGGTGGATCGGTGGCTTTGATTTGGTGATGGGTTAGAGTTTTCAGTTGGCGCGTTTGATTTGAGAGAGGAAACATTTGAGCCATGGTTGAGTTTTGAGGGGATAAGGTGAGTTCGGTCGTCCATCTGATGTGGTCCTCTGATGTGCCAGCAGTTGTGGCATGGCTTCAGGGATGAAGACGAAACCAAGGAGGGAGAGAGAAGGGAAAATGACACAGAAATTTGGTGAAAGGATAAGATCAGGCGGTTTTGTGTGGTTCTTATGTTTTAATCTATTTTAATTTTGTTTTGTTTTTGTTTTATTTGCTTTTCAACAAATTAGGAGGTGACACATAGATTAGAGATGAAGGTGAAAGAGGAAGAAAAAGGAGAAAATTAATTTTGTTAATTAATTTCATGGTTTTTAATTGACGTTTTTAGGCTTTTAGGATCAGTAAGGCGACCTGGGTTTCAAATTTTTTTGAGAAAACTATTTTGGATTTGGAGCATTATGACGAGCGTTTCTGTGTCATTTTTATTTTAAAACAGTCTTATTTTTACATTAGGCTTGTATTACGCGTCTTGAAACTACTTTATTATTATTTTTTTATTTTGTTGAAAATGCTCCGAGAGCGAATATATGCAATATATATATATATATATATCAAAATTGACGAGTAGAGTAAAAAAAATAAGGTTCATGACCTGATCCAGGGGTGTCATTTTAAAAGTCAATTATCGTTTGACCGCCGTTAGCGGCCCGAATGCTGTTTTGACTATAACTTTTTCATTTGACCTTAAAATTGAGTGCGGTCGAAGGTATTAATCCTCAAATTTATTTTTCTATCGCCAGTGACTGACTCTTTGGCATTTGAAATCTTTTCTAAATAAATTCTTGAAATCGGCTATTTTTGAATTAGCAGTCACGACTCTTTCGTCCTTCAAAATTTACAACAAGCCAAGACGGCATGGAAAAAAATTAAATTTAATAAAATGTGTCTAATCTGGACAAATTATGGTTCAACAATAGCCATCCGACGTGACTTACTAGCATGATGAGCACTACTCAAGTGAGAGAGTAATAAAAAATAAAATAATAAATTATGCTAATAAAAAACTCCAAGATATGAACTAAAAACAGTTATTGTATTTGAATCTTCATTCATTCAATATCAAATATGGGTTTTTTAGATTGAAAACTGTATCAAACACATCTATTTGTCGTGGGTGGTTCATTTAGAGTCGTCGGTTTACGCTTGCTATTACTATATTATAAAAACTGAAACGTTAGATGACCGAAAAATCAGAGTGGCGCAGCGGAAGCGTGGTGGGCCCATAACCCACAGGTCCCAGGATCGAAACCTGGCTCTGATATGCGTTTTTTGGAATTCGTGTATCTGATATTAAATTAAAGGTGCAAATCATAATTTTTTCAACCGTGCTAGGAAAAACATTGGAAAATTTGTAAAAATAAAATACATATCCACATATTATTGTATTTATTTATTTATTTATTTAGAACTTTTAGTCGTGAAGGCAAGTCAAACCCTACATGTAGTATTTTCCATTTTCCATTCCCTGGAGCTCTATATCAGTTCTGTGCGTCCACGCTTTCGTCTCGAGCTGAATTAGGGTTATTAGGGTACTCGTGAAGTCCGAAGATCTCCATCCTCTACGCAAACCCATTACTCTGAATTATTTTCTTAATCTTCTTTATGTTCTCGAATTAGGGTTTCGGTTTTGTCATTGATGTCCTTGATTTGTATGTCTTTTTGTTCTTCTTCTTCTTTTTTGCAACCCTATGAAGAACTGTTATCAAATTTTAAAAAGTAGTGGTCTGATGTTTTTTGACGACTAATTCAACTCCGAGGGTTGCGCTTGTTCCATTTGTGAATCACAATTTTTTGTATTTTTGTGTGTTCTATTGTTGTTTTCGATCGTAACAGTCATTAATTTTAAAAAAGCGGGGACCTTTTCTGATGAGCAATTTAACTCTCCGGGTAGCGTTTAATCTGTCTTTTTATTTTTGTTTGCAAAAGAACTGCTATCAATTTTAAAGTAGTTGGGCGATGGGTTTTGTGGCTAATCTTACTGTTGACTTTGCGTTTGATTGCTGTAAGTCGAGATTTTGTTTGTCTGTTATATGTTTGTTCACACCCCTTTGAGGAACTGTTTTAATTTAAAGTATTGGGCTGATTTTTGTACTCCGAAATTGACTGTAAGGGTTGTTTTGCTTGATATGTTTTTGTTTTTTTTGATATCCGTATGAAGAAATGTTGGCTATATAAGGTAGAGGATTGATTTTTTTTGACAATGTTTTAGTTTGACTAAGGTCCATGTTTAGCCTCACTGCCCTAACCTGTTTGTGCGTACAAATTTTTATTTGTTTTACCTGTACCTGTTCTGTTTTTATCAGCAACCCTATGAAGAACTTTTATTGATTTTAAAGTAGTGGGCTGATGTTTCTTGATGAGTAATTTGATTCTGAGGGTTGCATTTGATTACTGTAAATTGCCATTTCTGTTTGATTGTTATATTTTTGTCTACATCCCAATGAAAGTAGTCTTATATTTTTTTTATTTGCACTCCTTTGAATATGTGACCTTGATTTTGGGTTATAGTTAATGCATTGATCATTATTTATTTATTGCTTTTCCATTGGCGTCTTATTATTTTTTTCTGTTTTCTTATCCCTATGATGATTGCTATGCAAAATAATAGTGGACTGATATCCATTGATGAATTATCCATTCCGAGGGATACTCTACATTTTTTTGTCTTAGATCTTTACATGCTGACTCAAATTACCAATGTAGTCTAAGGAATTGGGTCCTTTTGTCTTAGTATTGGCAAAATTTGTATTATCCTGAATTACGTTTCTGAATTTTTTTGGGTTCGTTGAAGGCTATTATTCTGTCTTTTAGGAAGGCATCAGTTTCATTTCTGACTTTGAGGTTTTGTTATTGGCAAATAATATGCTGTAGCAAGGTACACAATTATGAACATCTAGAATCGGAATTGTTTAAAGTCTTAAAGTCTTAAAGTCTTAAAGTCTTTTTCCAACCCGCCTTAGGTTTCAAGTTTTGGATTTAAAATTGTTCGATTGCTTTATCTCTAATCACCTTCTTGGTGGTTTTAATTAAATGTGACTTTCTCTAAATTATTGGTTGCTTTTCCGTTTGCTCCATATGTCTCTATCTCACAGGCACTCCGTCAGTATACTTTTTTGTTTTGCTATCCCTGTAAAGTTTGGTATGCAGCAAAATCAAAGTACTGGACTGATATCCGATGACAATGGAATTTTTTTCCTGCCTGTTATTGAATTGGGATTTTTCATGGATGTTCTTGAGTTCCTTTTTCAATTACTGTGACAATTTTTTGTGTTGGAATGCAGGGCCGTGGGCTGGCAGGGGTGCTGTTGCAACGTAGGGGCGGGGCGGCCGTCACAACAAAACAGATCCGGTGTCCCAACTCAGGGTGGGCCATCGTCGGACTGGCAGGGGGAAGGGCGTTGCCGGATTGGCAGGAGAGGGGTGTTCCGGACTGACACGAATGGCCAGATAACAGAAAACAAAAATTGAAAATATTCAAAATGTGATTTTATTTTTTTTCATTTGTAAATAATTTATTTTTGAAAATCAAAAATGAAAACAGTCACCAAACATGTGAAGATAACTGTTTTTTACATTTAAAAAACAGATTTTAAACATTACTACCAAATTATTTTGCAGCTTGTTGGTGGTGTGTACTAACCACACCAAACTATATTACTCTATAATGTTCTCTGCAAGAAGTGTGTCAGACAACACCGCCTTTGCAGTTCAATGACGCATGTAACTTATAAAACTCGAGTTTTGTTTGCTAGTGTTCGATGTGGGAGCAGGCAAGGTGCGAGAGACAAGGCCCACGGGTTAGAGTCAGGGATTATTTGACACAGTCACAACCAATTACGTATGGCAATCCCAGCCTGCCTCATTCCAAGATATTTTTTTTTTCCCGTTCCGTCTTGTCTCGATGAAATAACGGAGCGGTTATGGTTATTGGCTGCCTTGTCATGATCTGGTATTTTAATAGATTTTTTAACACTTTTGTTTTTAAATATCTGTCCTGATTCATCCTGTCCTGACCCACTATACTCATTAGTCCCACCTCGTTCCGACTTGAACTTATCTGGGGCAAGTTTGAGTCACTCATTATCCACTGTTGCCATCCCTAATAACCATAAAGGTAAATCTTAATGATAATAGTAAAAAAAGTATAAGAAAATTCGATAAAATAAAATTATTTTTGAAAATAATATTTTTTTAAAATAATACATTTAGATAATTTTAAATTATTTATAAATATTATAGATTTATTTGAATTTATAATTTTAAAAATAATTTTATGTTAAGAATAATTACAGCTTAAATTTCATGTATTAGATATCTATTTTATTTTTTAAAAAAATTAATTGTTATATAAAATATCATATTAATATTTTAAAGTAGATGTGTTAAAAGATGTTGAATATATTTTTATCTTTGAACCTTTTAAATGAAAATAACATAAAATATTTTTAAAAAAAACAGACGTAAAATAAAGCCCCACAACCAACATGACCTTAATTTGCTATTAATTTGTTATGGACTTGAACTCTCTATTTTGTGTTGGATTATAGGAGAAAATATTAAGGCAAAAACCTAAAGTTTTATATGAATTTATATAATTTAGTTTACTGTTTTTGAAAATTGTATTTAAAAATATTGAATATTGTATATTTTATTTCAAATTAAAAACACGTTTTTGTTTGGTGTATGTTTTTGTAAAAAGTATTCTTTTTCACGCTGAATATCTAGCAATGGCAGTGGCGGAGAGATTTGACGGCGACATTGGTGGGTGGGGAGGTCATGTCGAGCAGAGGGGGAGGTTGTGTGGTCGTAGCAGAGGGTCGTCGGTTGGAAGGGGGTTGCGCATAGAGGGTGGCTCGTAGCGAGAGTCGCACACAGTAGGGGTGGTCGTCGCTTGGTTATTGGGGAGGGGGAACGTGCCGGGGGTGGCCTTGTTGAGTGGCGGGGAAAGACGTGGTGTTGCAGCGTTCACCGTCGCAGTAGGGGGGTGATGCTGTGGCCTTGGTAGCAGCGGGGTAGGTCACCAACGTTGGGGGCGGCAGTGGGGGGTGTTGGGCTTAGTGCATGGTGCGATGGGGCTTACCAAAAACACTCAAAACACTTTAAAAACATCTTAAAGAGGTTTTCATTTGTCTTTTCTCAAAACCTCTTGTTTTTAGAAAATAAAAAGCAAACACGCTCCAATGGCTTTATTGGTCAACGCTAATATCAACTTTTACTTTTTTTCTTGTTAGGGGTGAAGTTCTACATCCTCAAATGGCTTCTCATTCTTCACGACAAGTTTTAAAGATTTTTCTGCACAAGTATATCGTTGAAATGTCTATCCAAGCAGCTAATATCATAGAAAATAAGTTTCTATATACCCATGCAACATTGGTCCTAGCGATCAAGATTGGAAAACAATAAATGCATAGGGTCTTATTATTAACAATGTATTTTATATTCAATTTCTATTTTTTGCACCTTTGATATCTCATACTAATATTAGCTTTTAGGGGCAATCTTTCATTACGAAACATAACAGACAACTAGACATTACCTAAGCATTACAATAAATAAAATGAAAGAACCAGCTTTGTGTGGCTTAAGGTTCAAATACATGGCACACGTTACTTGTCCCTGGTCTTTTTTTCTACCACGAGTTAGGCACTAGTTGGTGAAGCCACTGGTAATTACTTACCAATAACACCATACTCCCACTTCTTCCTACACGGAGATTCCATCCTACTTCATCATCTATATCATGGAAGGCACAAAGTAATCAAAAATAGGTGGGGAATGTAGGATAGGCTGCCATGCCAAACGAGGGATCATTAAAAGTTGACAAGTTATGAAACTGTTTATTCTTTTTTCTTAAAAAAAACTTTGTTATATTCAATTTGGTATGAAATTTTTGACCAATTTTATCAAATTCACTATTGTATTAAATTTACTGTGAGAGTTTTTGAACAATTTTTATGAATTCAGATTGTGCACAAACAAGATTGTCATTAGATTTTAAATCTTATTTAGAATAGTAAGGTTTTGATTAATAATTTGTTTCAGGAACTACACAATTTTGATATTTTTTAAATATAATTATAAATGAAAATGACTCTAAAAATTGCCTTGCATAAAATTTTATTTTTAAACCTTATACTAAATTTTATTTTATTTTAAACCTTATAAATTTATGAAAATTTTACGTAAATTTTGGTATTTACGTTTTATAGTTTATACTAAACTAATAAATTAGTTAAAAACTGATATATAATTTAAATAATAAATAGATATCTCATAACAAATAATTCAAATGATATAAATTCCAAGCCGACTTTTGACCCTACAGTTATAAAAACAAGTTAACAAAACGAGTTGCGGTGAGCGTGGATCGAACACGCGACCTTCAGATCTTCAGTCTGACGCTCTCCCAACTGAGCTATCCCCGCATATAGACGTTTGTTTCCATTTACTTATTTAACGTTCCTTTATCTCAAAAATCGTAAAATTTGACCAGGTTAGTTTTGATATCACATCCGGATGAACTGTCGAAGTCAATGTTGCTTGCTTACCGGTTTGATACAAATACCCGAAATTAACTCCCATCATTTAAGTTTTTTACAATTTTTTTTCACAAATATTTTATTCTTAATCTAGTTTTGCTCTTCGTGTTGTTGCCATTCAATTATCGTAATAAAATTATTAACTAATGTTGAAAATATAAATTACATTTTATATTTATTGTATTATATAAAAACATGAGTTTATAATATTTAATTATTCATAAATATCCTCAGTAAAAATAAATTTAAAATTAGATATTATGTTTTTCATGGATTTTACTCTTAAAATTTATATTTATTTGATAATTTGCTTTTGAACCAATATTTTAATATTTTTGCAGTAAATATCCTTCAAAACATTATTTCAAACATTATATAATAACAAGAGATACATTAAAAAAAGGATAAAAAAACATACTAGGATTCATCATCATTGTTCGCATAACCAAGGACTCCCAACTTTTGCATCTATTTATGATCTAAAATTCAACTTTAAATTGTAATTAATATACTGACAAATGAGCTTGCCTCTCAATTGCATTCATGTAAGGGACACCTAGTGCTAAGAGCAAGTGACGTTGGTCAATAACCAAAATGATAATGGTACTTATGTTTTATCTAGGTCAAAGCCGGGAATTAACTTTAAAAACTAATTGTCAATTAAATTAGGGGTGGTTGTTGATGCAATGCTTTCCAGTAAATTTTAATGCCTTATTAAAATAGTCATTACTCCTTAATAATTTAATCAATTTGTGTTTGACAATTAAAAAGTGATTAACACATAAGTCTGGGCATATGAGGCGATGATGAGCATAAAAGATTAAATTTTACATGGATTGGTATTTTGGAGGTGAGGTATATGGATTATTTTAAAAGATTATGAAATTTCATTGTAGTATAAGTAATTTTACAGGTGGATAGAATTTTTAAATTTATGAATCTATTACCAAACTAAAATTCCATATTTAGAGTAGATATCTCTTGCTAAGTTTTGATTGCTTGAAATATCCTATCTTATTATTAATTTTATTTTTCTAATAGATTTTATTTTTATCTTATATGTTCATCTCAATATGTAACAACCTTTGCTCATTAGTCATCTTTTCGTTGTAATGGTTTTTTTTTCATTTGTGTTTTAAAGTTTTTTTTATTGAATATATGATATTATAAAAAGTAATTAAAGTCTTACTCATGTTTTTAATATTGTTTTGTTTGGGGAGAATCATGCATCAATATCCAAGTGAGCAACAATTCTTTTTTTTTTTTTTTTGACTATCTCGGAGAGCTGTTTGTCCCACAAAGAAAAGATGGTGATTTGTTTTGTTCTTCAAAGCTGTTTGTCGCACTTTGGACTGATGATGTTGCTTTGTTTGTTAAAGCTAATTTGTTTGTAAGTGATTTATATTAACATATTAAAATAAGTTGTTGAACGTTTACTACAATGGACACTTGTGATACATCCCATGTTTTTTAAAAATAAAACTAAAAATATATTTAAAATAAAAATAAATGTGAAACCAATTAAAATATTTAAAACTATACTCATTAACTTTTAGGAAAAATTATCTATTCTAATAATTCATTGTTCTTATATTCCATAAAATAAGTAAAAATTCTTTTTTCATAGGTATTAATTTCGGGCGTTATTAAGATGTTTATCCTTTCTCACATATAGATCAGTTTTTAAACCGTAAACCACACAATAAATGGAAAATCACACCTTATTTAGTTAATGACGACTCTAAAATTTTTAAATTAATTTTTTATATAAAAATAAGATCGGTTTGAGCACATAGTTATAATGACTCTATGACTACTATTACTTTGAATGATTAAATAAAGAGTCTTGGGTGACGACACTCTTTAAAATGAAGAATAATCATAACTATATAAGAGAATTGAGAGCATTACCAATGGCTTCATTAAGCCAATACAAAAATTTGGAGAAAAAAATTATTTTTTCATGAATTTAAAATTTTTTATCAAATGTTCATATCAAATTCATAAAAAAAAACTCACTTTTTTATAAATTTTACCAGCGTCGACCCCCCTCTCTTCCTTGTAAAATTGTATATAACCATAATAGTATTGAGAATAATCAAAACAATAGTCTTGAGGACTGATCTATGCCACCGAGGTTGAGCCACTGATCACACTCCAATTTACATGTCAATAAATGGCAAACTATCTTTATACAAAATTACAGCTTTGGAGTGAAAGATGTTTGCTATATTTTAGGTGTGCCCCCTCTCCCTTTTGGCGTCAACCCACGTCCCCCTAGGCATCGTACCCCCTCCCCCTCGAGACACCTCCCTTCTCCCCACTGACATTGATCCACCTTCTCCCATAGTGTCACATCTCCTCATCCTCGATTACTCCCCCCCCCCCCAGCTCACCCTCGACGTTGCCATCGTCAACTACGTCTCCGAAGTCCATCTTTTTTGTGACACAAGTCCCTGCAAGATAGAAGAAAATGCGAGAGTTTGATGATCCTACATTGAGCTTAACAAATTTGGCGAAAATTAAAAAATTATTGTAGGTCAAAATTTCAAATTTAGCATTTGATGATACAAATGTAACATTTTTTTGTTTACATTTATTAACCTTTACATTTTGATGATACAAATGTCAATGCTCTAACATTGGATTCATCAAATTTATATTCAAATTTTGATAAAATACAACTTATCTGTAAGTTTAAAATCTTCATATCCATAATTTCACATTGGATTTATTAAAATAATTTTATATATACACACACAAAAGAAAAGAAAAAGATGAGATATTAAAAATATAATATAAAACAAACTTTTAATGAATACAAAATCTTCAATATATGAAATATATATAATAATAATCATCTCACTTTTTTGACTTAAGTGAAACTAATAGAACAAATATATGTTAAATTATATATTTGTAATGGCTTTTGATCGAATCATTGCTAATGCGTTAATGGAATAAGTTACCAAGTTTTTTTTGTTGATTCTTTATTTATGAAAATAGAGTATTCTAAAAACATATATAATAGTCTTTTCAAATCTATTTCTTCAAAATAAAATAAATAAATATGTCATGTTATTTTATCAATATATCTTTTTAAAATACACTTTTTAGTTTTTTTACATTAACAATATACTTTTACAAAAATATTTGTTTTTTCCTTCAACTTTTATGTTTTTGAATATTTATGTAGAAAGATGGAAAAAGCGAAAAGAAAAAGATATGTGAAAAAATATTATTGTAGAGCTTCGACTCTGTGACATTGCCACTCTACACCTGATGGGTCTTTGAGCATGCAAGTCTTCGAGTTTCTGAGACGCTGCTCTACACCTGCGGTCTTCGAATCTTCGACCCTGTGGATCTACGAGACTATGACCTTGTGTACCTTCAGTGATGCTTTGAGTCTGCTGACCTAATGATCTTCGACTCTACATCTTCGAGTCATCTGATCTTCGACCGAGTAAACTACGAGTCTTCGATCCAGATTTTCGATATTCTTAAGTACATTGTTGAACTCTTTCTACGAGCTCACTCTAAGAGATCACCCTACGAAGTTATCCAATCTAGTATAGATCTTCAACCCAACATCTATCTGCTTCTGCATAATGTTGACAACAATGACAATCAATAGGATCATAGAAACAACACAAATATTTGTTAAATTATATATCTATAATGGCTTTTGATCAAATCATTGCTAATGCTTTGATGGAATAAGTTATCGAGTTTCTTTTTGGTTTGATTCTTTATTTATGAAAATAGAGTATTCTAAAAACATATATAATAGTCTTTTCAAATCTATTTCTTCAAAATAAAATAAATATATATATCATGTTATTTTATCAATATATCTTTTTAGAATACACTTTTTAGTTTTTTTACATTAACAATATACTTTTACAAAAATATTTGTTTTTTCCTTCAACTTTTATGTTTTTGAATATTTATGTAGAAAGATGGAAAAAGCGAAAAGAAAAAGATATGTGAAAAAATATTATTGTAGAGCTTCGACTCTGTGACATTGCCACTCTACACCTGATGGGTCTTTGAGCATGCAAGTCTTCGAGTTTCTGAGACGCTGCTCTACACCTGCGGTCTTCGAATCTTCGACCCTGTGGATCTACGAGACTATGACCTTTGTGTACCTTCAGTGATGCTTTGAGTCTGCTGACCTGATGATCTTCGACTCTACATCTTCGAGTCATCTGATCTTCGACCGAGTAAACTACGAGTCTTCGATCCAAATTTTCGACATTCTTAAGTACATTGTTGAACTCTCTCTACGAGCTCACTCTAAGAAATCACCCTACGAAGTTATCCAATCTAGTATAGATCTTCAACCCGGCATCTATCTGCTTCTGCATAATGTTGACAACAATGACAATGAATAGGATCATAGAAACAACACAAATATTTGTTAAATTATATATCTATAATGGCTTTTGATCAAATCATTGCTAATGCTTTGATGGAATAAGTTATCGAGTTCTTTTTTTGTTTGATTCTTTTTTTCTGAAAATAGAGTATTATAAGAACATATACAATAGTCTTTTCAAATCTATTTCTTCAAAATAACATAAATATATATGTCATGTTATTTTATTAATATATCTTTTTAGAATACCCTTTTTAGTCTTTTTACATTAACAATATACATTTACGAAAATATTTTTTTTCCTTCAACTTTTATGTTTTTGAATATTTATCAAGATAGAAAAAGCGAAAAGAAAAAGATATGTGAAAAAATATTACGGTTTAAAGAGTAAAGAGTGAATATTAAATGATAAATTGTTTTAAAAAACTATTCAAAATATTAAATGTAGAAGATATTATTTGGTATGCTTTATTTAAACTTTTATCCTTTATTCTTTATCTCTTAACTTTATTAATTTTATCTTTTTTATTTTTCTTCTTTTTAAATATATAAGATAATATTAAAATATTAAAAAATAACTATATTTTTAAATATATTAAAATGCTTTATTAAATAATATTGATATTTTTAAATAAAAGTTAAAATTTATTTTATTATAATTAAACGCGTATAGAAAATTCAATAATATATTTGAAAAATATCTCCGACTCAAATCCTAATTTGTGCCGAGATTTATTTGTTAAATCTAACCTCACATCAAATATTTATAACCTCAATTTTCAGGTTTATTTCATTTATGTCGCCACAACAGGTAGGAACACGTTGTACATGATATTCATGAGTGAGGTATAAAAAACCATACATGAATATTTTTTTTTTTGGAAAAATTGTATTACATTAATATTTAAGTAGATTTAATTTATTTTAATTTTAATATTTTACCAAATTTAAATAAATTCAATATTAGAATTTTATATAGAATATAAAAATATTTTTAAATTAATTAGATAATTATTATATATTATAATAAATTTAACATAATAAATGTAATATATAATAATAAGGAGGGAATTCCGACCGTCGCGGCAGTTGCAACTTGCAAATTGCAATTCTCTCTTGTTTTTGTTTTTGTTTTATTACACCCCCACACCCAACCCCCGCACCTGAGCAGCCAAGTTTCTCTGTTATATTATGAGTCCCCTGCATCCCAACTCCCAAGGCACTCCCCCCTCCACGAATCCATATAAGTCCCCTGCATCCCAACTCCCAAGGCACTCTCCCCTCCACGAATCCGCGCACGGCCCTCGCTCATCAGTCATCATTTTGAACTCTCTCTGACTCTCTCTCCCTCTCTCCACTTTTCCCACACACTATCTCTCTCCTGAAAAAACTCAACACATCCAACAATGGCGATCGTCGAGTCAGCACCAAACGACATCCAGGAAGAGAAAAAAACGGCAATAATCCCCCGATCAGGCCGAGTCCCTGTTGTTAGAATCGCCCATTTTCTCAAACCCACCTCCACGTTCTCCATTGAAATAGAGCCGCCGCCGCCGCCGCCGCCGCCAGTCCATGACCTTCCCTCACAACCGAGTCCGAATCCTGGCTCAGTTTGGCCTTTCAAGATTGTGTTCCCCGGTTGGGCGCACCCACCGAAGGACTGGAACCAGTGGGTCGGCAAAATGCTCTCTTCCCACCATTCCACATGGGAGCAGTCCGGAATTCGGTCCGCGATTATCGCGTCCACCTGCGAAATCAGGAGAGGAGATGACTTGCTTCTCGCCCTCGCGCAGAGATGGTGCTCCGAGACTAACACGTTCGTGCTCCCATGGGGCGAGGCCACCATCACGTTAGAGGATGTGATGGTCCTCGGTGGCTATCCTGTTTTGGGCGCCCCCGTTTTTGGGTCACCACCCACCCTCGAGGCCACCGCAGATTTGAGGCGAGTCGAAGAAGGCCTGAACCAAGCGCGAATGCAAATCATGAGGACTAGGGCCCAGAAGGCCAATCAGAGCTTATGGATGAAGCATTTCACCGAGAACGAGTCCGAATTCGAGCACGATGCCTTCCTCTCTATGTGGCTTGCTCGCTTCGTTTTTCCGTCCACCTCGGGCCACACCATTCAGAGATACGTCTTCCCAATCGCGATTCAGCTCGCCCGAGGCACCCCTCAGGCTTTGGCGCCTACAGTTCTCGCTCACATTTACCGTGACTTGAGCTCGCTTAAGCAGAGCCTGGGCGCGGCACCCAAATCGAGGACCACATGCACCCTTCGGGCGCCTCTGCAGTTGGTTCAGATTTGGGCGTGGGAGAGGTTCTCCAACCTGCGACCAAGGTCGAACCCGGTCGAGAACGGTGCGCCTAGATCGTCTCTGTGGCACAAGGTGAAGTGTCAGAGAGTTGGTAACTTTGGGATGGCGTTGGACACGGGAAAGAGTTTCTTGTGGCGCACATGGGCTTCTTGTTCTTCCAACCTTTATAGAGACAAAGAAGAGAGGGTCTTGGTGGGTTCCGATTCAGGTGAGGATCTGCAGTCCCTGGTTCGATGCTTGAGAGTATCCGAGCTGGTGGGGATCGATTGTGTAGAGCAGTACCTCCCGAATCGGGTTGCAATGCAGTTTGGTATGGACCAGGACGTTCCGGGTCGTGTTGATCGCTGCAATGAAAGCCCTGAGATTGCCTGGGGCAATTATAGCAGGCCAATTGTGGACTCGGAGTTGTACATCCCATCGCCTGGCTTTCAATCTGGTGTTACGCCTCGATACTTGAAATGGTGGCGCTCCATGCATGGATTTGAGATCACGGGACTGGAACTGGATGGATCTTCGGAGGCTGCTTCTAGTTCTAATGGGAGTGAGGAGGGGTCATCGCGAGAATCTGAGCTCCCGGGTCTGGAATTTCAGGAAGGGACAAATTCAGAACTATCCAGAGTCGAAGCCCAATCTGTCCAAGTTGCTAATCGGATTGAAGGCGGGTCCATGCAGGAAAATGAGATTCTGGGTCTGAGAAGGTGTCCACTGGCTTCCAAGTCAAATGAGGAAGATCACTATTTTGCTGTTTCTCCTGGTTTTCCTCCAGGGTCCGAGAGAGGAACAATAAATGGTGATTCTAGTGAAGAAGATCATGAAACCACAATCCCGGAGCTATTGAAAAGCAAAACGAGTGCAACTAGTTCTAACAACAGAGGTCCAGGAGGTCATGTGCAGCGGATGGTTGATTCGAATGAAGATGATGTAGTCACATTTTCAGGACTAAGATCAGTTGGGAATCGTCAAATTCCTTCAGTGTCTCGAAGTGCAGAAGATGGAACTTGTAGAAAGATAGAATCCGTAGAAGAAAAGACTATGATGAGTAGGTTTGAAACGGGACAAATAGAAAGTAAAGCTAAGAACACTTTGTTGAGTAGCGGCAATGGCGAGCAGAATGTAGTAGTTGTGGAAGCCATCCCCGATGAAAGACCCAGATTACAAGTTGACGGTGATGATAATTCATCAGCAGTAGATCTTCAAAATATTTTGGTCTCTCCAAGTGCAAGCGTTGGGGGTGTTGTACGGATGGAACCTTTAGAAGAAAATACTAACAGTGGGTCTGAAATGAGCAAACCAGGGAGTGAAGCTGCGAACATTATGGTGAGTAACAATGGCAATGGAGAACAAAATGTAGATGTGGACGGCCTTATTGCTGAAGAACCTGGACTGCAGCTCGAAGATCGGGTTAGCAAACTTGAGAAATTGTTCCGTTCCAGAAGGAAGAATTGGCAGCTGTAAAGGTAATAGAAGTGACTCCTGTAAAGATCTGTTTTTGGATCTGTGGCAGATTTAGTCATATGTTTTGCACTTTTGGCACCTTTTTGACGTACGATATAGTACATGCAAATGAGCTGCTACATGGTGCTGTTGGGGCAGGATCAAAGTGTTTTGAGCCCAAGGAGGTTGTCCATTCGCAATGCAGAAGCAATCTGTAGAAGCAGTGAGCATGGAAAGCAATGGATGTTTTGTTCCCGGGCCATGAATATATATATCATGAACTAGAAGTAGAACCGCCCTTTGTATTTATTTATTTTTGCGTATTTTAAAATGGTTAGCAGTGTGCTTCAAAATTTGTTGTGAAATTGTGACAGAATGGTTAGCATTTATGTGGTGTGCAATTCAGATTTCAGATGCTGCGTTTTATATACATTCATCCACATACACAACTCCCATTTTTGGAAAATTTACAGCGAGTAATAAAGGTTGTGAAATGTATGCATTAATCATTCATTACTTCATTCCTAAAAAAAGACTAATGAATCTGCCTCCTAATTTTCTCTCCTATTTTGGTAACATCCATTTGTCAAGCCATGAGCAATAGCCGGATATAAGCCTAATTTGCCCCTCAATTTAATTTGGGTTAAGAGAGAAGGATGGTCTGAATTTAGCAAAATTGACTTTTTCAGACCTGCCACAGCGCGCTGGATGGGTCGGGGAGGGAAGACAGCCTCATGACAAACAATTAGGGAAACTTTCATCGAGTTTCCTTGGGACGTTAGGACCTGTAAGAAACCATCAATATTACATTTATTGATACGATTATAATTATGTAGCATCTATATTTTGGGTTTTGAGATTTGAATGATTCAATTTCTCAATTGTTTGTGATTGCTCTGATCAGCACCATTCCAACCTGTCATTCAAGTGCTAGAGGGGATTTTTACAACTGTGCCTGGTTGGTTTCGGTTTGGTATTTGAGGCGTGCCTTTTTGATGGTCTATTGCTGCACCTGCATCTTGGGCTGCATTGTATTGTAGAGAGGGGTGGGAAAGATGATGAGCTGCTTTCCATGTTGCATGTCCGAAGAAAAGGTCGCCCGGAAGTCGCTGAAGAAGAGCCTGAAACAGTATCATGACACCAAGACCTTGGCCTCCTTTGCCAACATCTCCTTCAAATCTGGTATGCGCCTGCGCTTTCTGTTTCCACGGCTATATATCCTCATCAAATTTTATGTGATTGATGCAATTAATGAGTTGTTTGGCTTGAATCTTCAATTCACAAATTGTATGGAGTTTTGAATTTTCTGGTCCCATCATAGGATGTTTACTTTGTCCTGTTACATGGTGATGCCACCAAACGGTCGTTTAATTTGGAAATTCTTGATCGATGGGATGAGATATAATGGTCATCTCGTATGTGCTCCGCATGTAACATTTATTTCTTTACTTAGACCTCCTTTGATCTTTCCATGCAGATAGCAGCAA
Source organism: Taxillus chinensis (assembly GCA_023512835.1). Taxonomy (NCBI): domain Eukaryota; kingdom Viridiplantae; phylum Streptophyta; class Magnoliopsida; order Santalales; family Loranthaceae; genus Taxillus; species Taxillus chinensis. Next base: position 44,801,678 of record CM042091.1, read on the forward strand.
GAGGAGGTTTATAACCGAGGAGATCTCAAAACTTGGTAAAGGCAACATCACTGCTCAAATTTTTGCATTCCGGGAGCTATGTGTTGCGACACAGAACTTCAACCCTGATTGTTTACTGGGCGAAGGGGGCTTTGGGAGGGTCTACAGAGGTTTCATTCAAAGCAAAAGTCAGGTAAACATTCAATTCATTTCCTCAGCTGAGTGACTCTTCCAAAAGGAAATGAAATGGCAAAGTTGGTTGACATATTAATATAACCTTCACATGATATCTCCAATTTTGATCAGGTTGTGGCGGTTAAGCAGCTTGATAGGAATGGATTCCAAGGGAACAGAGAGTTCCTTGTGGAGGTTCTTATGTTGAGTCTCTGTCACCACCCTAACCTTGTGAATTTGGTCGGTTATTGCGCTGATGGCGATCAGCGGATCCTAGTCTATGACTTCATGGCCAATGGTTCCCTCGAGGATCACCTCCTTGGTATGCAATACTACAAATGTCTTAAGAATTTGCATTATTAGGATTAATATCTGATCGGAGAACCTCCTTTCTCAGATATATCTTCAGGCAGGAATCCATTGGACTGGAACACCCGGATGAAAATTGCTGAGGGCGCAGCAAGAGGACTTGAATATTTGCATGACAAAGCAGACCCCCCGGTGATATATCGTGATTTCAAGGCATCAAACATACTGCTGGATGAGGATTTCAATCCCAGGCTCTCCGACTTTGGGCTGGCCAAGCTTGGTCCAACTGGGGACAAGACACATGTGTCTACCAGGGTCATGGGGACATATGGTTACTGCGCCCCAGAATATGCTCTCACCGGACAGTTAACGACCAAGTCTGACGTGTACAGCTTTGGTGTTGTGTTTCTAGAAATAATCACGGGAAGGAGAGTTATTGACAATTCCAGGCCCAGCCACGAGCAAAATTTAGTCACTTGGGTAGGTTCTGACCAACGTGTAAAGAATATATGTGGGTGTGTTTTTGTGTATAGTATTGCATAGAACTCAAGATCTACACTTCGAAACCTTTGAAACAAATGAACATGTTTCATGCCCATGTTGTGCAGGCACAGCCATTGTTTAAAGACAGGAGGAAGTTTGCCTTAATGGCCGACCCATTGCTGGGAGGTAAGTACCCAATGAAGGGTCTGTACCAGGCTCTTGCGGTAGCAGCCATGTGCCTCCAAGAGGAAGCTGAGACGCGGCCTTTAATCAGTGATGTTGTGATTGCCCTTGAGTATTTGACTCTAAACAAAGACGGCCAGGAAGATGGGCCGACCCAGGAGGGTGCAGAAGAAAATATACAGGAACCTGCTTGTGATAAAAGAAGCAGCAGCAGCAGCGATGCCGAAACATTATAGGTTTTGAATCTTGGTTGTTGGTTTTTAGGGGAAAGAGAATGAGACTTTGTACCAGCTAAGCTTATCTTAAATCCAAACCAATCTACCATTATTCAAATTTAATTTATTTTTCTTGGTTAAAAATGTTTTTTAAAATATATTTGAGACACAACAACAAAAATAGCAGCAACAAAAATAAAAAATGGTCATAAATTATAAAACTCAAACCAATCTCTCATTACTTACACGCTGGTTGTTGGTTGGGTTGTAATTGTAAATGAACAACATTGATGAAAAAAATTTAATCGGCTAAATAAAAGCTTATTTAGGTTTATTTGTTAAAGGGAATTGTTGTTTGTCAATAAGAATTTTTTATTTGCAAATCTAAATGAAAAGTAACAAATATGTTTTATTTAGATTGTAAACATGAACATAAATGATTACATTTAAAGATAAAAGCTTATTTGTTTTTATAAATTAACATTTGTTTAGCATAGTATTAAATAAATTGAATTAAATTTTATAAGTTTTTTTCGTTAATAAATGACTTAGGTTCGTTATTACGTATCATTATATTTTATTTTAATTGGACTATATATTAATGATTTAATTAATTAATAAAATATTATTTATTTCGATTAAATAAATCTATTTTGGTCCTTCTAGCTATAGAGTATTAGATTATTATGAAATAATTTTATGACTGTATTTAAGATAAGTTTATGCAATAATACCATCAACTCAATTTAACTTGAATAAACCGATCAAACCGCGCCAAAACCGATGAAAGGCAATCCGACTTAACCCGATCTGAATAACAACCCTTCAAATGACTAATTGAATGGGTTTTAGTCTACAGTAATGAAAGTCGGTGTAAACCAAAACCAATCGATGCCAACTTGCCAAGACGGAAGTGTTGCAAACCGTTCAAATTTCATTTGCAGTCTGCAACTGCAAACATTTGGCGAGACGGAACTGCTGCCAACTTGCACAAATGTTTTTTGCTACAATATCCATGTGAACCGTGAAGTCTGACTCGACAACTAATTAAAGGAATTAATTTTATTTTAATTTTACAGTTTTCACTTTTCGCTTTTTGTTTATCCACATGTAATGCACTTTCTGTTTATCCACATGTAATGTGAACTGTGAAGTCTGACTCGACAACTTAATGTATGTTGGTGGTATTTTTGGTCTTTTGTTTTAAAAAATTATTTTTAGAAATTATATTTCAAAATTATTTTTTGGCAAATTGAAAACATATTTTATGTTTGGTGGTTGTTTTCTTTCAAATATACTATTAATCTTTTCGCCGGAGGTGGGTTACAGCAGGAGGCGTAACAGTGGGCCATTGCAGTAGGGGGATCACTATCGCAAGGCCCGTCGCAGCAAGTGAGGAGGTCTTCGTTGCAGATCGCCATCGCAACAAGGGCGGGGGCTTGTCGTCGCAACGCGTGGGGGGGGGGGGGGGGGGAGTTGTGGTCGTAGATCGCCGTCGCGAGGGGAGTAGGGTCTGCAGTCGCAGATCGCCGCCGCAGGGGGGAGGGAGCTTCGCTGTAGTAATTTGTCGTCGCGGGGGAAGGGGTTTCGTCATCGCGGGGGGAGGGGCGTTCGTCGTCGCAACAGGTGGGGTTTGTCATCGCAGCAGGGAGGGTCGCGTCGCAAGGCTTGGCGGAGGGAGAGATTGAAAACGAAAAACAACTTGAAAACACAAAAAAACATGTTTTCGTTTTCCTGCATTTGAAAACACTTGGTTTTTGAAAACAAAATATCAAAACAGTAGCCAAACAAAAGTGTAGAAAACCGTTTTAGAAAAGAGATATCAAACACACTCCAAGAGCATGTTTCCACTGCATTGCATGTGCAGTTTGTTTGTATCTGGATAGATTTCAAAATATCAGTGCATGATATTAGTTGTTTTGGAGGGTTAGTTAGGTTGAACCAATCAAACCATCAGTCAGTTCAATCCAGATAAATTAATTGGTTGGGCGGGCTGTCCAACTCGATCAATCTGACCGATAACTTTAATTTGGTTTGAACAGAAAGTCTAACCCGTCCAAACCGATCAACAAACATTCCTAGTTTAAGAGCTAATTATTTAACGCGTGTCATGTCAATATATATTTAAGTATTAAATATATATTACATGGTTATTTATTTACTTAGATTAAATAAATAATAAATATTTTTATTCATTTAATGCGATTAAATGAATAATTATATTATTTATTCATTTGATCAATAAATAATTTTAGACATTTATTTAATTTACTTTAATGCATAATAATCATATCATTTAAAGAATTTAAATAATTATAAATATTATGTATTATTATTATTTAACTAAAAGGGCATATGTGTAATAACACAAGGATAATTTTAGCCTATAAAAAGATGCATATCCTCCTAGGTTAGAGTTAGTGTGAAATCGTAGACAACCAAGAGAGAAAGATAGGTGACGGTCAGTCCTAGCAGAGGTGATGTTTCTGTTCATTGATCTAAGGGTGTCATAACCTTGTACTCCTTAAGAAGATGAATAACAGATAAGACTAAGTAGTGATTGCATTCAAGAGGCTGTGAGAACAATTAAAGGTTGATCGCGACATCATTTTTTAAGAAAAAGAAGAGGTTTCTTATTTCACTGTTCTTTAGGTTGGTTTCTTCTTGACCCTCTTCGCAAAATTAGAATAATTTATTCATATTTAGATCTTGGTGTTTGTTAATTAGATATTTTTTAAATTTATTTTCGCTGTGGCTAATTGTTAACTATATTTCGGTAAATAAACATTTGAATGGATTTGCCCCCCAGTCAATTGATCTTAATCATACTTTTATCTTTCAAAACAAGAATTGTAAGGTGGGACTAAGGTAACACAACATAGGGAATTGCAAAAGAGTTCAAAAGACTTGTAAAGAAGTATGTGGTATAAATAATCACTTTAGTGTGCTCAAAAGTATAAATATAAGATATTGAAAGATGTATTTATGTTATTGATTTTCATGCTATTTTGTTAGACTAATTAATTAAGGCGACATACAATTTATATGTTTATCGGAGCATAGTAGTGTCTATTAGATGAAGATACGAGTCTGTAGGTTTGACATTCTTACTTCACAATGCACTCTGAAAGAGAAGCTTATCATAAAGCTCTTTAAAATTAAATTAAACTAGTATAGTATAGAGCTAACCTAAGTCGTTCACTAATTGGAAGACTTACAAAATTCAATTTAACTTAATATTCAAGAAAACATATATATATATATAAAGCTAAGTTGGATTAAATTAAAGATTTTGGGGGATTTTTTTTAAGATTGAAATAAACTAAATTAAATATCTAGCATGCAATTAACTACGACGCAATTAATTCAACCATTTCACTTTGATTAGTTATTTATCATTATCTTATAAGATAAACAAGACATTCATGGCCCCATAATCTAATTGCATCAAGACATCATGATTGTAAACTGATTATGAACTTGCTTTAACCTTAGGTAGGGACAATTATGACAAGTATTTTGGAGAATTGATTAGTTCCCTATGAATATAAACTCCATATCTCAAATATAAATTAAAAATATCATGCTTAAGCAACCCATAATTAACCACAACCATGGATTAATAGCAAATAAGAACATAATAAAAGAAATACAAATCATAGCTTCAATGATCCAAGTGAAAACATAAATTCAAAATAAATAATAGAAGATAGATGTTCAATTGATTACAAAATATTACTCCATGAATAATAAAAAAACTACAAAGAAAGACAGAATAGGTAGGGTAGTAGTAGTCGTCTCTTCTAGGCATCGCAATGGGTCGGGTCCGAGTACTGCCTAGCCCGAATCCAACCCAAAATTTTATAGGCTGCCTCGAACCCACCCCGACCCGCTAGTTTGGGCACTTCGGGTCGGATCGGAATGGGGCAGGTCATGGCAGTATTTTTAAGTTTACTTTTGCTTTAAAATACTGGGTCGGGGCGGGTTGGACAAGACCCAAGCCCAAGCCGATGATGTGTTGGGGCAGGACAAATCGGGTCAGGGCGGGGTGGGGCAAAATTGCCACCCCTAGTTTCTTCCTTTAATAACGTCTTTTTTGCTATCTTCAAGGTCGTTCTCCTTTTGGGGAAGCCCCACCTGGCCACGGCCCTAGTTTCTGCGCCTCTCGGAAATGGCCCACGGGGTTTTCTTTCTTCATATGAGACTTAAGGTCGTTTCTACCATTGGAAAAAAGCCCCAGAGCTACGTGTTACGGGGTCGTATTCTCCCTTCTCTCTCCAGATAATGGCCACAGGAGTTTTCATTCTTCATATGAGACTTTAAAAACACATTTTAGAACTTAAGATAAGGCAAAAAGTCATGTACACCCTTATGAGAAAAATCATGAAACTTATAGAGGATACAAAAGATAAAACATAAGAAGGAAAAACATGGTGTTGCACTCTGGCCACGATTGGCCTTAGTTGAATCGCTCGATTTTGCTGTCTTTATCCATTTTCGATGCAAATAACCTTCGATTACTTCAAAATTTTTGCATAAACTTCTTTTGCCTAAAAACACCTAAATATTTGCAAATATTCGTGAAGCATTGAAAATATGCACTAAAATAAACATATTATAATTTAGCAAATAATAGGATAAAATACACATAATATCATGAAAATAAAACATAAAAGTACTACAAAACCAGAATCTATCACACTCTATTACTTGATACGATTTGTATACTTGCGGTGTCAAATAGTCGATTGTAAATTTGCTATTAAAAGGGTTGGAGAGACATGATCCTTACTGGATTGTGGTTGCTCACTGTCATGCCTCATATTTCTGACATGAGGAAATCAGTTCGTGACTTCCCTTTACTTACCCGATAGGCAAGGGGTTGGGATTAAATAATACCACACAAAACATCACAAATAACCATAATAAATTTTCATAAGTTAAACCACATGTTTTTTTAGATAGTCAAATCTCTTTTACATCATTCCCCAATGGGGTTATATCAATTTCCTCAAATTATCATAATATGAAAAGCAAGAAAACAATAAACTCAACCTTTCACCTTGGTGTCATCACTGGTTTTCGTCCGGGCCACAACCGAATGATGAGATTGTACAGAGTCGCCACCAACTGTTTTTTGGGCGCAGTTGGTCACCTATGATGTGTGTGGTCTATGTTACCAAATAAGGGTTCGGGGGTTGGTTACGTGTAGGGAAGGATTAGTACCCCTACAACGCCCTTTCGGTACCTATCTTAGGAGTAGGAGGTTTCTATTTGTTTTCGCTGTCGTGATTGGGCTGAGGCACTATGGTTTTCCTAGACAGTCTACGCTTTTTATTTAGCTAAGTTATTTGTCAAGGTTATAGTTAAAATTGATTTACCCTAAAATTTTTAAAGGAGATCCTAGAAGTTTTGTTTTGCTTTTTATTTGAAGTGGAAAACGAAATCCTAAGGTTTTGTTTTGTTTTGGAAATTGAAGTCCTAAACAATTGAAGTATGCTTTTTCCATTTTTTGGTTTTTGGTTCAAAAATGTTTTTTTTGGTTAAAAACAATTTTTTTGTTTTTTTGAAAGAATTGAAACTAAATGAACATAAATATCGAAATAATTATACTAATTATACTAATTATACTAAATTTAAAAACTAACTACCTAATTATGCTAAATTTAAAAAACTAACTAACTAATTAACTAAATATGTTAAATTTAATTAAAAACTAACTACTAATTTACTAAACAAAATAATAATTAAAACTAAAGAAGGAAAGAAATAAAAACCTGAAATATCATGGACCAAGGATGCCCTTCTTCCGAATGCCTACTTTTTCTGCAAAAGAAAGGAAAAGATTAATTTTACTATAATTGCAGTTCTTTTTTAGAACCACAGTTAATTTTATACTCTACTCTCTTTTTTTGAGTTGTGTGTATTTGATGGTATTGGTGTGTTTGTAAAAGGGGGAGAGGACCCCTTTATATAGGAGTCATGGAAGAGAAAATTTTGTAAAACCTCCAATGTGGGACTTCTATTTTTTTTTCTTTTTATGATTATTATTATTAAGAAGTCAAATAAGGGGTGCAGGTACTGTTCATGAAATAGTAACCCCGGGTACTATTCACGAATAGTGACATGAACAGTACCTTAAGAACTATTCACAAAAAAATATTTTTTTAATTTATTTTTTTATTTTTTGGAATCCTATGTCGGCTGCGACTAATCATTGGGATGGTTTTATATATTTATTTAACATATATGTATGTATATATACACACGTATAACATAAACATGCAAACTGTAATTTATTTAGGACTCCGTGATGAGGATATTACATGATTCAACCTAAAATATATTCTGTGGTCATTGTCATTACATACAAGATGATGATGAAAGCAAGGAGGGGTATGAAAGCGCCGCCCAACATAGGATACACAATAGTACACGCCAGCAATAGCATCGTTAGCACGCACTTCGCCCAGTCAGCCATTTTCGCATTAGAGGAGGCAAAAAACGTGGAGAATTGAAGAATAGAGTTTGAAGAGTGGTAAAATGGAAGTTGTGTGAGTGAATGAGAGGAATGAGGGTGTATTTATAGGGTGGAAAAAGTGGCCGTTGGTAGAGAATATAGCCGTTGGAAATAGTGCTGTGACCGTTGGAACAGTGCCCTGACCGTTGGAATAGTATCGTGACCGTTGGGGTTTTTATTTTGGTGCAGAAAATATTGTTTGAAAAATAAAAAAAAGTAGATGCTAATTTTTTTTTTAATTTTTTTTGTTTTATGTTTTTTTGTTGTTTTATTATTTTTTGTTGTTTTTTTATAAATAATTAACGTCACCTTTTAAATTAACGATCATGTCTCTTTATTTATTTATACAAAGTGAATGACAGATATGGAATAATATAAAGCTGAAAATGAATATGTACGTTCAACCCGGACAAAATGGGGTCCAACACTTGGTGTTCCACTTAATGCTTGTAGGTTCCTGAAAAGAAAAACAAATCACAACAGAAGGGGTGAGCAACCACAACTTAGTAGGGATTATGTCTCCTTGACCCATCTCATGCACCTAGTATTTGCATGGTGAGTGCACAACTGCAATATCGTGGCAATAATATACAAACAGTTTATAATCAATATTGAACTTCAGGGTACTTATAATCAAAGCAACACATAAGTGAGCCACACATGCTATCACAACTAGAGCCACACATGCCTCATATCACAATTTCATATAACACAATTTAAATCACAACACAACAATGCATATCTATACTTGTAACAAGAACACACTATAGAGCATGCATTATGACAAATTATAGAATTCCTCATAATATACCTCAACCAATACATATCACACAAGCCCCGTTTACAAGCTATGTAATTTCCCCACTAAATTCTATCACGAAACTAACACGAAGAATACAGACATGAGACGAATGGCGAATGAACACCCCGACGGCCTCCAAATTAACTACCATGAAACAGACTCTCAATTCCCACTAACCACAGACTCATCAACATCCACAAGTATAATATGCCAATGAAGGCCAACATCCATATAGGAGATCACACTTATATGAATTTACACACACATATATATATATATACATATATCATTTACCTCAAGACCTAACCCTAGAATAGGTTCAAGAGTACAGAATCCCTACCTCAAACTCGGTGGCATTAAGGTTTGAAATCGAAATATCCTCATTGCTTTTGCTCTTCCGCGCTAGATGTCGTCCACCCACACGAACGCAACAACAATGATCAAGCAAAAGGGTTCTCTCTCTCTCTCTCTCTCTCTCTCTCTCTCTCTCTCTCTCTCTCTCTCTCTCTCTCTCTCTCTCTCTCTCTGTGGCTTTAGAACAAAAAACTCAGAAAAAACCAAACCTAAAATCACAAAATCGAAAGGCATATATCGGAAATACATTATTATAGTGTTGATGTCGACCAAAAACACCGCAAGATTGACCACATCAACCACCTTCCTCGCGTTGACCAACTACCTACGTCGACCAATTTTCACATTACACATGGTCGGTCTACAGTTAGATCGACCACGTCGACCTCATGTCGACGACACGTCAATCATATTCCATGTCGACCAACACACATGGAAAAAATCTTGGGAAACTGCTCTGTACGACCTCGACCACGTTGACCACACATCGAAATTCATCTCGTATCAACCAAACTCTCTAAAATCTCCTCTGGTTGGCATCGACCACTCCCCATGCCAAGTCAACTGTGTCAACCAATCCCACATCAACTAAGGCTGCATCGACTAAGCCTTCACACGATGTTCTATCTTAGTATCTCCAAAATAATTTGGCTTCCGAGGTACTGCCCTAGAATTCCCACAAGGGGCGTTGCCCCCTTGACCCCTACTCGTGGACTGGCTAGCGAGACCCTCGCCGATTCGCTGCACCCTCGGATTCCCGTTAACCATCCGATTAAGAATCCCTACCCAAGCACACAAATGACTAACTTTTCACCTCCCTAAAGATGGGTCACTACACTCACACCTTTTGTTATGGTTGTTTTTCTTTTAGGTGCCTACCAGAGTTAGGTGGATCATCCCATGGTGAAGACCCTATGATAATACCCCTCCATTTATTATTTGATGCCTTGCTTTGAAATGATAATTATGTAATGAGGCTTATTTGAGATATGAAGGTGTAGCCCTTGAGGGGAGAAATATTGTATAAGGTTTTGTTTTAAAATGATTATGTTTTCTTTGTTTGTATATGGACATGTCGTGTATATAATTTTGTGTATGTGTTTGGTGAGCAGGCTGAGACAACACCTATTACAAAATATACTTTTAAGTGTTTATCACCGATTGTAATATTTCATACCCGGAATAGGCTAAAAAATAGCTTCTATTTGGTTTGAGAACGTTATTTTAGTTTTGTAGCTGAAAAAATGGTCATTTAGACTTATTTGGAGTGTGGATGACTCAGGGATATTTTAGTAACATCCAGTAGCGATTTAAGGGGTAAATTAGTTAATTTAGCTATTTTATGATTCATTATTATTAATATTAAAATAAAATTTGGGATTCAACTTAATTAATGGTATTTTTGTATTTTAATGAGTTAAAATGGAAATTTTATTGGAAAAAGGAAACTTGATTAAATAGGATTACTTGTTGGGCAAGAAATCAGTGTTTTAATGTAATTAGAAGTCCTATAAGGCGTGAGGAGAAACTCTATACTTCGGGGGCTCATCCTAAGAGAGTTGACTATTGGTTCTTTGTGCTTTGGAGAGCCCTAACTATCTGGGAAGCCAAGGAGGAGAGAGAAAGGTGAAAGCTCGAAGTTTTAGGGCGTTTCCAAGTTTTGATAAGCTAGTCTGTCTTCCAAAATATTTGAGGTAGGTGTTTCTATCCCTTTTACATCTTTTCAAGGGTCATATGACTTAGGTTTGGCCTATATTAGAGATTTAAAAAGAGAACGAACGATTTTGCATGCAAGTGAGATAGGGAGTCTAAATTAAGATGTCTAACGTTCAAAGTTGATGTTGAAAATTTAGAAATCGTTTTAGGGTGAATTCATTATATGCTGGAACCATATGAATAATGTTAGTCGGGTGAATAGTATTCTGATCGAATGAAGCTAATTTTTATACTGACGGAATATATGCGGTATTTCGGTAAACTTTTCTTTCTGGTCGGATGAAATATGAGGTGGTCGGGTGAGCAACAAGCAGTCAGGCGAAGCTAATTTTTATACCAATGAAATATATGTGGTATTTCGACAAAGTTTTTCTTTTTGTCAAATGAAATCTGAGATGGTCGGGCAAACAATAAAGTGGTCATGTGAATAGTAACATGATCAGATGATTTTTCTAATATTTTTATTGGATAGCCAGTTAAAAACCCTTTAAAATGAGGGGTATTATAAGCAAATTAGAATTCTGTAGAATGAATTATGATTTTTTAAAGCTAAGACAAAATCTGCACTATTTTATCAGCCTATTTTGCTCCTTTTAATATGGTAAGGGAAGTTTAAGCTTGAATCCTTTAGCGGGAAACCCTAAAGATCATTGGGGATTGTAGTGTGCCTTTTATTATTATAATTGACGTGTATATACTTATTCTTATGTTAAAAACCTGTTCATGATGGTAATACTTTGGTGTGATTATATTGTGGATGTTACGTGTTAATTGTTTAATGGTAAAGCTTATATATCGTGGGCTGAATATGATGATTGATGATATGTTTGTTTAAGATGTTATTATTTGCGGTGCACATGAATGCTTAGTTTGTGTGTAACGAGCTTGATAAGCCGACAATTTGGCCTGCGAGCCTCTATCACTGGGACATGGCTCGATGAGCTGATAGTTTGGCCTACGAGCCTCTATCATTATTGGAGAGATGATAGATATGATTGCATGTGTGGCGGTATGATGGATATGGGTGCCTGTGTGGTGATATGGTGGATATGGGTGCTTGTATGGCGGTTTGATGGATATGGGTTCTGTGTGGTGGTTTGAACACTGGTTTGTATTATTGTGTGCCGCATTAATATCTAATAACTATCACTACACATGTACACTTGTATACATAGTATATAATATTATAAGTTTATTGTTGAGGGTTGGTGAGGAGTGATAGGTCACCTACTGAGCTTCATGCTCACCCCTACCTGTTGATTTGTTTTCTCTAAGTGTTGACAGGATCTAGCGATAGATTACGCTGCTCAGCGGAGTATTTATTTGATGTATGAATTTTGTTTAGATGTTATTTTTATTGGATCGTATTCTCGGGCAAGGGTCCATGGATAGTTGTAAGAATTGATTGGGTTTATGTAATGACTTTTATAATATATTTATGATAGTTGTTTGACATTTGAGAAAGTACTTTTATACCCTTGATGTATGTTTATACAAGGAATATAGATAACATACGCTTTTTATGTCCTTCATAGGTGCTTGTGTTGGGAAGTATTGTCCCACATGGAAAGATTTGGGGAAGGCTAAGGGGTTTATAAGGTAGAGCAAGCCTAGAAATGTCATAATGCATTTTAAAGTTGTGCGGGCCGATGTGGCGAGCCCAAAGCGGACAATATTGTGACATGCGGGTGGGCTTGCACCTTGGCCCGATCCTAACAAGTGGTATCAGAGCCGAACTGGCCCGTATCCTAAAGACTCGCCGAGCACTCTCGCGAGTAGCGTGATCCCAAGGTGGGAGCTCACAGAGGTGAGTCGACCGATAGTGTCTTGCACGTCTCGCGTCCATAGAGTTGGAGTATCCTAGAGTGTGATACAGAGTTGGGCAAGGGAGTACGAAGGAGTGCGTCGGAGCGATCTTGGAAGCCTCCTATCCTTTGGACATTGGGCGAGTGAGCGAGCATCTTGGTAAAGGTGTTGCAACATGCGGGGAAGCGATGTCCAACCTGTTGACATTGCGCGAGTGGGAGGGTGTCGAGGTAACGATGTCATCGCCTACGGGGAAGCGATGTTGACAAGCGCAACGAGGATGTTGCGAGGATTGGGTGGAGGAGAATGTCACGACCCGAGCAGCATGGTGCTGGCGGGACGTTTCTTAGTGGTACGATTCAGGAATGTATTCGTGCTACGTAAAGGATAGGGGTTGGTTGAAAGCGTAGATGGTGCGTAGCGGAAGGTTCCAGGCAGTTCGTGGAGGAAAACGGATGGAACCCCTTCGGAGTTCAGACGTGCCGACCCGGTTGAATGCGGGGAGCACGCCGCTAGTCGAGGACTTGACGTTGAAGAAGGGATTTGGCCATCTTTACACAAACTGGTCGGGAACTGGAGCCGTTCTCCTGATGAGCCCAGTGGCAGGGCGAAACCAGTCTACGTGCGCTTCAACCCTCAAAGGCTAAACTTAGCGGACCGTGGATAGAGAAGCTAAGTGCCGCAATGGGTTGAGAGGCACAAGAAACCTGACCCCGTGACAAGTGGTATCAGAGCCGAACCGGCCCGTATCCTGAAGACTCGCCGAGCACTCTCGTGAGTAGCGTGATCCCAAGGTGGGAGCTCACAGAGGTGAGTCGACCGATAGTGTCTTGCACGTCTCGCGTCCATAGAGTTGGAGTATCCTAGAGTGTGATACAGAGTTGGTCCCACATGGTGGTAGCTCAAATCCATAGGTGTGTCCTATGATGTGGTTCGATGTGTGACAAAGGGGGAGATTGTTGGGAAGTATTGTCCCACATGGAAAGATTTGGGGAAGGCTAAGGGGTTTATAAGGTGGAGCAAGCCTAGAAATGTCACAACGCGTTTTAAAGCCGTGCGGGCCGATGTGGCGAGCCCAAAGCGGACAATATTGTGACATGCGGGTGGGCTTGGACCTTGGCCCGATCCTAACAGCTTGTCACCAACCCCTTGGCCCTTTGGGTGCAGGCGTAAGGAAGCCATGTGTTCGGTTCCAATTCTATGGAATTGGGGACTTGACGCCGATCGTTTGACCCTTTAAGTGCGAGCATGGGGAGTCACTGACTGGTTTTTTCGGGTTGGAGATATGGGGCGTGACTGGACCGCTTTAGAATGTTAAACATATCTTGGGACAAAAGAATGTAAAAAGAAACTCAATAGGACAAAATGGGTGAAAAGGCACTCTTTTATACACAACATCTCGTTTGGGTGCTTCCAAAATCAAGAAATTGATCCAATCTCCTCAAATCCCCAAAATATATCTCCAAACTCACTCGAGCAAGGTAGACTCGCATCATGATAGATCTAAACGCATTCTAATGAAAATCCTAGATCAACATGTATATATAAATTACATTATACATACACCCATAACAAATCTCCTCTAATAAACCTCAAAAAGGCATAAATAAGTTGGAATATGAATCCCTACCTCGATTTCGTGTTGGGTGAAAACCAGATCGTGTTCTGCTTCTTCCTCCTTGCACTTCAGCGACACACTCCCCCAATCTATGTGTGTGTGATGATGATGATGATGATGATGGTGATGGTGGCTGTCATCACTGGATTTCGTCTAGGGGGAAGCTGCTTTTGGGGATGCGATTAACCCACCCTTCACCCGAATGGTGATGAAAAAGAACAAAGTCGCCACCAACTGTTTTTGAGGTGCCGTTGGTCACCTAAAAAAAATTATCTACGTTGCTAGAGCTAGGTTCGGGAGTTTGTTACGTGTGGGGAAGAATTAGCACCCCCACAACGCCCTTTCGGTACCTATCTTATGAATTTGAAGGTTTCTAATTTATTTTAACTATTGGTTTAAATTTAACTAGTTTAAAAGTAATGTTAAATCTGACTTTTTATATTTTCTAAATTTAAAGTTGAAAGTTAAATTTAAATTGTTTAAGAATATAAAGGAAACCCTAAGAGTTGAGCTAATTTATTTCTAAATCATGTGCTAAAGTTAAAAGCTTAAGTCTAAGTTAAAGAATCCTATGATTTGAATCACTTCTAAGTTATCTATTAATGTTACAAATTAAGATCAAATTACTTCCTAAGAGCAAAACTGAGTAAGCCAAAAAAATTCAAGTAAAAAAATATTGTTATTTTGTTTTTGTTTTATTTTTTTTGTTTTTTTTTGTTTTATTATTTTTATTGAAAACACTTTATTTGTTTATTCGTTTAGAAAATACTTTTTTTTAATGTAAAAAAAGTTTTTGTTTTGTTTTTTTTAGAAAGATTTTTTTTGACAATTTAAAAAAAAGAATTTTATTTGTTTCATTTTGTTTGGTTTGCCTTGGTTTTGAAAAATATATTTATTTTGATTTTGGTTAAAAACATTTGCTTTACCTTGAAAAAAAGAACATTAAAGAAAACACCTTTTTTAGCAATAATCTCAAGCAAGCAAAATAAAAGTGCACGTGTGATTATTGACATCCACAAAAAATAAAAACAAAGCTCTCTCTTTTTCACTCTTTTTTTTTTCACACTTTTTGTTGTTTTTTATCTCTTTTTTTCTTTTTTTTTTTTTTTTTGCTCGATTTACAAATTACAATTGCACCAGGATGAAAGGAACCCATTGTTACAATCTTATGGCCATACTAACATAAACCTAAGGCCAACATTAAAAAAGATAAACAAAACAAATAAAAAAAACCATAATAATAAATCAAAAGCACAGCACAACCAACAATCAAAAGGAAACCATAGAGTAAATATGCAGGCACATGGGTAGACAATGATACCAACAGTGGACTTATACAGCACAAATACTCGGAAGACACGGAAGAGCACAACATGATATACAGAAAACCCTTTAGACCAACAAGGGAACAATCGGTGAGGACAAGCATACACATATAGGCAGACAGAGAAGAAACTCAAATGCAGACATAAAGCATGTAACATATGGACAAAACCAAACAATTAAAATGTGAGTTTATGATTTATTGAATATTTGGGCAAATAGATTTGCACGGCAATTAGTAAGGACCACCCAACAGCATCCTAAAAGCATGTATATATCAACAAATTAAAATAGAACCCGCATAAAAAAATGGATGCAGCAAAGCCTGCTAGCAAATGGTGAGGGAGGGGCCAACGAAACACTCATATTCTTTCTGCAAGGAGGCCAACCCCATCCCTGGGCCAGCTGTGGCCAAGGATGTAACCCGTCTAAAAAAGGAGGGAGAATGATTCCGGATCAGGATTGAACAATACCCACGATAAACATAACAAATCACGAGTAAACATGCCAATGAATAACAAAATAAAATAAGCATTAACTAGAAACAAATGCACAACAGGTCCTAAATAGACCCAACATGTAGTCGATGGATAAATATGCAGTCAGTGAATCAGAAATCCAATATGCAGTCGGTGAACAAAACATGAAACGATTACCCATTAGCCACCCATGACCATCAACTCGCGATCCCCAACAGCCAAACAAAAACAAAACAGAACAAGATGGAAACAAATAGTACATGAACTAAAATAAATTTCCCCAAACGTTGTTTCCTTTCTCGGCTCCATGACTTAGGCACCTTTTTTTTGTTCTTGAACACTGGTCGGGCGCCGTGAGCCCTTATGGAGGCCTTTCTGTCCGTGCCTCCATCTGTCCTCCGAGCTTTGGGGGAAGAAGGAAAGGAGGAGGGCTTGAAGATCGTGGTTTGAGAACGGACAGAGATGGTGGACTGGCAACAAGCGGCGGCTCAGGGCAGGGGTGGAACAAAGGCGACGGCCGGCAGTTGCAATTTCTGGCCGGGGGAACTCTCTAGAGGGATTTAAGGGAGGAGATGGAGATTGAAGAGTGAATTTTTGATTTTATTTTTTTTGATCGTGAAGAGAGCCCCCCGAAATAGTTTGATGTGTGATTGTATATATAGATGAAGGGTTAGGGTTGAGGTTTGATGGAGGCGGCGAGGAGAGAGAGAGAAAAGGAGGTAGGAGCATGGCCGAGAGGGGTAGGCATGATGCTGTCCGGCGTCGATGAGGAAGACGACGCAGGGGAGAGAGAAGGGAAGACGACGCGCTAGAGAGGAGAGGCGTGAGAATATTATGCTTTTTTTGTTTTTTTTTGTTTTTATTATTTTTGCTTTTGCTTTTTTTGTTTTTTTATTTCACCAATAAAATAATGACACATGGACAAGACATGGAGGGAAAAGAGAGGGTGACGGCTAGGGTTTTTAACTTTTTCAACTGGATAGCAGTTAAATGGCGTTTTTAGGTTTTTGGGATCGGAAAGATAATGTGGGTTTCAAAAAAATTTTAAGAAAATTATTTTTGAACTCGGGGTGTCGTGACGAACGACCCGTGTCTTTTTTATTTTGAAATGATTTTATTTTTGTGACAAGCCTGTACTGCGTGTCCTGAAGCTGCTTTATTACTGAATTTTTTTTCTCAAAAATAAGCTTTGTAGGCGAATATATGTAATATATACGTCAAAATTTTCAGAATGAAGAGAGGGTTAAGAAAACGAGGTTCGTGACCTAATTCGGAGTGCCGTTTTGAATATTGGCCGCTAGTTGACCACCATTAGCGGTTCAAATACGGCTTTGACCATAACTTCTTCGTTTGACCTCGAATTTGAGCACAGTCGAAGGCGTTGATCCTCAAATTTGATTTTTTATCGCCCGGAACTGACTATTTGGCATTTGAAAGTCTTTTCAAAGAAGTCGTTGCAATTGCCCCATTCGAATTGAAGGTCATGTCTCTTTATTTATCTGTACAAAGTGATTAACAAATAGAAACAAAGTTTAAAGTGAAAACTAAATGTGTATGTCCAACCCGGACAAAATAGGGTCTAACAGTGGCGATATGAAAAAAAGGTCCATCTAGGGTTAACACTGCTCTCCTATTTATAAACCATAAACTAGCCCTGACTTGGAAAACACCACGTGTGTTCATTGCGAGTGGACTATCTAATAAATAAAGCTTTGAAAAACTAATTCATATAACTCACACGACTTACTCAACTAACACAATACCCTAATCACATAACCCATACCGCTTACACAACTTACACCACTCACCAAGCCCTTGGAAATCCCAAAGCACATAACTTAGGGACTTTGACCATTAGACGAGGGTTGCAAAGATCGAATAGGAACTTCGCTCCTCTTATTGGGACTTCAGCCATCGGATAATATCCGATACGCATGCATATCTTGTTGTAACGCCCCCAAATCTGGACTTTCAGACCAGGTGTGTTAGACAAATAAGATATTATAATTATATGAATAGTAATCTATTGCTTAACATAAATTCGATGGTTTATTTGTTACATCAAGACTTATCACAAGATCTCTAAGGTTTAGCGTTTAGAGACTAGGTGTTGATAATCCATTATAGTTTACATGACATATAAATACTACATGCATAATCTTCTTATGATTTTATTCCAAGCATTCTGGACACCATTATCCTAGCATCCTTGCTTTCTCCTAGTTCCCTGGGGTTAGAAGAAAACATGAAGGAAATGAGCTCAAATAGCCCAGTAAGGTTAAAAGTAACGAATAATATATGGAGAATAATCAACTCATAAAAGAATAAGAATATCTACTCATCTAGGTTCACCACCTAGATGTCATGCATAACTTGTTATCAACTGGATTGACACTCTCCAGTGATGTTCTTTACCCAATGCATTGAAGGTCTTTCTGGAATCACCCATAAACATATTGCCAAACATAAAACATATCTTTACAAATTTTCAAACAATCACATAAATGGTAAATTTCAATGTAAAGGAAGGTCTTGCAATAATAGCCCCGATAAGTAAAAGGGCTATTCACCATTCAATAAATTAGATTACCAAGTTTCCAAGAAGTGCCAAAGAAAGTTAATTCTTCTTAAAATAACATTATGAGGAGAAATCTTGAGATAGAAATATAGAGAAGAAATAGGAAATGAATTTCCACGTCGGAGGTCGTGGTAAAGAAAGGGAGAGGGGATCCTTACAATCTTTTTGTCTTCCGCGTTTATAAACCTTGAAACAAAATTTAAAAGTTAATATTTTAGTTTTAATAATAATAGTATATTCATAAATAATATATTGAGAGACATATATAAGTATATTATGGTGGAAAAACTTCTCATGATAATAATAATAATCTAAACGTATACATATACATATATAATATACAATATACATATATATATTGAGGGGCAAAGCCATCCATAATATATATATATATATATATATATATATATATATATATAAGGAGACTTAGCCTTCCATGGAATAATAATAATCTCTTTATATACATATACGTATCATATACATATATATATTGAGGAGCAAAGCCATCAATAATATATATATATGTATGAGGAAGCTTAGCCTTCCATGGAATAATAATAATCTATATATACACATATACGTATTATTTAATAAATATACATATATATATTGAGGGGCAAGGCCATCCATAATATATATATATATATATATATGTATGAGGAGGATTAGTCTTCCAAGAATATGATTAATATATGCTTGAAATATTTACCTTTTAGAACTTTCAACAGGTGAGAGGAAGATTAAGAGAAGAGAAGGCTTGGAGGACTATTGGGGTGTTAATAGAAATTTTTGGGGAGTATTTGGAGGAGAGTTTTGTGGCTTATTTGAATGGAAAGAGTGCTTGAGAAGGGAAGTGAGGCATGCTATTTATAGGTAAGGTGGTAGGTGTAATAGTGTGAAAAATAGTGTACAAATTTGACTTTGGCATTAAATTAAATTATTTAAAATATATATAATACTTTATTTTCCTCATATTATCTCTTATTAAAAATGTGGTTATCTCCTCCTACCATTTAAAAATGTTTTAAGACTTTTAAACCTAGAAGGTTCCTTTGGCATCAAAAGTCCACATTGGTGTACTCCCTACTAATTCAATTATAAAGTTTTTAATTTTGTAGTTTTTGAAAAATGGTCAATTGTATTGCATTACTAACTCAAATATCTACAAATAAGTATCAATTTTATAATTTTTACATATGTATAACAAAAGTTATTGAATTTTAAGTCATACTAAAATATTTACCCGTTCATACTGAACCTATGTGTAGTATTTTAACTTTTGGAATTGATTGGCTTCATATTAAATTTTGAAATTTCTACATGTTTTAGTTAAGTCATAAATGAACAAATGGGCTTTGGTTTCATGTCAATTGGATCTGTATTCAAGTTATGGATTTTTGAATGGGACCTCCAGAATCTGCCTCATTCAAATTTTTGGGCCTTACCTTTGTTTTATACTTTTGTTAAAGTTAAGCCTTGTAATACTTACTTACCCATAGTAATTTGGTTTAAGAAACTAAATGACATAATATATAGCGTCTAAACTTTTTATGGCGTATAAGAAATTATTTTATTTTTATAACGTATTTAATACTAATGCGGATAAAATAATATAATTACATAATTAATAAACAATAAAATAAGATAACATTATAGCATAAAATATTATAAACCTAAACATAAAAATTAATTTCATATTCTATGGCCTTCGTAAAATTTCTTGAATTGTATTAGTATATGTGCGTAGGACGTATTGTGCTTCGGCAGTAGAGCTGCACAACCCTTCGGCTAACATTGTCGTAGTTATCGCACGAATAACCTCAAACTTCTCCCTGTGTCTTGTCGCATTATATTGCAGCCATTGGACACGAGCATTTAGCTCATCTACAGCAAAGCATAGCTTTGTAACTTCAAGTCTTATTGCTCGCCGATCTTCATCTCGTACACTATTCTCGGATGGCGGTACTTGAGAGCTTGATGCCATAACCTCTTATTATTATTCTTCTTACTTCTATACACTCTTATAAATAAAATCTCATACTCATACCTATTTATAACAATTCAAATGGATACTATTCATAATGGCTAGTTACTATTCCAACGGCTAGTTACTATTCTAACGGCTACTTACTATTCTAACGGCTATTTACTAGTCACATGCTATTTGAATGACTATATTAGGTACTTATTTTTATTGTGATAATATCTAAAATATTCTTTCTAACTATTGTTAGTAATGGCATTATTATTATATTATTATTATTACTATTTAAGGAAAAACTTAAATAGCTAGAAAATTTTGCGGGTCTTACACTTGTCATGTCCTCAAATCCTAATAATCAAAAGTAGGCACATGACTACCCTATGTCTGCACCTGACAAGTCAAGGGATTGGTAGCAAGCACCAATAGACGCTCACCACGAATGTTGTCTCAAGCTACCCTATACATTCATACCACGTGTATTTCCTATAAACTCCCAATGATAGATATGCAATAACAAATGTCCCAAATCAAACATGTCATAAACAATGATAAATGTTAGCTCATACAAGGTTCACAAACCCATGTCCGGAAAATAAAGTATTATCAAATGTTAACCAAACGAGTCAAGTCTTTACATCAAAAGGCAGACTAGAAACACCCCCGAACTTCCTTCAGTTAATCCTGGTCAACACATGTAAGATAGTTTAACAATACAAGGGTGAGCACAATTACTCGATAGCTAAACCACATCTCCACACCAACCTAACAACCCAATCATGTATCCAACATGCTTAGTGTACATATGTGTATGTGTAGTGTCACAAGACTACCCAACCTACAAATATCAAGTATCAGTTTAGTATACACAGTTTACAAGAGTAATCAGATATAAATCCAATTATCACGACCTTTGGCACCCCAGGGCCATGGTTTGATAGTGGATGATAATAACTAGTTTCAACTAGTGTTACTTGTAGGCATTGTTTGCCTTTGAATGCTGTGGTATCCAGAACTAGCGGCCAAGGCCTATGATTCCCAAATCCTATAGCCAAACATGGAATCTAGCCTTAGCTAGTGTTTTCAGTGGCACTAGATACCAAGATAAAACAATAAACCACAATAGACAACAAATATAATTCAATTAAATTTAGAGTTACAATTGCAGTTCAAGCAAGTTTCACCTAACAGTTCCTACCAAGATAATATATATCATTAAAGGTGGCTTAAAACTTACAAAATCAATCTAGGAAAACCTTTTAATGGTCCCACAAACAATAAAGAAATAGAGAAAAATTTATAACATTATCAAATACACAAAATGGGCAAAATATGCCTAGTCGGCCGTGGCAGGCCCTAGATTGGCCGCTACTAGTCCTCACCTCAATTGTCGACCATAGCTGAAATACGCTGGACTAGAAACATGAAAATTTGCTCTTTGTAGGTTGTGGCCACCGACCTACTTTACTTTACCTGCCCCTTATGTCGGCCATCACGGAAAGCGGTTTGGCCGCAGCTAGCCAATGACTGTTTTCTAATTTTTGTGTTTGCAGTCTGCCTCTTAAATGCAACGCAACCCTATGGCTTCTGACTCTCAAGATTCAACTTTACTCTCTAAAACAACCCTCTAAACCTTAGACAAACATATTATACTTGTTTTCTAAGTAAGAACAATCATACATGAAATATACATAGTTTTATCTAGATATTATTTTTCCTATAACCTATCTTAGTTTCATGCATTAGGTGTTGATTTCTAATTCCAATTAACAAAGAGAAGATGAGGAGAGATAGTTAGAACCACCTACCTTCTACCTTCTGAATAAATTAAACTAATAAGAACAGCTAAAAACCAACGAGGAACGACAAAGAACGCAAAGAACATTAGGAACATACACCTCCAAAAACCTATTTTCTAATTAAAAAAGAGTTGCAACCCAATAATGAAACCCTAAAACCTATTTTCTAATTAAAATTCGTCTTTCCCCTTCCAAAAACCTTTATTTTTCTTTATTTTTAATTAATTAATCCTTAATTTAATTTCTATAAATTATCAAATAGCCCCGAAAGCTTCCAAACTCTAAATTAAGCCTAAATATAGTCAAAATAATCGTATTAACGATTACATTATCAAAATGACATCATTAATATCAAATATAGATTGTAACTTACGTTAACACACATATGGATCCTCACATTCTTCCCACCTTAATTCTTTTTGTCCCTGAAAAGAAACAACCACAATCCAAAAAAATACACAAACGGAAATTTTATAGTATCACAACTAATGTGATTACACAATGCATATCCAATGTGCCCAACATGCAACTAGTGTACACATCAGACATTAGTGTGTCACTATGTCAACAAACAAGCCAATATTAAGGTAAGAATATGCCAAAAAATAAAATAAAATCAATAACATATGTCAAACATACCTTAAAGATAACAGGAAGGTCTTTATATATCTCTGCTACTTTCATTATGAGAACTTACTTCGAGGACAACTTCTGAGATCTTATCTCTCATTTGATAAAGTCTCCATTAACTCTGTGATCCTCCATACATGCGAAAAACTCTGCGCAACATCGTTACTTTGTGAGACACTCCGAGAACATTCATTACTTCGAGATTATAATGCTATATCTCAAACTTTCAAACACGGGTCCTTACACGCGAGAAAATAAATTTTTCAAATCTTTTTCACCTACCACCAATATCACTAAGGGGCTAAAACTCTAGCAACATGTTTCTTATAGTAGTTTGTTTCCATTTATTTGGGGCAAAAATGAAAAAAATCATAAAATTATCCTCACAAACAGAAGTCCTATATTTAACCTTTGCCATTAGATTTGTATATTATTTTTTTAATGTATTAGAAAACATTGTTTACTTCATATGATTATTAAATTATAAAAATTTATTTTTCTCGCCTCTTCCCTTAATGTTTTCAAAATAAATAATAAAAATACGAATAAAAATATTATTTTAATGATATACAAAATGATTAAAAGAATATATTATGATATGTATTTACATAACAAAGCAAAAGTAGTTTAAATTCTTAAATTTAGACAACACAATGGGGGTTGCTCTTAAAAATTAAAGTTCAATAATTTTAACTTTTTTAAAGAGAGCCATGTTATACATATAACTCTAATATTACTTTTTAATTTACTTTTATTTTTATTAAAATTTTATTTTATATATTGACATAACTTTATTTAATTAAAATAATCAAATAATACATTAATATTTATAGCTAAAATTTATTGACCAATAATTCACCACACAACATTAATTATTTTAATTATTTAAAAAATGAAAAAGCTCGAAGAGGACATATTATCGAATAAAAAAAATAAAAAAGTAAAAAATAAAGAAACTAATTTTATTTTTTAAGTCTCAAAAAATAAAAATATTTTTATATTATTTTTAATTTTTAATTTTCATACTTAAACAGCTAACACAAACGTACCCACCCCCTCTTGATTTTCACTGGAGAGGCAAGAGTACATAGCCTGTTGTTGGAGGCTTGGAGCACGTAGCCTGTTGTTGGAGTTTGTAAGGGGAGAGAATACAAAAATTGGAGATTGGCCCAGTCGCCTTCCTCCACAGAACGTCGCTTTGTCAACCCAACACCGCCCTCCGGTCACCCCGACCGGAACCGGCGTCACCCAAAGCTGCCATCTTCACACACTCTCTCTCTCTCTCTCTCTCTCTCTCTCTCTCTCTCTCTCTCTCTCTCGCACCACCTCTTCAACAACCCAACGCCACTGCCGCGCCGGTATGCTTCAATCTCGGACCATCGTGGTTCAAGCCGCCGGAGATAATCGGGACAGAAAATCTGAACCCTAAACAATAAGTTTTTTTTTTTTTTTGGCAAAAAAGGTTTTAACCCTTGTTGTGCCTCTCTCCTCTCAGCCCCAAGCAATTGGTTCTTCACCACAAAAAGCACAAACAGACGCAAAACGCTACTCCTTTTCTTCTTCCTCTGCTCAATGCGTGCATGGAGTTCTCTACAGCAGCACTCTCAGCCAAGCCATAGCGTCACCCTCTTTTCGCAGACCCGGAGACCAAAACCCAAAACCCAAAATCCCAAACCTCACCGACAAAGAGTCCTTGAATCGCGGGCATAATAGGTGGTACTAGGAAGCTGGGGAGAGTAGCGGCGAAGATGGCAATGAGGGTCTCCTCCCATCCTTGCCCCTTCAGGCCTTCTCACCCTTCCTGCTCCTGGTTGCTGGATCGCTCTTGTTGTGTCTTGCCGCCTATGAGTCTTTCTCGGGGTCGTTCCTTCCAGCTCCTCAGCAGAGCCCTCAACAGGTTCTTCTTCCCCAATTATGTGCCATTCATTCATGGTTTTTTTTTTGTTTCTTAATGCTGCTATGCCGTCTTTGTAGTTTTATGGGTGTGTTTTTTTTATTATTTTTTTCATATTTTCTTAACTCAGCGCATAATTGATGGATATTGTTTGCTTTGTCACTAGACTGGTTTTTGTGTACTTGTAGCCATTTTACAAATTAACCATATAAAACTGCTTATTCAATTTTAAGCAATCACATTAATATGGATGCATCAATGATATTTTGCAATCATAAGGAGTCAATTAAGTTCATTTTTATAATACACGAATACTGCTTCTAGTGGAATACATCTATTATTGATAAGACTACTGGGTTAGTTGTTTTTGTTATTTAGAATTTTGGATAACGTGACCCTTTTGTATTCTTTTGTCAGAGTTCAGTGTTTAGGATTTTCTATTTGCTTTACCTCACGGGAAATTTATTGTTTTTATATATCTGCAACCAATTGCAGGCGAGAAGTTTACACATTCCCAGGTGAGACTGCAACGTATGAAAGACATAGATCCGATGATTCATACTACCAAAAACTCCCAAATTATACTGCTGGATGGGTGAAAAGGATCTATCTGGTACTCCTTTCTGAACTAGATTTAATTTTTTTTTAAAGAAAAGATGTGTCTAGGGGTTGCAGGTGGATCCATGCCAGTGATCCAATGTGATTTTTTGTTTTGTTTCCATGATCATTATTGAATACAATGTGACAATCTCCAAACACTTGATGATTTAGTCTTACTTTTTTCCTCGTATTGTTTTAGAGAGATATTAACCCGCGCTATTTTGTGGAAGAGATACAACAAACCAGTCATATTGATGGACAAACATTGAGCAGTAACAGCCGGAAGGAAGATTGGAAGAAATTGGCATTTCAGATTTACCAGAGATGTTCAAATTTCCGAAATGGGACAACACATTTAGCATTAAAGTCACGTAATGGAATGATGGAAGGTATGGTACCCTTTATGACCTTGTTATAATAATATGGTTTAAGCCGTATGTTCTGCTCTTTCATTGACTGTGGTCATTATTGAAGCCATGATAGCCTTTGATTTAAATTTCATTAGACATTATGAGAAAGTTCTATGAAAAAGTGTGGCCTTGAAGATGTAGTAAAGGGCCACTGCATTTTCAAAATTAGCAGCATTGCAGATTTACCAGAGTTGTTCAAATTTCCAATCTGGAAAAACACATTTGGCATTTAAGTCACTTAATGGAATGATGGAAGTTAAGGCGTCCTTCATGACCTTGTTGTAATAATATGGTTTAAGCTGTATGTTCCACTCTTTCGTTGACTGTGGTCATTGTTGTAGCCATGATAGCCTTTGATTTAAATTTCATTAGACATTATGAGAAAGTTATGAAAAAGTTTGGCCTTGGAGATGTAGTAAAGGGCCACTACATTTTCATAATTTGTGTTCTGCTGGTTGGTAGTCCATGTTGTTGACCGCGATGAAAGCCAGAATTTTTTTTCCTCAGGCTGGCAAAGCTGATACAAAATTGATATACCATCTTAATTTTTTTTTGAATGAATTGTGAACATAACAGTTGATTTTGTTTTTATCAAATTGATAGACATACATGGAGAGTGAATTTGAAATATGAAAAAACTTGAGTCTGTTCAAGAACAGAGGAGAAGACAGAATGATTACAAAATGGACAAAAAAAGCAGAAAAGGTGTTGGTAGAAAAATAGAAGAGAGGCATATAAAAAGGAGAGAAAAATATAGTGAAAAAGGAGCCATGGGAGAAGAAAACAAGGGAAAGAGATCCATTTTTGTTTTGTTTTTTCTTTTATTTGTGTTTTTTTAGTACCTGTGCATCTTTCAAGAGAATAAATGTGCATTTGGAAAATAAAAAACATTGACTTTGAGATATGAATTAATGCAGGGCATTAATAAAACAAAAAAATCATGTAAAATATATAATATTTAGATTTATCTTGAAGTTTAGAAATGTACAACATATTAAAGTATGAAAAAAATCAAAAATATATTTATGCAGTAAACAATTATTTTCTAAAGTCCAAGGATAGTGACCATAGGGTGGTTTGTCCTTGCCTGTCAACACTCGTGTTTAAAGATCTATTGTCATTTAATGCACTTTTGGTAAATTTATTTTAGCTCATTTCTTCTTTTTTTTATTTATTAATCATTAATTATTATTAATTTTTTACTATTCTTTGGTATATGACTTTTCTGCAAAGTAATATTTGGTAGACAGTATTGATGGCTTAGCACAGGCGTACTATAGGAATAAAAATATTTAGCCCCAGCCATTGCGAGGAACATGTTCCTGTCATAATGGGGATATTTGAGCTGCATGATGCCCCCTACATCCAACTTTGATAAGGCCTTTTTTGTTATATAGAAATAAGGCAAAATTAATTTAATATGGTCTGAATAGAATAGTTTATCATGTTCCATTTTCTAGAGATGGTAGAGGATATTACTTGTAATTAACTGTCTCGATTTGAACAACCCAGCTTCTACCAATTCACAATGCGAGGTCAACAACAAGTTGGGCTTGGTTGGAGCTTTAAGTTCCATTCCACGTCCTCCAAAGGAAATAAATCTCCCTCCATTAGAAGAGCATACAAAGGACAGGTGTGAAACAGAATCTGCTAATGGAAGAGAGGTTTTGGATACTGAATATACTTTTACAGCTGAAGTTATGGGGATTCGAGATAATCTTTGTCGCATCTATGATGATGTCCTTGTAGTTGATAATATCTCACTCGCGAAGGAAATTGTAAGGATGCTTACAGAGGAGTACAGGGATTTTGTACATGCATGTGACACAGAGGCAAGTATCATCCACACATCGCAGGCATTTTCTTAATGTGATATAGCAGGCTAGTAGAACATATAATATAGGAGGTTAATCATTCTATGTTTTCATATAACTTTACATGTTATTAATTCTAGCCCCTACTTTTCTCATCAGTGTGTTTTCATACAGGTGGCCAAGATTGATGTGAAGCGGGAAACCCCTGTTGACCATGGGGAGATAATATGCTTCAGTATTTATTCTGGACCAAAAGCAGATTTTGGAAATGGGAAATCTTGTATCTGGGTAGATGTTCTTGATGGTGGTGGTAGAAATATTTTGCTTGAATTTGCTCCGTTTTTTGAAGATCCATTGATCAAGAAGGTAATTTCATTCTTTTACTCAAGGTATAATTGCTGGTAGCATTGGGATTTTTAACTTTAAACTTTGAGTTTTAAGTTTAACTAAATTTAAATTGTTGTGATGCCTTTTAGCAAAGTGATTATCACATTTTAGGCTATAGGTCTCCTAACAACTGGATGAAAGTAAATCTTTGTTAGAAACTTAGGGCTCGTTTGATATGTGAGAATGAAATTGGAGGAAATAAAATCATTAAAGGAATGAGATAGATATGAGAATGGAATGAAATTTTTGATTACCTTGTCTATGTTTGGTATACAAGACCAAGCAAGATAATGTATTAATAAAATTACTGAAATATTCTTGACTTCCACTCCTGGAACCAACTAGGAAGGCAGCCGCTGCAGCTTGTTCACGGGGAACAGAAAACCCTTCCACGGTCCCCCCCTTCCACAGCCACCGCAGCATGTTCACATCCCTGAATGAGTCATCCCCCCCTCACCCTTCTCCCAGATCTGATCCGACCTCAAATTCACATAAATCCTAGATTTGTGCGATCTCTCAACCGACATCTCCGGCCATGACGTCGTCTTCTTCGGCTGTACTTCCCGTCGCCACCGTCCAATCCCAATCCTTTGTCGCCGCTTCTTTGGCCCAAATCGCCGCAACCACCCTCGCCTACCTCCGTCGACCCTTCCAAGGTCCGCAACGGCCACACACAGCGCCGCCCTTGGTTGGAGCTGGATGACTGCAACGCCTTCTCCAATCGCAAGACCCTTGCCATCCTTGTCGTCGCCACCGTTGTTGTGGTATTCCTCACCACCGTCGTTAATGGCCCTCCTTGGAGAAGGTTGACTTGATGAAGAGATCAATGGGGGGGGGGGGGGCAGTCTCATGACCTACAACGACTTGTGCTTCGGCAGGGAGAGGGGAGAGGGGAGAGGGGGCGGGGAGGGGAGGCAGGGCGATGGGAAGAGAGAGGGAGAAAGGGGAGAGTGAGAGAAAAAAAATAAAATAAATAAGGATAAAAAAAGAAAAAAAAGGTTTCCTTATGCAAGGGAACCTTGAAACCGGGGGGTGGGTGGAATTAATTTCCCCCTATGTGGGGGTATAAGATTTCCACAGGAATTTTATTACCTTACATATTTTCATACCAAATGTAGGAAAGAAATATAATTTGATTTCTTTCCTTTCTTGCATACTAAATATGCACTTAGTGTTCTTATATAAATTCCAAACGTATGAATATGACAAATTTCAGCTTGTTTAAATGTAGTCTACAAACAATTTGCACAGAAAATATTAATGTATATTATGATAAAATAATATAACTACGCTTGTGGACTCCTAGTCAAAACGGGTCCTTTCCCATATGATAACTGAGAAATCATTACACGAGTTCCTTTTCATGTAGGGCTTATGTGCAAGGTTGAGAGATAGTTCAAGACAATGATGGGATAGTCTAATGTTTAGATAGTAAAAAGTCATTTTCATATATTTTGAATTAAGTGTAAATAGAAATTTATGATAATATCACAATATTCAATAAAAATGAGAAAAAAAATTTATAAGAAAAAAAATACTATTTACAAAATGCAAGTGCAAATATAAATAACAAAAAATATAATTATATTGTTGCATAAGTATAAGTTCAAGCATAAACAATACAAAATATAACCATATTGTCATCAAAGCATAATTTCAAACATAAATACACATACAACCATTTTGTCACCTAGGTACTTTTTTTTTTTAAATTCAAATTCATGATGTTAATTCCCTTGAATCTTCAAATATAATGTCCTCATATTTTGATTTTCCATATTTATTGGATCATTGATTTCTATATACTCCCAAGTGACATCATTAGATTTGCATGGAGCTCGTATTTGATGGAGATGAAGATGTTCTGAGTTCAATGTTGATATTGATGTTCATTCACTATTAAAATTGATCGTTCATAAGTTGTGACTATCCCTGATTAAAAAAAGAAGAATGCTACAACTTACAACAAATTAAGCAGGCCACACTTTTCAAAAATGGTATACATGTTCAGATGTTCAAATGTTCTGCACTCTTTAACAGGTTAGAGAAAAGAGATCACTACAAATTATTTTAGTCATAAGTAATTGTCAACATGCTTCTATATATGGCAGCAAAGGAAAGTGAAATAAAACAAATGTAACCATCATGATTAAAAATGATAGAGTGATATAGTGGGTTACTAGAGAGGCAACCATGGCTGATGGTACAAGGAGAGGGTGCGACGGTGGTAAGAGTATGCGAAGGAGAGAAAAATATGACCTTTCTGGGAGCAACAGTTGTGGGAGTGCACAACAATTGTTGGGCTCTTTGTGTGATTAGCAATTTGGGGATTGAATTAAGGATAGAAGAGTAAAACGGGCTATTAGCTTGCATTTGTTTTCGGACCGGGCCACTTAAAATAAGGCCTAAATGGATTTGGTCTGAGGGCCATGATCCGTGCGGGCTGAGTTCGTGAGGACACGAGCCTGTTTGTGAGCTTCCCATCACCCGCTCTGCTCCTCCCTATCATCCCATAAATCTAGATTGTCAATTTCGCCAGCCTTGCCACAATCACTGCCCAAAGCAACCTTGTGTTCCCTTGTCGTTGTAGCCTTGGGGTGGTGCCATTGGCCTGACCTCTAGGTGGCAGAGTAGACTTTCGACTGTTGATCTCATTCTCTATCCAGTTCCTCCCTAGGAAGATGATCAAGTTCACTTAAAGATTTAGGTCAGTGCAACACCACGACTTTGACACGATTGTGGCGGCGAGGCAGCAACAGTCCTGGCAGAGGAGCTTGTTGATGGTGGTGATAAGGTCGGCCTTGATCAGGTGCGCCACGGTCTTGTATCTATGTTGCTACTCTAACTTCCTTTGTCAAGCTATCTTCAAATCCGTTGACTAGAGAATAAAACACTGGATCTAGGATGAAGTCAACCATGGGAATGGTGTCCACCAACTCGTTTTCTGCACGAATGTTCCTCTCCGGGTCGATGTCGTGCTTGAATAGTTGAGATGTGAGGATTTGTTGCCATCGATGTTGCTATCTGTTTTTGTCTCCGTGAGAGCAGCGAATAGGATGCACCATTGTCCTTCATAGTCCATCTCTATAGCAATCACCATCGTTGACATAGGGTTCTTTGCCTAGAGAGAGTAGCAATGAGGGGTCAACTGTTGAGGTGTGAGATGTTGTTTCAAAAACCAATACACATGGGTGGCTATTGTTTTAAAAACCAATACACATTGGTGTCTTATTTTTTTTATTAGTTAAGGATTCGTGGGTTGGCTGTCATGTGAATGTAATCAGCCTCAGTGGAGGGCCGATAAATGACTTAGGTTTTTTTTTACATGGACCAAAGGACTGGTAATGCGGGCTGTTCATGGGTTAGCCAGACCCGTATGTGGGCCAGGCCAAGCCAATTCATTTTTGATTAGTAAGAAACATGGGCCTAAATGGATCAGCCCATTTAGGACCGTCTCATAGCAGGTCAGGCCTGTCCGTTTTACACCCCTAATTAGGGATCCCCAAATGTTGTAGGAAGCTTTTTTTCCCTGTCATTTTGTTGAGGGTGGTCAGTGGTCTGTGTGTATATATATCTTTAAAAAACAAGAATTATCCATACTGTCAGACTGTCCATTTAGATGGCCAAAAACGGTTGTCTAGATGCCTTCAACTGCTTAAAACAGCCAGCATTGGATGACAGTCTCTGTTTGGAGTCTTTGGACAGCCATCCAGACCATCTTTTAGAACACTACTTATGGGATCGCAATATAGTTCCAGGGCCTCTCTTTGATCAGGGGGCATCCATGTCTTTAAAATCTGTATTTTATTTTTCTAGATGTTTTTGAATTTTGTGTGCCTATTTTATGAAAAGTATGTGAGCTCTATTGGGGCCTATATTCAAGTGCCCGATTGTAGCTGCTTTCTTTTTAAATTGCGGTGGTGATGTCTGAATATCACCTTGCTTTTTGGCAGCATCCTCTTCTGTGTTCCTCTCTCAATCTCCTCTTCTTAGCTGTTGTATCTTGTCACCTACCCCAGGATGGTCTCTCTTCCTCATCCTATCTCTCCTCATACCACTATTGATGTTTGGAATTTTGGAAAAGGGGGAAATTTGTTGTTGGCATGCTTAGAATGAAAGTTGGGATGGAGAGAGAGAGAAAGGAGGGGAAGAAATGGCATTGTTTTGGTGATCATATCACTGAGTTATTCCCTGCGACTAGATATGTTTGAGAAAGATTCCATACATCTAGATGTTGCTGATATGTAAGTAAGACTACTATGTTGACTGAATATGTGTCTCATACATATGATTATTTTGGTCCTGGTAGTCCATTGGAAAACTAAGTGAAACCCCAAACACACACACCTGTCGTATGAGGCTGATAATGATAGGCTAGAAGGCTTTCAGATTTGCCTTTTTGTTTTGTTTTTTGTGTTTTTAATATATTTATTGGTAAAAGCAGATATGAGTTTGTTAGAGATAGCAATCCATTGAAACAAGAATTGAAATATAGTTTTTTTGGATATTAATTTTGTATGTTGATCTATATGGCTGTGTTAACTGCAATTTATTTGCTTTAATTACGTTTACATATGCAAGGCTATGACAATTTATGGTTCGGCCGTAACTTCTATAGGTTTGGCACAACTATAGCTTTGACAATCACGTGTTGGAGAACTATGGCATCAAACTTTCTGGTTTCCATGCCGACACAATGCATATGGCACGTCTGTGGAATTCTTCGAGAAGAATTGATGGTGGGTATTCTCTTGAAGCACTGACAAGTGATCCAAAAGTCATGTCAGAGCTTGATGGGAAGTCTTGCCTGCAA
The DNA here is from genome assembly GCA_023512835.1 of Taxillus chinensis. Taxonomy (NCBI): domain Eukaryota; kingdom Viridiplantae; phylum Streptophyta; class Magnoliopsida; order Santalales; family Loranthaceae; genus Taxillus; species Taxillus chinensis. Next base: position 44,834,545 of record CM042091.1, read on the forward strand.
AAGGATTTGTTTGGTAAAGTATCAATGAAAACTGTATTTGGAAGGAAAAAGGTGAAGAAAAATGGATCCGAGGGGAAAATTATTTCAATTCCTCCTGTTGAAGCGCTTCAGAAGAAAGAGCGGGTACCATGGATTTGCTATTCTGCCTTGGATTCAATTAGCTCACTGGAACTTTATGAGTGCTTAAAATTGAAATTATTAAAAAAAGCATGGTACGTTGAGGATGTGAAATATGGATCTATGTTTGAGTTTTATGAGAAATATTGGAGGCCGTTTGGGGAGCTTCTAGTGAAAATGGAAACAGAGGGAATTCTAGTTGATTGCAAATATCTCGCGGAGATTGAGAAAGTGGCTAATGTAGAACAACAGGTAGCTGGTAATAGGTTTCGGACTTGGGCTTCAAAACATTGTCCAGATGCGAAGTACATGAATGTCAGAAGTGATGCACAGTTGCGCCAGCTCTTTTTTGGAAATACAGCTAACAGGTATGTAGTTTATACTTAATGAATACAATTTCATTTACAAATAGAACTTAATATGACAATTTTAAGCCAATGAGTTAACCGCCTAAGTTACTTAATTTTTGTGTAATTTATGTAAACTATATATATACACACTTCTACATATAGGAAGAAAAAAATACTAAATGAACCAAGTTGGCAAGTTGGTCCTAAGATCTAGGGGGTCGAAAGTGAAATTTAAATTAGGATTCTTATCTCCTACATATTCAAAGATAATAAAAATATTTGTATTTATATATTAAACTATTAATTATTATTATTATTATTTTACTAGAGCTAAAAATAAAAATAAATTTAAAAATATATATCATTGTTGAAATTATAATTTTTTTTAAATAACAATGAAAAAGAGGTTACATAACATACTTGATAGATTTTATTGTCTTTATTACTTATAATTTTTTTTCTTTATCATTAAGTAAAACAAAATATTTGAGAAATTAATTTCATCTTCTCATGGAAGTTGTGGAATTTGAAAATTTAAAATAAAACATATATCTCTGAATCTGACTATGGAGGCTGCGGATCGGTTGGATGGGGGCTCTTATTTTGGATTAAGATTTGGGAATCCAAGGCACATGGCTTGCTTGTGTGGCCTTGAGGCTAGTCCTGTGAGTTGGTTCACAAATTTAATAAGTTGTAATATAGTTTGTTTAAGCTTCATGCATTTAAATAATCAGGATTTAACATGAGCTCGTTTATGTCTCATGAGACTTGTGAGTGAAGGCTCATTAATTCTCTTTTTTCGAGCCAAATAAGCAGTTCGGCTTGTTTGTAGCCCTACTAATTGTGTTTTGAGTACTTAGAATGATAACAATAACAATTTTAAGACATGAAGTTACATTTTGTTATTATAGATTATGCGTGGAAATAACCCCAAAAAGAAATAAAGAAAAAATTTAGTAGGTCAAGGCTAGCCATTATCATAATTTATCTGCAGTTATGTTTAATTTTTTTTAATAAATATATACTCAAAATTTCAAATTAATGAAATCTCATTAATGCTATACTGTCGATTTGATTGTATATTTCAGTTGGGATGAATATTGCATTGAGGAATGGAGTATATTCATATATATATATATATATTAATGCAAAAGACAAATGTATGCAACACCTTAGAGGGCAGGCTTATGATGAATATATCTCACCTTTAGCAAGTGAGTTGCTTCGTTTTTGCATCCCATCTTAATCATTTGAAGTATTTAGGAGGCAAAACTTCATCCATATAGATAACCTGATTTTGGGGCCAAACATTAATTTTATTGTTAATTAAATGTCATCAGGCAATTAAACTGACTATTTCTTTATCTGAAAAAATATGACTCAGATATAACCCTGATGCTATGATACCGGAGGAGAAGGAATTCAAAGTTCCCAACATCGACAATTTGATTGAAGAAGGGAAAAAGGCTCCCAAAAAATATCGCACAATTAAATTGCATAAGATTGTTGATAATATGCAAACAGAGGTCTACACTGAAAACGGGTGGCCTTCAATTGGTGGGGATGTCCTTAAGGCCTTTGCTGGGAATGTCTTTGAAGAATTTGATTTTACATCCAATGATCAAGATTTGCTGTCTGAGGATGGTGCTGATAATGGCGATATTTCCCAGACACAGCAATCAACTGATACTTTGAACATAGACCCCTCTGCTTATGGAACTGCTTATACTGCATTTGGAGAGGGGCAAGAAGGGAGTGAGGCTTGCCATGCGATTGCTGCTTTATGTTACATCTGCTCTATTGACTCTTTAATATCCAACTTTATCATTCCTTTACAGGTGTGGCCCCAATATCATAGTTTCTTTTTGTTGTTGTTGTTTTTTATTTTATTTTATTAGTTTATTTTTAAATTTCCTGGAGGTTAATATAATATTTTCTTGCAGGATAATGATATCCTTATTGTGTTAATGAATACCTTGGTTTGTAGTTTGTATTGATTGAAGGTACATTGTCAGTTGGGGGTGGATAATTAATGTCCTTTATTTGGTGCAACCGAGTTTTTTTTCCACTATCAAAAAATTTTCATAAAAAAGCAGTTTTTATTGCTGGGGAGGGGGTGTTAAGTAACAAGAAAATGAAATATGGCTGCAATGGTTGTAGTTACTACTAGCTTGGTATTATATATAGGGTCATGCTAACGGGAGAAGCAGTCTAATATATGCAATTGTGATTACAGTCGAACCGTTCAATGAAACTGATTTGGACCATTAGATCATGATTGAATGACCCTGATCGCAATTGTGTTTATTGCACTCTTTTTCTTTTTAGCATTTTCATCTACAATATATATATATATATATATATTATTTGGAATTCATGATTTCATCCTTATTGGGCATATGCTCAGTGAATGTTCTACCTGGCCTTCTAGATTACTCAGTTTAGATTGTTCCAGCACTGAAATATTTTAAAGCTCTATTAAACTTACATTGCATGACCTAACATGACTCTTTTTTTTTGGTTCTTGCTTCATAATTGCACAGTGAATTATTGAATTTTCTAATGACACTGGCTCTTTATGGAACAGAGCGCTGATATATCAGGGAAGAATGGGCGCATTCATTGCTCACTAAATATCAACACAGAAACTGGTCGATTGTCAGCTAGGAGACCAAGTTTGCAGGTTTGCATGATCTATATCATATGACTGCATGGTTTCAAATTTACAGCCAAAGAGCCATTTGTTTTCTTTTTTTGAGAAATTGGAGTATACTCATGTGCACCTGTATAGCTTGAAAAACACCTCAGATGTCGTAAATTTCATAATTTCCTTAATTAAAGTTAGTCAGCATGACAAATGTCAGGAGGATGAATTATTTTCAATCTAGTCACATCCATTAATGGGTAACACAGCTTCTTTCTCCAGCATGTGAACCAGGATTTACACAACTACCCTTCTGTGGCATGGGGGTTACCTTTGTCCGTGTTAGATTGCACTCTTGGCCATGACTAAGCTGATATTTCTTCATGCACTTTTGTGTATAGTGCAATAACAGTTACAAAAATTCTTTACTCATTTTCCCCCCATGTTTCTAAGCATTTCAATTGTTGTTACTACAAAACAGAACCAGCCAGCTTTAGAGAAAGATCGCTATAAGATCCGCCGTGCATTTATTGCTGCCCCAGGAAATTCGCTGATCATAGCAGATTATGGGCAGGTAATTGAATTTAACATCAATCTGCGATAAGAAATTCCCAACTCGATTTTGAGTTCTGATTTGAGTGAAATTTCACATTACAGCTTGAACTTAGAATTCTCGCACATCTATCTAAGTGTAAGAGCATGCTAGATGCATTCAAAGCAGGAGGAGATTTTCATTCTAGGACTGCGATGAATATGTATCCATACATTTGTGAAGCTATTGAGGAAAGACGAGTCCTTCTTGAGTGGCATCCCAACCCCGGTGAAGATAAACCTCCAGTTCCTTTATTAAAGGTAAAACAGAATGTTGTTTCTATGAAATTTTCATAGTTATAGTTGTGAGTTGCATAAAGATAATTATTAGTAACCTGATGGTATCCCTTATCATGGTTTCTCTTTTAAATTTTAATGGCCTCTAACTATTCCACCAATTTTATCACGATATTTGTTTCAGGATGCTTTTGCTTCTGAAAGAAGGAAAGCTAAGATGCTTAACTTTTCCATTGCATATGGAAAAACTCCATCGGGGCTGGCACGGGATTGGAAGGTATACTGTTAGTGTGGAAGAGTGAGAAGGGCCTTACATAAAATGTAACCTATTAAATGGGGATGTTGCTTGTGTTCATCATCCTTTTGACAGGTTTCTGTACAAGAAGCAAGGAAAACAGTTGAGCTGTGGTACAAAGAGAGGCAAGAAGTTCTCAGTTGGCAGCAAGAACGCAAAAGAGATGCTATTCAAAAGAAATATGTTCGCACTTTGCTTGGTCGTTATCGCTCATTTCCTTCAACGAATGAAGCGAGTTCTTCCATGAAGGGTCACATAGAACGTGCTGCCATAAATACACCAGTGCAGGTTTTTCCTTTCTGTTTATGTTTATGAAAATATGTGGCAGCACTGCTCTCCCCCTCCATTAAATTCTGATATAGTAAAATAATGACAGGGTAGTGCAGCCGATGTTGCTATGTGTGCCATGATAGAAATATCAAGGAATGCCCGTCTAAAGGAGCTTGGATGGAGGTTGCTTCTGCAGGTTATTTTCATAGCCTCACGTGCTTTCTGTCTCACAATTTTTTACCGTGAATTGTAATTAGGAGTGAAATTTATGAAAAGCAGATCCATGATGAAGTTATACTGGAAGGACCAACTGAATCAGCTGAGGCGGCAAAGGCTATAGTTGTGGAGTGCATGACCAGGCCATTTGATGGCAAGAACATTCTGGAAGTTGAACTTCCCGTGGAAGCTAAGTGTGCACAGAACTGGTATGAAGGAAAGTAGACAGCTTGAATCCATGACATGAGCATACATTTTAGGTCCAAAATTGAACCTTTTGACAACTTTCCTCTGTTTGTTGAGGATGGGGCTTGATGCTTTGGACTCAGCTTTTCCAAACCCATAACTTTATGGGACTGGCATTACATTCTGGATATGGAGCCCTTTGAGTTTGATGTTAGGTCTCATTTAGTGTAGGAAGGGATCACTGTTCCGTCTCCTTTTCAAGCGTTAGTGCGTCATCAAATATGACTGCAGCGAAGAAGAGTCTGGAAAAGGTCCCTTGTATGTAAGAATATTCTTACAGTTTTGTTAGGTACATTTGTTTCAAATCGTCGTGTTATTGTAAGTTAGACTAGAGAAGGAATTGGGTCGATGTAGAGAAGTTTGTTTCTGACCTGTTAACTACGTTTGAACTCAATTTTAACTTTGAAATTTTAGTGACCAGGGCCAGCTTTAGCTATTAGGCCTCATTCCTTAGTCAAAAGTGTTTCGAAGATGGAATGTCCTAACGTCATTGATGAAACCGGTGGTCTGATCTTAATGACGGCAGCCATTGCCACCTTTGAGATCAAGATCTATATCTATCGTGCTCTGTCATTGTTGTTTTAGGTGAATTCACTCTTATCATGATTAATTTTGATATATTTGGCTGCAACAAGCGCTTTACTGCCGTTGAGGCTTGCTTCCTTGATCGAAGTTTTGATTGATCGTGATAATGTTTCTATTGTTGATGGATTCGTTGGTATTCAATGAAATGGAAGATTATTTGTGGGAAGAGCAACATTGAAGGGATGGTAATGGATTCAATGGTATTCTAAGCCGATTTGAAGCTCAAGGCAGAGTTTCCTCTTCAAAGCACGGAGATATGGTGCTCAAACACGACTAGAAGCATGTAAGGACTTAACCTCTTCCACCATTAATGAACATAGGTGGGAGGGAAAATTTTGGCCAACAAATATGGCTTAGCAATATATTGTTATTTTAAAGTCTTCTAAAAAAATATGATGTTTTTAGGCCATTCTCTTGGAATCAAGCCAAATTGTATTTCTCTTTCTACTCCATTTTAGTTGTGCATGTTAATTTGTCTATTAACTTTTCTTTCAAAAAAAAAAATATTATGCCACCATGTCATAATTCGTTTTCGTTAGGCTCGCAGTTCAATTATTAAGGGCAACGCAAGAGGATACCCTACCACACATCCCGCAAGTCCAATTACTCGAAGAAGCTTTTTTAGAAAACTAAATATAAAAAATAACTCTAATAAAGTTTTTTTTGACCTTTTATATTTATATATTATTTTAGTAATTTTTTATAAATAAAAAATTATTATTTATTATTTATATAATATTATATATATATATATTTTTACTCTTTTTTCTTTTCTCTCCATGTCGAATTTCCAACTTTAATGGTGTTTTTGCTTTTTTTCAATCTCTCTGCAGCCAACTTCCTTTTATCTTCCTCTGCCTTTTTTTGACTCCACTGCTATCGACGGTGTTGTCGCTTTATCAAATCGAGAGCTCGTAGGACGACTAGGGAAAACGATTGAGAAGAGGTGGCAGCGGCTGGCATCGAGTAGATCGGTGGCGGGGGAGGCACACCGGTGGGGGTGTGATGCAGTTAATGAAACCCTCTAGCAGTCGAACATGTAGAGCCTAGTGGACGATGGATGGCGGATGGTAGACGTCAACGGCGAGGGTGACGCGACGAGAGAGAGAGAGAGAGCGCATCGCGTTGGAGGAAGAAGTACTTCCGTTGACTATAGAAGAGGCGTGTTGTCTACTTAAAAATTATTATTTTAATAAAATAAAAAATAACTTCAGTATAATTTTAATGTTAGAATACAAGTTGAAAAAATAACTTTTCGATAATTTAAAAATTAAACTTGAGATGCTTTTATGCTTCTACAAATCTATTAATTACAAATAGTTATCGTGAAAGAAACAAGAACTACTATAGGACAAAACAAAGGAATATGTTTAATCGATCAAACTTTTTCAATCTGCTGCTAATTTATTTCCAAGCAAAAGACAAAAGACAAAAGACAAAAGACCAAAAGTTAGAACTAATTAAGATGCAAGATTCTGCTTTAAATCTTCCTTCATTTTCAAATTTAGCATCTAAAATGAGCATCAAACTAATCTTTGAAATTAAATGTTGACCTATCATTTAAGGTGTGTCAGACTTACAAATAATAAGTTTTACTAAGCCAATAAACCTTACTAAGATAAATAGGGATAATATCATTAGTCCCACGTCAAAAATCAGTAATGCTAAATAAATATACCAATCTATTATGAAACTCCAAAGCAGCACATTAATGAAAGACGAAAAAGTAATTTCATGAAAATAATGAACACGATCACTTCACTTCTAGATACCCCTTAATTCATTAAACTGTCAAGTTCATTGTTTTAGAATATTTTAGATTTCTTAAGGTTGTATAGACTTATCCATTGATTACAGTTTTATATGCAATATTTTTCATGTACATGCAAATGAATAAACTTCAGTTACATTTTGATTCACAACATTTCCTGAATCTAATTCACTCCAAGCCTTTACGTAACACTAGCCAGATCACAAATCATGCAATTGGGAGAAACAACAGTTTAACCATGTCAAAAGGAATGCAAGAAAAGGCTCAAACAAAATCTGGTTCTGAGTTTTAGTTGCCATTAGCTGGCAAGACTGAACGGAGAGAACAACTGACAAGTCATCACATATAAAAAAAACATGGTATGAAATTATGCTATATATTTAGTGCATTAACAATTGCATCATCAGTCCTGTCTGCCACTTTCAAGTTACAATAAATCAGCTAACCTTGGATTCACATCTCCAAAGAAATGGTATGAACCAATGGAATATAGCACAATAAAAATATGAATGCTAAAGTGAAAATATATTTGTTTATATTAATTTTATCAAATTCTTAGCACTTAAATTCTAAAAAGGCAAACTTCAAATATATTGTTTATGATTTTTTAAAATTAATCTTGACTTTATGGAATGTGAAGTTTGGTCGATGTGGGGTCTGGTCGACGTCGTCTCTGCGATAGCGTATTTTTAATATTCGGTGATTTTAGGGTTGGGTTTTTCTGACGCCGCCGCAGAGAGAGAGAGAGAGAGAGAGAGAGAGAGAGAGAGAGAGAGAGAGAGAGAGAGAGAGAGAGAGATCATTGTTGGTGTGTTCGTTGCCGCCGCGTTCTTGAAAGAAGGAGGCACCTGTTGGAGTGGAGTAAGGAGCACGGAAGATCCTTCAAATCGGAACCCTAACACATTTGGATTTGAGGTAGGTGGTTCTATCTCCTGGAATCCATTTCAATGGTTGTAACCGTTTAATGTGATAGTTGTGGAGAGATTGTATTGTGATGTGTGAGACATTGAGATATGCATGTATATATATATATATATATATATATATATATATATATATATGTTTTGTGTTGAGAAAAATGAGGATGAGATGTTGTTGAATTATATTGGGGTGTAAAGTGAATTTGAGCACATGCATGTGATTTGTTGTTCTTTTATAAAGGTGTCCCATGAGTTATTTGTATGTTTTGTTATTGTGCTTGGATGTATGAGACATTGAGGTTCCATTGAGGGGACAGTCCTAGATTGGACATGAGGTATTGAGGTCCCACTAAGGGGACGGTTCATAGGATGGACATGAGGTATTGAGGTCCCACTGAGGGGACAGTCCATGGGATGGACATGAGATGTTGGGGTTCCATTGAGGGAACCACCTGTGAATTCCTTGTGTATTTTTCATTGTTACTTTAATTACACTGCATTGCACATATCTGCACTAAGCATTTTATGGAGGAGATGTTGGGTTGGTCCAGGGAGGCATAACCCCTACTGAGCTATGGTTTGCTCACCCATCTTTGTTGTCTTTCTCTGCAAGACCTAGTAGGCGTTAGGAGGACTACACCGCAGTGGAAGCATGTGTGTGTAGATGTATTGTTTTATTTGAGACATTATAACTGTTGGGGCTTGAGCTCATGTATTTACTTGACATTGATGTATGTATTTGAGACACTGTATTCTTGGGCTGGTGACCCACTTTAATATGTAATACAGTTATGTGTTATGGATTAGTTTTTTTGTGTGGTTTGTGCATGGCATGTGTGAGGTTGTGGCAGGTTTGGGGCAGCACTCTAGTGGGAGCCCTAATAGGTGACCATTCACCAACCCTTTGTCCTTCTGGGTGCGAGGCATGGGGCATCACTAACCAGTTTTCCGGTGTTGGGAAATCCGAGACATGACATTATTACTCACCCTATAACACCTGTGATCGACAAGCTCTGATACCAATGATATCAGAGCTTACATAAGCTAGATTCAACATTGGTATCGAAGCAATGGAAACATAATGGAAGCATGATTCTTAATATCGTTTTTTACTTACAACGTCTATTGATCATTTTTAGATCTGTTCCCCATTGGTAATGGGAAACAGAATGGAAGCATGACGTTTAATATAATTTTTTACTTATTGGTATGTGGTGCTATTTTACCAAAGGTTTCCATACTAGATGTTACTAGGTTCTAGCTGATATATCAATATATTTTTTTAATTTTAATTTTAATTTTATTTTTAATAAAAAAGTCAACTAATAAGACAAAACACAATTATCGATAAGACTTTAACAAAAGAAAAAAGTAATGTAAAGTAAAAGTAAACTAATAATAACATAACATAATAATGGTCTGTGAGGCTTACATAATAAAAGGAAAAGAAAGAGATAAGGACTATATATATTAAAATATTTATATATGTTATATGTATATATATGTATATATATACAACATAAATCGTGTTGGTTTCTAGACCAGTATTGATAAAGACCGTATTAGATCTAGATCTTGTATTATTTTAAGTATGAAATCTTAAATATAATATATATAATATTATAATAGGAGGGATAAGAGAATATATATATATATATATATATATATATATATATATATATATATATATATATATATATATATATATATATATAGAGAGAGAGAGAGAGAGAGTTTTGCTATAATGAAAATGTAATGCCGACTTCTTATCATAACAACTTTAATCTAAACCATTAGATGTTACAACCAACTGTCCAAATTAGACTTTTATTTAACTGTAGCCCCACTACAGTACTCTAGTGGAGCTATAGTTAAATGAAAGTCTAATTTGGACCATTGAATTTTAATCTAATGGCCCAAATTAAAAGTTCTCATGATAAGAATTTGTCCTCACGTCCTCTATATAGCATGACTCTATATATGTATTTACATATATGTAAAAGAGGGGTTGAGAGGGAAGGAAAGAAAAGTAAAGAGAAGAAATAATTTATTTTATTAATACTATTTGGACTATATTGTACAAAACTCCGTATAAACCTTTGAAACTTTAGAAGTGAAATTACAACTTTGGAGCTTTAAGCAAGCATCCTTTGAAAATCTTAAACTACATTTGAAAGAAGGGAGAAAAGGGGAGAGAAACTTTGTAAAGAAGGAGAGTCTTTGTAGAGTGATCGGAGAGAAGAGGAGAGAGGAGCTCTCGGGACAGGAGTGGAGGCTTGTGAAGGAAGGAGGAGCTTATGGAAGAATTAGTTTAGAATGAATTAGCTTATGAGGGAAGGAAGAGGAGGTCTCCTTATATAGGCATGAAAGGAGACTTCTAGAGAAAGGAAGAGTTACTTTAGAATTTGACTTTTTTTTTTTAAAATGCCATATGGGCTATGAATAGTAAAATAAAACCTTGGGCCTGGCTTTCAAGTCTTAGATAGTTGGGCATGGGCCTTTTTGGGCTTAGAAGTTAGGATAGGCCATAGAGCTGTGGGCTTCCCTTTGAGTTGGGTCTTAGGCCTTCATTCATTGATTTTGGGCATGGTGCCAATATTACACATAAACTTGGACCACGTTTGGAATGGCCACTGGGAATGGGCCTACAATTGGCACATGCTTTGTATTTATTGGGCTGTTAGGAATGGGCTATAATGGATATGGGCTTTGAGCTTATTATGTTTTGGATTTGGATGGCTGCTAGAATTGGCTTGAATTCATTTGGTCTCTTTGGCAGTGGGCCTTTGTTGGATTTTTCATAAACTTAACAATCAACGGATTTGATGAGTGCTCATTAAGCGTTGTTTGTACCTAATAAGGTATAATCATTTTGACAAACTATATATGGTTTTGTTAAATGAGAAAACTATTATAGGTCACTAAGATTGACCTTGGGAAGAGAATTAGAGGAAGATGAAGAAGATGATTGTTTGTAGGAATGGAGCAATGTTTGTATAATTTGAAAATATTCTTCTTCAGTTTGAGCTTTTGCTAATTAAGCTTGGGCAAAGGCTTTTTGGATAAGAAAATTCAGTTTGGATGACTTGGGTAATGGGGATTGATTTTGTTTTGAAAATCCTTTGAAAAATAGATGGTTTAGAGAGTTAGGTTGGAATATTATATGAGTTTCACCAGTTTTGTAACAGCCTAGCCCACCCGTAGCCCGATATTGTCCGCTTTGGGCCTCGCCCGCATGGTTTTGTTTTTGGTAGGCCCTCGGCCCCCAAAACGTGTCGTGCTAGGAGAGGTTTTTACAGTCACCTAAGTAGCCTGCTTCGTTGTCCTCCCCAGCCGATGTGGGACATTATATCCACCCCCCTCGGAGAGCCCAGCGTCCTCGCTAGCACACCGACCCGGGCCCTGGCTCTAATACCATTTGTAACAGCCTAGCCCACCCGTAGCCCGATATTGTTCGCTTTGGGCCTCGCCCGTACGATTTTGTTTTTGGTAGGCCCTCGGCCCCCAAAACGCGTCGTGCTAAGAGAGGTTTCCACAGCCACCTAAGTAGCCTGCTTCGTTCTCCTCCCCAATCGATGTGGGACATTATATTATGATATGTTACAAGTTTACTTTGAACCTTCAGACAAGCATAAGGGGTTGGTTGGGTACTTCATGAAATGCATAATACTAGCTACAAACCCAAGGGACATGAAGATAAGAACAAAACCGATAGGTTAAATTCTTAAATGGTGAATTATTTGAAATTTGATATTTGGATTTGAATAGTAAAAAAATTCAGCAATTTGAGGGGGTAAATTAAAATTTCAAAAATGGAACCAAACCAAGACCACCAATAGGAGAATCAAGATGGAATGGTCAAAGGTTAGAAATCTTGTTGGAAAAGCAAAAGCCAAGAGTGGCTTTGTTGGGGATTTTGGATAAAGAAAGTACTAAACTAGACTTTCTAGTAGTTGAATGTACGGAAATGAGGAAGAGGGGAACTAGAATTATTTAGGAGGCTTTTAGAGCGTGGAGAGGTTATTCTAGGTAGAGGGGGTAAGGACCCTTTGATTTGGAAAGGATGTTTTATATCTTTGATAAAATCTTTGAAAATGGCCTATTGATTCTAGGATAAAACAATAATAAAACTAGGTCTTAAGGATATTGAAAGGTTTGAAGTGGCAATTTGGAAGAAAGATTTTGGAAACATAATCTTTTAGAGTAGTAGTGAAGAGGTCTTATTATACTGAGAAAATATTTTTGTACAATTGTTTGTTGATGTATTAAGACAAGGGTAATTTTGATGTTAATAAAATAATTTGTGAACTGAAAGGTGTTTGAGATATTAGTACTTTTGGGGAGGATTAGGAAATATCCTTAAAGGTTGATTTTGAAGGTAAGGAAAGGACACCTTTTCCATTTGAAGTGGAAGGTGGGATTTGATTGACATGAGAAGGGATATTTGGAGTAGGAGCAAGGTTTTGGGCATGTGGGACATAGGTATCTTTTGAGGAAATGTCATGGAATTAGATTTGAAACATTTGTGGATTTTTAATAGGGTTTCCACCCATTCTTGGACCATAGATGTAATGCCCCCAAATTCAGGACTTTCAAATCGGGTGCATTAACGGAAATTAAATATACAAGTTTTATATAAATTTCAAATTATTACTTATTTCATCAAACAGATCATTCATTATTATAAATTTCAATCCAAGATCTTTAAGGTTTAGGGGTTTAGAGACTAAGTGCTCTTAACCTATTATTACATAACAAGCACACAAGCAATCAAACTTATAAATCTTTAAAATTCCACATAACTTTATTTCCAAGCACTTTTCGACTCCTTATCTTAGTTTCTCCATTCCTTTAATTACCTGGAGTTAGAAAAGAAATCATAAAAAGGGTGAGCTCAAATAACCCAGTAAGGGTAAACACAAGTGGTAAGAAAAAATCATGAATATATCGAACATAGGAAATATCATATCACATTTGCACATCATACATGATCAACATTTCACAAGGAAATCATAACATAGAAGATTTATGTTTGGACATCGTATCATAACATCATGATTCGGGTTAACTACCCAGATACCATATCATAACATAACATATTATTAGCTGGATTGACACTCTCCAGTGATGTTCTTTACCTAATACATTGGAGGTCTTTCTGGAACCACCCATCATAAACTTACTTTGTCCAACATAAAGAGATCATAACAAGATCAATTCATTACATAAAATAAATCATAGAATTTCATGAAGCATAGTTAAGTAAAGAATATAAGGTTATCAATGATGATCCCGATTTTCAAAAAGGTCATCTACCTCAATTAATAAAACGGAATAGTAGAGAGAAATCAAAGAGACTAATGTCCCTTACAAGTAATTAATAAAGGGGAGGTTAATAAAAGGTGAGTAATAGAAAACAACAAGGATATAGAAAGAGGAAAGGAAAGAAAAGAAAACTGTTACAATAATAATGAAATACAGACTATAATGAAAAAAAAAGGGGATGAGAAAACCCTTACGATCCGTTTGTTGTTATCCGCATCCTAAACATTGAAAATCAAAACATTAAGTTAATATTTTGTCTTTCCATTCTAATAGCATAACTAAAATAATTATGTATGTATATATTTATAGGTGACAATGCCAACCAAATAGTAATAAATACATATGAGGTGGTATAACCAACCTTATTAATAACATATGTGAGGTGGTAAAACCAACCATGTAAATAATCTATAAGATGTGGTAAAACCAACCATGTAAATAATATATATAAGATGGTAAAACCAACCATGAATATAGTATATATTAGGCGGTAAAACCAACCATATATATTTACATAATGAATAATAGGTAACTTCAAAATTTCAAAATCTTTAGTATTACCTTTTCGTAGAACTTCGATGCTTGGTAAGTACCAAAAACAAAAGAGGGTTTGAGTATAGTATTTGGGGTGTTAGGAGGGCTTAAGGGAGTGTTTTTTAGATGTAAATTTCGTGGTATGGCTTGAGGGACTTGTGCAATAAGAGGGGAGGCAAAACACTCCTTATATAGGGTAAGGGTGGTGGTAGGTGATAGGTGTGGTAGGTGAAACTTTTGTCCTTAATACCTTATTTTCTTCCATAATTTTCTCCTTTTCAAATCATTTGATTCTTATCTAATTATTATCTACCACGTGGCCCCTTTGTTTCCCCCATTTTTGAATTTTTTTGGATTTGTTTGACTTTGAAGGTTCTTTTGGTCACAAAAGTCATATGGGCGCATGACTTACTATTTTGACTATAACTTTCTAGATTCTTCATTAAATTAAATACGTTCAATGGGGATGGATTTCTAACTTAATTATCTACATTTTGAGACCAATTTCAAGTCTATTGGACTTGTATATCAAAAGTTATTAGGTTTTGTAGTGAGACTAGAAATTCTGGGCGTGCTATTAGAGCTTTGTACACTGTTTAAATTGTTTCTCCTAATTGGATGATCCAATGAGTCTGAAATTTTAACCAAAGATGTATAACAAAGTTTTAAACATGCTATAAAAGTATCAAGTTGTTTGGAGCTACAAAAACAAAGTTATAAAATTTTAAAGATGCCTTCCAGAACTGCGCTAGTCTATCCTTTCTAAGCATAACTATTGTTATGGAGTATTAAATAAAAAATTTTTTACTACTTTTCTTTGACATGCTAAATTTTAATAGATGATTTATTTATACTAAATCAGTATATATCCATAAACTAATCTATTTAAAATAATTAATCAATACTATTTAATATAACTTTCGTCTCATATAGTAACCATTTTGGGTTGTATGTTTGCCCTATGGCTAGATCCTATATTCTCTCTACTTTCTATACTTATAATCCTCTTATTTTCTATCAACTTCATCACACCATTCATTTGATATTTATCTCATGGAACTATTCCAACAACTATTTCTTCTTAACAGCCAGTTACTATTTTATCAGCTAGTTAACTATTTTTTCTTATTTATTTATTTATTTATTTATTTATAAGGTTCTTCACAATCATAGTAACTATTATTAAAATTCATGGGTTTTATAATAGTTGCCGATGGAGAGGCTTCTATTTCTTGTTCTCTTTCAATGATGGAGGCTCTGGCTCATGAAGGGAAGTGTCTTTGGGAATCTTCTCAGGGAAATTCTTAAACTTCTTTGCCTTTGTTTTTCTTGTGCCCCATTTTTATAGTAGGGTGGAGGTGGAAACAGGACTTTGGGGCATCAGGACCTACTTGCAAAAATTCACAAGTGAGAAAATTAGGAATATTATTCTTACTACCTTTAATAAATTCAATATCAAAATCAAAGAGGCTCAGAAGAGCTTGCCATCTAGTAAAGATCTATTTGGAAGCAAGATTTTGGATATCCTTTTGCAATATTTCTTTGGAAAATTGATAATCAATTCGAAGAATTTTTTTTGATTTAATAAGTTACTTTGAAATTTCGAAATGTAAAGAACAATTGAAAGTCTTTGTTTTTTGACAGTTGAATAATTTTTTTGACATTCATTTCAATGCTTATTAGTGAATTAGATAATTTGTTCACGAATTTACTTCATTGTTTTAAAATACCACTATAACCGAGATCAGAGGCATCGGTCTCAATAATTTTTGGAAGTGTAAGATTAGCAATATGAATACAAGGGATAGTTTGAACTTAGGTTTTTATTTGTTTAATGATATTAGTATGTTCATATGTATATGAAGGAGAGTTATTTTTTAATTTATCATGAAGAGGTTTAGCAATGTAATTAATATTAGGACAAAAATCTAAAATATAATTTAAACTACCTAAAAATCTTTGCATTTGAATTTTATCTAATATTTTATTAGAAAATTTTGAGCAAATACAAGGATTCATTTAATTGGGATAATTATACCATTTGAAATATACTGTTCTAGAAATGGAACTTTGGTTTAAAAAAGAGAAATTTTAGGTTTGGAAACAACAAGGCCATTTTGTTTAACAACATGAAATAATATTTTGAGATGTTTAGAGTGTTGCTCAATTGAGGAAGTAAAAACTAAAGCATCATCAATATATATGATATAAAAATTAGAATATGGATTGAAAATGTCATTTATAATTCTTTAAAATTCAGATAGAGCATTTTTTAAACTAAAAAACATTACCTTCCATTTATATCGTTTAAAGGGGACAATAAAAGTTGTTTTATAACGATCTTTTGGATGGATTTCAACTTGCTAAAATTCAGATTTCATGTCAAATTTTGAAAAAAATATTTGAAGAGTGAAGTTTTTGTAAAAGATCCTTTTTTATTTAGAATGAGATAATAAATCCATTATAGTGCTTTATTAAGTGGTTTGTAATTAATGACAAGTCTAGGTGTACCATTTTTTATTTTAGCATTTTTATTAACATAGAAAGTATCACAAGACCAGGGCAATCTAAATTTTTAGATTGAACTTTTGGATTTTAAATCTTCGATTTTTTTTTACAATAATTTTCAAGTTCTTGGTTCATTTGGATAAGACGAGCTCTAGTATCAAAAAATTCTTTTTTATAAGGCAAATCAATTATATGTTGTTTTTTTATCCCAAAAAAATGTTTGCAAGATCAAAACGAAACTCTTATTCTATTTGTTTTTGAAATGAACTAATTTTAGATTTAATTGAATTTTGGAGAAGTTGTTCTTCAATTTTTGGATTTAAAATAAATTGAGTAAGATGAGATAAATGAGCATTTTTTCTTTTGATGACGGTATTGATATCATTTTTGAAAATATTTGGTGTAGTTAATAAATCCCAAAGTACACGTCCGAGATTTTTCAAAAAAGGGAAAATTGAGTTTGGAAGAGAAAGAATTTGAAGAAATATGATCATAATGGACCGTGTATGGAGTAATTAAATGGATAAAGGGTGTTCTTAAAATAACATTATGTTGAATATCAAAAATAAAAATATAATAGTTTTAATTTTTAAATTTTGATTTATAATAGAAGCTTCACTTTTATATTTGATTGAGTTGTTGACTTTTAGCTGCAAGAAAGGTTTGATTGGAGGGTTATTGAAAACGTCGGGGGATAATACCTTCTTTGATGAAGTTGAGGTCAGCATTAGTGTAAAAAAGGGCGATTGTATTGAGAGTAAAGTCTTCAAGAAATTTAATTGCGATTTGAATAAAATATTTTTGAGAAATAATATGTTAAAGAGGTGAGAATAAATTATTTGGAAAAATCATATTTTGGGGTTTTAGTAATAATGTATAATCCAAAAAGTGTTAATCCTCTAGTATATTAAACTGGTAAATTTGTTCTTTTATTAGTTTCACTTCTTATTATAAAGTTTGTAATGGCGGGATAGGCTTTACATGTTGATATTGGTTTGGAGAAACGTTTGGGAAAATTGGTGGTAAAGAAGAAATAGAATGTTGATGAAATAATTGATTAAAAAGTTTTTTTTAAGAACTTGTTGGTGAAGACCAACAAGAATATCTTATTGATTGGTGAGAACATGAAGTGTAAGAGAAGTAGAGTTCTTTTTCTTCTTTCTTGTTGGGATGAGGAGTAGTAAAAGAGAGTTCTTCATCATCTTCTTCGTTGGGTAAGGAGAATATTTCTTCTTCTTTGATGCATGAGGGAAAAGGAAAATTCATAATTTCATTCAAATATTGTTCATTAAATATTTTTCAAACCATTTAAAGAAAGGAATTTGAATTTATTGTGTAAAGAAATTATTGAGTTTTTTTTATATTTTGCTTGGATGTCTTGCTAAGTATCAAAGAAATTGTTAAAAAAATCACAAAAGTTTATCTTTATTATTTTTAGAATAAAATTCATCATGTAATTTTTTTATTGAAGAACAAGGAATCCATGTTATAACAATACTTAAAAAAGAAAAACTTAATAAATGAGAAAAAGAAAAACATAAAGGATATTAACCATCACGGTGGGAATGATATGAAGGGTTAGATATCTTAAGTTGTCACGCCCTGGATTTCCAACCCGAGGAAACCGGTTCGTGACTCCCCTTAACCCACCCGGTGGGCAAGGGGTAGATATACAACATCCCTCGCAGGACATCGTACATGATCACAACAGATACTCACAAAGTTATAAATCAAATGTCTTTATTTAAATTCAAACCACAATGTTTACAACCAAACAACATGTCTTTATTACAGTCAAAACCCTTTTATAACCTCTCCCCACTGGGGCTACAACAGTTCCCACAAAATAACATAATTGAAAAGAAACAATAAAACAAATACGGTCTTCCACCTTGGGGTCCCACCTAACGCCTGTAGGTTCCTGAAAGAAAATACATCAAAGTAGGAGGGGTGAGTAACCACAGCTCAGTAGGGATCATGTCTCCCCAACCCATCCCATGTTCCTAGCATCTACATGAGAATGTGCACAGGTGCCGTGTAGTGACAATAAGATATAAACAGGTTATATTCCACAGTTAAGTATCAATCCACAAGTCACAGAACAGGTACAATCGTTACCATAGCCACACAGGCTCACATATCCATAGCCTCTTAGGCGCCACACAGGCTAGCATATCCACAGCCTCTCGGGCTTAGCCACACAGGCTAACATATCCACAGTTACAAACAATGCCACAGTCTCTCAGGCGCCACACAGGCCAACATATTCAGTTACATTGCTACAGCCTCTCAGGCGCCACACAGGCATAACATCAAACACATAATCCGCATAGTCACACAGGCATAACATCAAACACTTAACACGCATACAATCACAGGCTCAAAAATCCAGCCACACAGGCTTAAAACCAAACACCTAACATGTGTAGCCACACAGGCTTAATATCAAACACAACAATATGTCATTGAAGGCCAACATTCATATAGGAAGTCACACATATATGGATTTACATATATATAATATATTAACAACACTATAACTCAACAGCTAATCCACCACAGGGCCTAACCTCGGATTAGGTACAAGAAGACAGAACCACTACCTCAAAGAAAATCCTTCTCGTTCCCATGCTGGATGCCGTCCACCCATGCAAGACGCTCCGGTAGCAACCATAAGCTCTCCTTCCCTCTCTCTCTCTGCGACGGTTGCGGTGGCTAGCCAAAAGAAGAACCTTAAACCTAAGAATCCTCCACCTCTTATATAGACACCCAGACAATCAAAATGACGTAGTTTTAAGTGAACTCCAGCATCAAAACGACGTAGTTTTGATGGAACAAGCTACGACCTTCCCGCATCCACACATGACAAAATATCCATAATTCCAACATCCCCCTTTGGAAAAAGATTACTAGAATAACAAAACCAAGGTGATGGTGCAAAAATATGGTTGCACGCCATAATGCACGTCATATCCCCATATGACGTACAACTCCAAATGCTGTGAAATTCTACCCCAAGCTTCCTTGCATCATGTAGAAGGCAGACATACAATAATATCCTTGCACGTCATAATGCCCCATATGACATGCACTTTATTTCTGCCTCCTTAGGGTGTCCTCTTTCTTCAAAAGTTCCCTATTTGGTAAATAAAATGATTTGGCTAAAGTCCATGAGTAGAAGTTCCCCAAAAACTAGAAAATTGCCACTCAAAAGGCAAAACTGTGACTAACTCCACATATCTCAAAACACGAGTCATTACATAAGTGATGAGCTTCAATGGTATAGAATAACAATCAAGCCGATACATTGGCTTAACTCAATATCTTACTGTCCACTCATGCTTGTACGTCGGCTTCGTAGGGACTTACCCTCTTAGATATATTGCTTACCCTATAACACATGCGATCAACAGGCTCATAAAAATGGGCAGGCATTGAAAACATGTCCCCATTGATATTTTTAGATCTGTTTCTCCCTTGTACTGACAAACAGATAGGCGTTAGAAGCATATCCACATTGGTATTTAGAGCATTCACATGAGTCACCAAACAAGTTTTTTTAAATTTACATTTTTACATTACTTTTTACTTTCCTATATAAATATATATCATAATAGATTCCCTAAATCACTATTTATATTATTAAAACAATATTTTATACTCTTTATTTTATTTAATAATAATTCTTTTATAATTTAATATGAAATAAAAGTGAATGTTATAAGAAACACGAAGGAGAGAGGTGAGAGAAATTTTTTATATATAATTTAATAATTATAAGGAGTAAAAAATACTTCCTAATACATTAAGAAATACTGTATAAATTTTATAGAAAAAGTTAAATATATAATATCTAAGAATAATTTTATAATTTTATAATTTTATAATTTTTTTATTGAAACGATCGTTTATATGAAATCTAGTGATGTTGTAAATTTATTTTCCTTTTACTTTGACGTTGGGAACGGAATAAAAGCGTGGCGTTGTAAGAGCACTGGTACTAGCCTCAATATAGTTAAAATTTAGCTAATATTTAACCAAAAAATATAAAAATTCTCTACATTGGAATCAATTGTGCTACAGTAACTTTAGCGATATACCATTTTGCTCGCTACATCTATTGAGTCTTCCTCCCACCCTAAATATTATTTTCGAGTAAAATAATATCGTTCCCGTTGCATAAATTCGCTCCCGCCTCTCTTCCCCTTTTCTCTTTTCCCTTGTAAATTCCCTCTCGCCTGTGTAAATTCCCCTTTTCCCTGGTTCTTTAAGGATTATTCCCCACGTCATGACCCCTCGGATCCAACCGAAGTCCAGGACCTAGACAAATCCCAGATCCAGCCAAAGTCCACCTATCCTACTAGACTGACGAATGGTGATTCTGAGTTGCATTGCTCAATGTTTACTTGTTGAGTTTGACGAACGATGATTCTGACGAATGGCGATCTTACTGGACTGACGAATGGCAACTAGGGTCCGATACAGAGTTTGATCACTTGTTGAACGGTGACGACACCAACCAAATCACTCCACATGGTCCGTTGTTTCTAATTTTTTTCTCAATGTTCTTTGTTTCGTAGACTATATACTTTTGAATTGCTCAATGTTCACTGCTTTTGCTGATGTTTGATTACTTGTTGAAATTCTATCAATTTTTTCATAACAATTGATGCACATCTGCCTGCTACAATGAAGATATATTTTAAAGCCATATAGTTTACTTGGTCTTGCCTATAAAATTTACTGGGTGTTTCCTATTACAATGCACTGCTATATTGCCTGGAATATTTTACGCTTTTGTAATGTTGATGCAGTCTATTTTGTATGAAGCATTATAAAAAAGCAACTGCTAAGAAAGATATTAGCTAATTAAAGAAAAATCCTGTTGAATGATGGTTCAGATATCAGTTAAGATTTAAAATCAATTGTTGAGAAAGACCCAATGGAATTAGAAAAAAAACAAAGAAACAAACAAAATGTTATATTGTTGGTTAGTTTCATGTGATGATATCAGTTACTTGGAGTATTAAAAATAGTTGGGAATTATGTTTCATTGATTAGCAAAATTATTATGTTTTCATTGTTTATTTACTTTGTATAGAAATGGATTCATGCAATCAATCCGATGGTTACTTCACAAATCTTCTAAATAACAATGAAGTTTTAATGAGTGTCACAAATGAAGAAGAAATCTCTTCAGCTCAAGTTGATGTTATTGAAGTTGAACGGAGTGGACGAAAAGTACGGGGTAATAATTTTACTAATGAGGAAGATTTATTGCTTGTGGATGGATGGCTTCAAACTTCCTTAGATGCAGTACAAGGTAAAGATCAAAAGCACACAATGTTATGAAAAAGAATTCATAAGTATTTTGAGGAAAACAACAAATTTGGCACAATACGCAATTACATATCACTAATGAGTCGGTGGTCGACAATTCAACAAGCCACAAATAAGTTTTGTGGTTACTTGGCTCGAGTTGAAAAGAGTGCATCCAAGTGGGTGTAATGAGCAAGACAAGGTATGTTTTCCACCTTTTAAGCTCATTTTTAAAATGGTTTTTTTAACATCTCACTTATTTAGAACCTTGGTGTTCGATTATTGTAGATTGGCAAGGCAAAAACTATGTTTGTAGAGTTTGAGAGGAAGTTGTTTAACTTTGATCATTGTTGGCGGGTGCTAAGACTTCATCCAAAGTGGGTGGAACATATGGAGCAACCAAAGGTAAAGAAAAAGAATTCAAATGATTCGACACCAAACGCATCAAATCCAAGCAAAGAGAATGATCATATTGTATCTTCAAATTTGGAACGACCAATAGGTCATAAAGCAGAAAAAGAGAAACGAAAGAGAAAAGAAATGACAAACCTCGACTCTCTTGTTACCCTAAATGAGATGGTAGAAATAAGAAAGAGTAAACTTTTACTTATGCAAGAGGCACGTGATCATGACAGTAAAATGTTGTGTCTTAGGCAAGAGGAAGTAAATCTTAGGCAAGATGAATTGCGTATTCAAAAAGAGAAGGTGCAACTTCAACAAGTGAAAGCAAGTCTTGAAGAAAAAAAAAGAAGAAAGAATTATGACATTAGATACAAGCGTCATGGCTCCAATGCTACAACAATATTATCTTAAACGACAGATGGAAATACTTGCAAGTCATACCGAATAGTATTATATTTATGTTTGTTGGAATTATGGAATAATGTCGTATTTATGTTTCTTGAATTAATCAATTTATATTGACCATTATGGAGTTTCAATTTATTTATGCTTATTGGGTTTAAGTTCTCAATTCCAATACGGATTATGGTTTTGGAAATATTTATATTTCTTCACATTATAATTATAGTTTGTTAAAGTTAAATGTATTGGTATGTTGGGTATATGGGATTGGCAAGATCCTTTCTGTGCTGAATTTGCTGAGATGTTTATTGGATGTCCATAAAATGGACTAGAGCAGGTGTGTTGTGTATTTTTAGGACATATTGTATGAAAATACATGGTTGAGCTTCCAGAGTCCCCAATTACAGTGCTTTCTCAAGTGAGATTGCAATTGTGCCTTCCAAGTACCAAGGCCCTGGTAATAGAGGTCAGGAAAATGAAGTATACGTATGTTAATCAAATATTAAGGCTTAATTTGCAGAGATTTTATTACATGCCCCATTTTCCATATTAAGGCTTAATTTATTCTCTTGTATTGTGGCCATGTTTTTATAATATCCTCCAATGCTTCCAATGGGCGACAGTCATTTTTTCCAGGCGCCAGTTACTACCAGGACAAGCTCCAAAAAGAAAAAAATGTTTCTAACATGTAAAAGCTCCATCATATGGTAATAGGACCATACTATCCTACAAGGTTTGGTGTTGACGGACAGCCTTGTTCCTGCTAAGCTGCCGCTGTGAGTTAACAACCTGATTTTACATTTCCACACAGTTTTATAAGTGATCATAGGTGTGTCTAAATTTGGTTGAACTTGGACTAGGGTCTTCCACCTGGTGTCCTCTTTGGTCCCTTTGTCCTACATGGTTTTCCTACTGAACTACTGTCGTGAGTCTCTCTCTCTCACTCTCTCTCACTTTCTCATGCCCTGATGCCCACACTGTTATTGAAAAGTTATCATAAGCGTTTAAAATTGGTTGAACTTGGATAGGGGTGTTCCACCTGGTTTTCTTGCTGGACTACCACCGTGAGTCTCTCCCTCATGCCCACACATGTATTTCTAACAAACTGTTTTAATTTGATTAGACTTTATAAATATAAACCCACATTTTCTGTTATTTAGGGTATAGTGTCATTGTTACCTTGTCACATGAAGTATACGTATATGTATGTATATTCATTAATTTGGCTTCTGCTTGTAAGAAGGGTCAAAATTCTCAATTGAAACTACCAATATGCAACTGCAGCATTTTTTTAGCTAGAATAATTATTCTGATGAGCTATCTATTAGTCCAGCAAATGAGAAGCACCACCCTTCATCCTTGGATGATGACATTTGGTGTCTAAATTTTTTTTCCAAAATGGGTGTCATTCACAGACGGTTGGCCTCCATACAAATTAAAAAAGTGAAGGACTTTCTACAGACATATTATAACGCCCCGGATTTCCCAACACCGAGAAACCGGTTAGTGATGCCCCATGCCTCGCACCCAGAAGGACAAGGGGTTGGTGAATGGTCACCTAATAAGGCTCCCTCTTGGGTGCTGCCCCAAACCTATCACAATCTCACACATGACATGCACAAACCACACAATATAATACTCCATGTAATAAAACTATGTCATATAATAAATAGGGTCACCAGCCCTTAAACACGGTGTCTCAAATAAGTACACCAATCTCAAGCAAATACAAGAGTCTCAGTCTCCTTAATTACAATATATCAAAGAGAACAATAAAACAACACTCATGCATCCACGGTGTGATAATCTCCTAACGCCTGCTAGGTCCTGTAGAAAAAGACATTAAAGGTTGGTGAGCAAATCACAGCTCAGTAGGGGTTATGTCTCCCTGGACCAACCCAATATCTCCTCTACAAAATGCTTTGTGCAGATATGTGCAATGCAGTGTAATTAAAGTTCAATGAAATACACACAAGAAATTCACAGGAGGTTCCCTCAATTGAACCTCAATGTCTCACGTCCATCCCATGGACTGTCCCCTCACTGGGACCTCATATCTCATGTCCAATCTAGGACTGTCCCCTCACTGGGACCTCATATCTCAAACACAAGCATGATAACGAAATACATAATTTAACTCATGGAACATCTCTATTGAAGCATAACAAATCATACACATATGTTCAAACTCGCATTACACCTCAATACAGATCAAGGACATCTCTATCACATGTTTCTCAACGCCAAACATATATATATCTACATAAATTCACGCATGTCTCACAATCACACATCACAATACAAACATCCCGCAATCGTCATCTCAAACAATTATAACTCATAAAATAGGTTTCAGGAGATAGAACCACCTACCTTAGATCCGATTGTGTTAGGGTTTGGAAATCAAGAAATCGGATGATCCTCCTTCCTCCTTGCTACTCTCCAATGGCGCCTTGCGATTCCAAGAACGCCCACAACGATTGTACAGACGACAATCTCTCTCTCTCTCTCTCTCTCTCTCTCTCTCTCTCTCTCTCTCCTCTGCGTCGGCGGCTACGGAAAAAGAACCCTAAAATCGAAAGACAGAAGTCGTATCGAAAATACGTTGTCACAGAGGCGACGTCGACCCCAAAATAGGCGGGATCGACCCACATCGACTGCCCTTCTCACGTCGACCAGGCCTCAACGTCGACCAAAACTCACATCGCATCAGGTCGATCTCAAGTTGGATCGACCACGTCGATCTCACATCGAACATTTCTCGCGTCGACCAATAAGAGAGAGAGAGAGAGAGAGAGAGAGAACATTTCTCGCGTCGAACATCTATATGGCTTTAAAATAGAGTGCATCAACATTACAAAAGCATAAAATATTCCAGGCAATATAGCAGTGCATTGTAATAGGAAACACCCAGTAAATTTTATAGGCAAGACCAAGTAAACTATATGGCTTTAAAATATATCTTCATTGTAGTAGGCAGATGTGCATCAATTGTTATGAAAAAATTGATAGAATTTCAACAAGTAATCAAACATCAGCAAAAGCAGTGAACATTGAGCAATTCAAAAGTATATAGTCTACAAAACAAAGAACATTGAGAAAAAAAATTAGAAACAATGGACCATGTGGAGTGATTTGGTTGGTGTCGTCGCCGTTCAACAAGTGATCAAACTCTGTATCGGACCCTAGTTGCCATTCGTCAGTCCAGTAAGATCGCCATTCGTCAGAATCGCTGTTCGTCAAACTCAACAAGTAAACATTGAGCAATGCAACTCAGAATCACCATTCGTCAGTCTAGTAGGATAGGTGGACTTTGGCTGGATCTGGGATTTGTCTAGGTCTGGACTTCGGTTGGATCTGAGGGGCTGCGACTGTGGGGAATAATCCTTAAAGAACCAGGGAAAAGGGGAATTTACACAGGCGAGAGGGAATTTACAAGGGAAAAGAGAAAAGGGGAAGAGAGGCGGGAGCGAATTTATGCAACGGGAACGATATTATTTTACTCGAAAATAATATTTAGGGTGGGAGGAAGACTCAATAGATGTAGCGAGCAAAATGGTATATCGCTAAAGTTCTTCGTAAGCACAATTGATTCCAATGTAGAGAATTTTTATATTTTTTGGTTAAATATTAGCTAAATTTTAACTATATTGAGGCTAGTACCAGTGCTCTTACAACGCCACGCTTTTATTCCGTTCCCAACGTCAAAGTAAGAGGAAAATAAATTTACAACATCACTAGATTTCATATAAACGATCGTTTCAATAAAAAAATTATAAAATTATAAAATTATAAAATTATTCTTAGATATTATATATTTAACTTTTTTTATAAAATTTATACAGTATTTCTTAATGTATTAGGAAGTATTTTTTACTCCTTATAATTATTAAATTATATATAAAAAATTTCTCTCACCTCTCTCCTTCGTGTTTCTTATAACATTCACTTTTATTTCATATTAAATTATAAAAGAATTATTAATAAATAATATAAAGAGTATAAAATATTGTTTTAATAATATTGTGATTAGGGAATCTTATGTAATTAAAAGTAAAAGTAAATTAAATAAAACTTGTTTGGTGACTCATGTGAATGCCCTAAACACCATTGTTTATTTTTCTTCTATTTCTTTTTTTTTATGAAGGAAAAAGGATAATAATATAAATAGTGATATGTTTCCAACCCCCCCCCCCCTTTAGGGAGCTTTTGACGCAGTGTTATAGGGTAGCAATATATCTAAGAGGGTAAGTCCCTACGAAGCCGACAAGCATGAGTGGCAGAAGATATTGAGTTAGCCATGTCATATGGGGCATAATGACTCGTGTTTTGAGATGTGTGGAGTTAGTCACGGTTTTGCCTTTTGAGTGGCATTTTCTTTTTTGGGATTTCTACTCATGGACTTACCAATCATTTTTTTACCAAATAGGAATTTTTGAAAAAAAGGACAGCCTAGGGAGGCGTAGAGGCATTTCACGTGCAAGTATTGGAGTGCAGTCATGATGCAAGGGAGGTTTAGGGTAGAATTTCACAGCATTTGGAGTTGCACGTCATATGGGGATATGACGTGCATTATGGCGTGCAACCATATTTTTGCACCATCACCTTGGTTTTGTTATTCTAGTAATCTTTTTCCAAAGGGGGATGTTGGAATTATGGATATTTTGTCATGTGTGGATGCGGGAAGGTCGTAGCTTGTTCCATCAAAACTACGTCGTTTTGATGCTGGAGTTCACTTAATTAAAACTACGTCATTTTGATTGTCTGGGTGTCTATATAAGAGGTGGAGGATTCTTAGGTTTAGGGTTCTTCTTTTGTCTGGCCCTCGGATTCTGCCCAAACACGTGTCGATACAAGATAAGGCACCTCACAACCTCTAACTCTCAAGACTATGACACGGGTCCTCACACATATAATGCCAATTTCCCCTCTCTACTATTTGTAAGATAATCATATTTTTCATCTGATCAGTACTATAGTATATCTATGCATATTCAGATTTCTTTTTTTGTGCAGATCAGCAAGTAGCGTTGCCAGATTGCAGTTATTCAATTTCATCTTCACTTGAAGTGAAAGATGACAGTCTGTTAGAAGTCTCCATGTTTCTAAATTTTCTTATGGCGCATTTCCCCACTGCCACAGTCGAACACCATTATAGAGGACTGTCACCCTGGAGCTGGTTGGGAATCAATCGAGTTTCCTGCAGAATCCGAGCCAGTCAATCACCTTTGCATCCATGGAATCTCACAGCAATCTTAAACATCAACTTTGTTTAATCCTAACCCCAACACTTAGATTTTGGGGGAGGGGGTTGGAAACTGTTCAAACCGGTTCAATTTGCTTCTCCTAGACTAGCAGTCTCCTTCTCGTTTCCTCAATCTTGTAACAAATGTAATGTCAGGTATTATTAAATACCATGCGTTGTAATGTAATTATGACTTTTGTAATAGTCGTATTCAAGTATTAGAAGATCATCTGAAGAGTGTTGTCGGCTGGGAA
Organism: Taxillus chinensis; assembly: GCA_023512835.1. NCBI lineage: Eukaryota > Viridiplantae > Streptophyta > Magnoliopsida > Santalales > Loranthaceae > Taxillus > Taxillus chinensis. The sequence continues at coordinate 44,862,776 of CM042091.1, forward strand.
TACTGATGTTGTACTGGCACCCTAAAAGTCATGGACGGATACTCTCCACAAAAGCCAAGTTGATCATGTCCAGGAGCCATACTGTCAAAATTCCTGAATGGAATAAACATGGACAACAAAAATATAAATATTAAAAATAATCATAGCAAGCAAAGAAAGTAGAAACAGACTTCACTCTACATCACTCCCCCCCTGTGAAGTTATGGGTGTCAAAAGGAATGCAACATCAAACAAGAAATTCATATCAGATGACAAAAAAGAAATCGCAGCAACCACCAAGTGTAGAATACTTCCAGCCACTACCCAAGCATTTTATTCTCATGTGATTATTTTCAAAGATATGTAACAGTCACAAAAGAAAAAAATGGCTCCAGGTTTGAAGCCATATTCAATTGCTATACTGATCTATATGGTCAAATGATTAAAATGGATCTCATGGTTTGCCCCTATCCCATTTGTAATAATAATAATAATAAAAGATTAGTACCATGCACTGACCCCGGGCATGGGTTACTGCAAACATAATTGTAGAAAGATGGAAGCATGTAAACAACATTTCCAATGACGGCCACCATTTTTAGGGGGAAACAATAATTTTATTAATAAGAAAATGGAGAGTACATCAAATACAGCCAAACTAGGGACAAACCCCCTAGGGCTTAAAAAACCAACATAGAACCATGTCTTACGTCGCACTGTATTGTTGCCATAAGTGCTCGACAAGATCTGATTGGAGTTGACAATGAGTTCTTTTATCCCTAAAAGAATGATGACGTTGAATGAAGTCACTAAATTCAGGTGTAAGGCCACTTGAAATTGGATTATGTGTACTTTTGGGCAACTGTTCACATTCAAATTCTTCTTCTTCATGGTCATCCCGTTGAAAGGGGCGTTTGTCGCACACGCATTTCAAATAAAATTTAAACTAAGTATAGTATAGGGCTAACATAGTTCGTTCACTAACCAGAGGACTTATAAAATTAAATTCAACTTATTCTTGAAGAAAAATAAAGAAAAGCTAAGTTAGAGAATGGGGGGCGAAATTAAAACTAAATAAAGCAAAGAATTTTAACTACGAAATTCAATTAATTAAAGAATGTAACCGATTTAACTTTACACCTGAATGCTGTTTATCATTATCCCAAAAGATAAATTAGATAAATTATGACCCCATAATTCAAATGCATCAAGACACCATGAATACAATCAAATTATGAATTTATTCCAACCAAAATAATTATGAATTAATTCTCGAAAGACTGCCCGTTTCCTACGAAACAAATCTTCCCACTCAAATAGAATAATTAATGCACGATGAATTGCTAAATTAACACTCAACCGAGATATTAAATTAACAAATCAAAGAGAGAGAATTAAATCATAGCACATAAAATACCGAATTAAATATTAAAACATGGATTCAAAACAAGCATCCAAAGTGCTGCGCTTAACCAATTACAAAATACTTACCCCTTCATGGGTTGAAAAATCACAAATCTGTTTGGAAAAATTAACACAGCAGAATTAAAACAGAATTAAGAAAAATAGGCTGCAAAAAATTAATTATCCAGTCTTGAACTTGATCTGAATCTTCAATATTTGCCGCATTATCTCTTTCTAGTTCCTGCTATATCTGCAACTACTGCGCTGGGCGTAAGAGCCTGAGAGGTGCTGCGCTGGAACAAGATGGAGGGATCATGGTGGTGGAGAGGTCCTGCGCTGATGTGGAGGGACGATGGCGTGATGGAGGCGTGGAATGCACACGGGATGAAGATAGGAGGCTTGTGCTGTGCTGACGGGAGATGCTGCCCGTTCATGGGTATTTGATGATGGAGCCGAGATAGGACACTGCTACTTTTTAAAGACCCAAATTGGAATTTGGAAACTCATGCACTCGCCCACACCTATTCTTGGAAACAAAATCAGCCACCCACTTGTAAAATAATAATAAAACATGAGAAGGAAAAGTGAGACACAAATTGGCCACACATTAACGTGCACTCTTCCATTAACCCAAATAATGGGTCCTTTAATTGAAAGCATGCAAAATAATAATGATAATAATAATAAAAGTTAAACACGAAAATTATTTAATAATACATTAAAATAAAAATAAAAACATCAATCAATTAACTAAAATATATATAGAGAGAAATTATACTAAGATTAAAATTAAAATAATCAATTAAGCCCAGAGAATTAATATTAAAATTGAAATAATTAATTTAACATTAAAAACCACCAAAATTAATATTAAATCTATAAAAATGAATAAAACAGTAAAAATGCATCAATTCAATAAAATATTCAATTAAAGCCCATAAATTAAATACAAGTTTAATGAAAAATTTCGCAGTTATCACCCGTTCATCTTCCATGATCATATTATGTAAAATTATGCAAGCTAACATAATTTCGTTGAGTGTTTTAATGTGAAAAAATCGTGCTGGTCCATGAATTATAGCAAATCATGCTTGAAACACACCAAAAGCACGCTCCACATCCTTCCTTATGGACTCTTGAGCTGCAGCAAAATATTTTTCCTTGTTTCTTCGTGGAGCAGAAATAGTTTTAAAATCCATCAGCAAGATAGTATCCCATTCCATAGTTATGGCCATTAATAGTAAAATTAATTGTCGAAGTATGTCCTTGAGCAAGGTCAGAAAATATAAATGATCTATTAAGCACATTTATATCATTATGAGACCCTAGTAAGCCAAAAAAAAAGCATGCCAAATCCATAGATCGTAAGAAGCCACTGCTTCCAAAATAATTGTTGGTTCATGACAATGACCAGAATACATACCATGCCAAGCAGTTGGGCAGTTTTTCCACTTTCAATGCATACAGTCGATGCTTCCTAACATGCCTGGAAAGCCACGTTTCTCACCAATTGCGAGTAATCTAACAATGTCGTCATTGTTAGGTTTTCTTAAATACTCTTGAGAGAAAATTGAAACAATAGCTTTGAAAAATTTCTTTACACTTTTTAAGTTTGGCAATCTTCAAGTATCATCCTAAAATATGGAGAAAGTAGAGGTTACTTTTAGAGAAAACACTCCTGGAATTACCTCCTTTGGACAAGTAAGATTATTTGTGAGCCTAGATATGGAGAAATAGAGGACGACTCATCCGAAAACTCCTTCGAAAATATTTGTGAGGATAGATTGGAGGATCAGCAAAATAATCTCGAAATAGATTTTGATGGGCTTGCAATCGATCACGCATTATGAACCTACGTGAATTTTTAAAAGAACCAAGTGAACTTGATCCCTCTTCTTGCAAAGTAAGTTGCTTTGCTATCTCAAATTCTTCATCATCACAATCTGAATCAATAAGTGTCATTTTATGAAAAAGAGAGTGATCCATTGAGAAAGAACTAGAAGAAATTTTCTCCTAGCCGTCCAAGACTTTTATCACCTGTCAGCTCTACCATTTAATTGAGCCACACATGTAACACATTTCCTTAGATTGCTCCAGCCCTATAATTCCCAACGACAGAACATTTACAGAAAATTTTAAAAATATTGATGATAATGCAGGGATTTTTTATAAAGGATATCACATTTTGCTTGCTGTAAGTGCTTCCACTGTGTTATTTATAGTAAAAATGTCATTGTTTCTATAGAAAAGAAAGAAAGCACACAAGCACCGTTATAGCATTATCACTAGCTTGCAATTCAAGGAGATTCAGTAAGGGGTTAATGCGGATGAGTTGACAGATGGCAAACACACAATAAATTTTTTAACTCAAATCCTAAGCAACCATTTTAAAACTGCAACTATTGTGATTCACATATAATGACATTTAGAATTGAAAAAAGAAGAAGAAAGAGTGATGTAAGGAAATCCATCATTTACAGAGTATATACGATCCCAAAAAAATAATAATAACGCACAATACCACATTGATTTTACTGGAAAATAGATATGGGTTTCTCTTAAATGAAATACATACATCATTTGCAAAAATTATGGTTTCAAGAATTAAAACCTCGAGAGGGTTGGTGGTTCCTTTACGTACCTGCTTCAAGAATGGCCGACATCGCATGAGTTTAGTATTTGGTGCAGAAGAGATAGAGAGGGGATGACGATGCACGAGAGGAGAAATTGATCATTTAAAAGAGATCAATCGTGTAGAGATTACAGAGATATCGAGATCGTTGCTATCCGAGATCGTAGCTGTAATACGTTGTGAGAGAGATCGCGTAGAAGAAGGTTGGAATAAGCTATTAAAAGATTTAACGAAATTTTAAAAAATAATAAATATTTTAATAAAATACCATTATTTTTTATTAATGTAAAATAAGAATAACTATAATATCTAAAGTTAGATTTAGTAGCTAAATTTTAATTAAAATTTATTGAGCTCGTTTTTTCCGTTTCTTATATAATAATTATAATTATAATATTAATAATAATAAATTACTCCCGCAGACCCTACAAATTATAATAATTTAACCCTGGCCTCCTCCACCTTCATCCTCTCTCTCTTGCTTTCCAAATCGTCCGACACAACATTGGGTTAAGGCTCGTGCTAGGGTTTCGTTCGTGTCCAAATCGAGCAACACAACATTGGGTTAAGGCTCGTACTAGGGTTTCGTTCGTTTCCAAATCGACCAACAAAACATTGGGTTAAGGCTCGTACTCGGGTTTCATTCGTTTTAGCGGTATGTTCATCTATCTACAGTGTGTGTATCTCCGATGTTTTGATGAAAAGAATGTTTTATACGAAGATGAACACCCAGATGTATGAGTTTGTTTCATTCCTAATAAGATCCGGAAGCTATCCTACCAGGCTTTGCGCATGGTCTTATGTTGTCATGTTGTCATGTTTCATGTTTGTAGGATGTTTCCCATATTATCATTTAATTGTTCTGTTTATTCATAATGTTTTGATAGTCTTTCTGTTAAATTTTCTTACCATACTGCAGTTACTTGAGACTTTAATTTGGTGGTTTGTCTGAAATCATGGCTTCTCGATTCTGGGGGGGACAGGTATTCAACTGTCTCTAAAGCATTAAAAGTTTCATTATTCAGTTAATTTCTATTTGCTTACGAGTGTACTTTTTTTTTTATTGGTAATAGGGTGGCAGTGACTCTGAGGACGATAGCGATTACACTGATGTCGAACCCTCACTTGGAGCTGATGAATCTGCCATTTCAGTTACAGGGAATAGATATCTGGCAGGCCAAGGAAGTGATAGTGACGATTCAGATGGTAAAAAACGTGTTGTCAGATCAACCAAAGACAAGCGATTCGAGGAAATGACTACCACCCTTGAACAGATAAATAATGCAATGAAAATCAATGATTGGGTCAGCCTACAAGAGAGTTTTGACAAGATTAACAAGCAGCTGGAGAAAGTCATGCGAGTGTCTGAATCTGTGAAGGTTCCAACTCTCTACATTAGAGCCCTTGTGATGTTGGAAGATTTTTTGACACAGGCCCTGGCAAACAAGGATGCAAAAAAGAAGATGAGCCCTAGCAATGCCAAAGCTTTGAATACTATGAAACAGAAGCTGAAGAAAAATAATAAGCAGTATGAAGACATGATTAGCAAGTATAGGGAGAATCCTGTGAATGAGGATGAAGTGGACGAGGTTCCTGATGATGATGATGATGATGATGGATCAGACTTTGAGGACCCATCAGATATAGATCCCAATGATTCTGGGGAGGATGATGAGGATGGAGATGACAATATGAATGGGAACAGTGGTGACGGGTGGGTAAAACCATTGAGTAAGAGAGATAAGCTCATGGATAAGCAATTCAAGAAAGACCCAAGAGAGATTTCATGGGAAATGGTAAACAAAAAGTTCAAAGAGATCATGGCTGCTCGGGGCAGGAAGGGAACTGGACGTGTTGAGCAGGTTGAACAGCTCACATACTTAACCCGGGTTGCTAAGACCCCGGCCCAAAAGCTTGAGATTCTTTTTGGTGTTGTTTCTGCTCAGTTTGATATTCATTTGAGCCTTAGTGGGCACATGCCAATAAATGTGTGGAAGAAGTGTGTGCAGAATATGCATATTATTCTGGACATTCTCCTGCAGTATCAAAACATTTTGATTGATGACACTGTTGAGCTTGAGGAGAATGAAAGCCAAAAGGGTCCTGAATTCAATGGTACAATTCGTGTTTGGGGAAGTTTGGTGGCATTCATTGAGAGGATTGATGTTGAGTTCTTCAAGAGCTTGCAATCCCTTGATCCACACACACGGGAATATGTTGAAAGACTCAGGGACGAGCCTATGTTTCTTGCCCTAGCACAAAATGTCCAGGATTATTTTGAACGAATTGGAGATTTCAAGGGTGCTTCGAAAGTTGCACTTAGGCGTGTAGAACTCATATATTATAAACCGCAAGAGGTGTATGATGCAATGAGGAATCTGGCTGAGGAATCAGAAGGTGGAGAATCAGAAGAGCAAAAAGATGATGAAGGTAGGGGTCTGTCAACATTTGTTGTCACACCTGAGATTGTTCCTCGAAAACCTAGTTTTCCAGAGAATAGTAGGACACTGATGAATATCTTGGTTTCTCTTATATACAAGTACGGAGATGAAAGGACTAAGGCTCGAGCAATGCTTTGTGATATTTATCATCATGCTATCTTTGATGAGTTTTCAGTTGCCCGTGATTTGCTGCTGATGAGTCATTTGCAGGACAGCATTTTGCATATGGATATCTCTACACAAATACTGTTTAATAGGGCCATGGCGCAACTCGGTCTATGCGCATTTAGGGTTGGATTGATTTCTGAATGTCATGGTTGCCTTTCTGAGCTATATGCTGGTGGAAGGGTAAAAGAGTTACTTGCTCAAGGTGTCTCTCAAAGCCGGTATCATGACAAGACACCAGAACAGGTACTTTTTTCTATCTACAATGATCTCTATACTTCCAGTAGTTTCATTCTTTGAGTAGTTAGTGTGGTGGTATATTTTCCTATTAACGTGATCTAGAAGGATCATGTATTATATTTTATTCTTTTTGGCTATAATCTAATGTCAAATGCACGATCATATGGGGTTTTGTGTGCGCTCGTGTGGATGAAAGTCTGCTGATTTTTTTTTGTGTGCGCGTGTGGATGAAAGTCTGCTGATATACTTTGAGCTAACGCGCATGATTTAGCTTTTTGCATGGAAATGCTGTTTTTGTCTATTCTTATCCAGCTTTATTTGATGGATCCTTTTATTAGGAAAGGTTGGAAAGGAGGCGGCAAATGCCTTACCACATGCACATTAACCTTGAACTTCTAGAGGCTGTTCATTTAGTGTGTGCTATGCTGCTGGAAGTTCCCAACCTGGCTGCAAACACTCACGATGGGAAGCGCAAAGTCATAAGTAAGACCTTCCGGAGGTTACTCGAGGTGAGTCAGAGGCAAACTTTCATTGGCCCTGCTGAAAATGTGAGGGACCATGTTATGGCTGCCACCAGAGCACTAGGAAAAGGAGATTACCAGAAGGCTTTTGATGTTATCAATTCCCTTGATGTCTGGAGGCTCCTCAAAAGCCGTGAGAGTATTCTCAATATGCTTAGAGACAAGATCAAGGAAGAGGCTCTAAGGACCTACCTTTTCACCTACTCCACGTCTTATGAATCTTTGAGTCTGGACCAGCTTACTGGCATGTTTGACCTCACTGATGTTCAAATACACTGCATCATAAGCAAGATGATGATCATGGAGGAGCTTCATGCAAGCTGGGACCAGCCAACTCGGTGCATTGTCTTTCATGATGTTGCTCACACGAGGCTTCAGGGTTTGACATTTTTATTGGCAGAGAAACTATCAATCCTTGCAGAATGCAATGAGAGAGCAATGGAATCAAGGATCGGCGGTGGTGGAATTGAGAGTCTGCCCCTGAGACGGCGAGATGGCCAGGACTATGCTTCCGGCGGAACTGGTGGAGGTGGTAAGTGGCAGGACAACTCCACCTACTTCCAGTCGAGGCAGGGTGGTGGGCGCGGTGGTGGGAAGTTTGGCCCAGGCCAGACCTCTGGAGGTGGAAGCCGTACAGGGCAATCACGCAGCACTGGAGGGTACTCTTCTGGAGGGTACCAGAGCTCTCGGTATCAGGATGGAGGTGTAGGCAGGGGATACCAAGGTGGCTCTGCAATGAGGGGAAACCAATTGGATTCTTCTACCCGCATGGTTAATCTCAATCGCGGCATGCGGGCTTAGCGAAAGCAAAAACGCACCAATTCTTCGGTTTACAGCTGTTTTGAATGGTTGAAATTCTTGTAAGTTTGTCTTGTTTTTAATTTTACGTGCATGCGGGTAAGTTCGGACACTCGTGTGAGTGCATGCTGGTTTCATCCGTGCGTGTGGTTTTATCTTATAATTTGCAGACATCAAATTCAATTGAATTGCTTGAGCAGTATTGAGGGTGATTTCAAAAGCACTGCTCTACCGATCATCATTTTTCAATTTTGAGCGGTATTTCGAAGGCATCTTAATTTACTGCCGATTGTAATCAAAGCACGTTTATTCGTTATATGGTTTATAAATTGTAACGTCCAAAAAAAAAAGAAAAAAGATTATATGGTTTATATATATATGGAAGCAGTCACAATATGATAACATTTGTAAAAGATTGAAATTTTTGTTGCATTTGGTTGGTGGGATTGACGGATGGTAAGTATTATGTTTTCCCTACTATGATATACCTCCTCAGGCCAACATTTAAGGGACAACTATTTCACATGGATAGCATCTTCCACACAATGGAGATCCATGTTACATTGGTTATGGCTATGTTTTAGTGCCTTGAAATTCAAAATTAGTAACCGTCTGCATTTTTAAAATCCAAAATTAACAACTCTCTCCATTAAATTTATAATCAAATAAGATGCACCGTTCGTAAGGAGCATTTCATCTCACTAGATGGTTTCGAATTTGATTCTCGTTGTTAATGTCAAGAAATTTCTCTAGAACTTTCATGATGTCTATGTGGAGTAGTCGAGCATCCTAATAACTAATTGTGGTGTGATATTAGATTATTCGTTCATTCATCGGTTGTGATGCACGAGAGTTGTCTTGGACTACGAATATTCCGTTATAAAAATGCAATAAGCTATAGAATATGTGTTTGATTTTCAAATTAAAATATGTTTTAAATTAAAACTAAGATATATAAGATCATGGTTTAATCTTAAAATTAGGCTTTACAAAAATTTAATTTTGTTTTTGTGTGTTAAATTTCATGATCAAACTCATATTTTATGTATTTAGTATAAAAGTTATATAACACAAGTTTAACTATATAAAAATATTTAAATAAATATATTAATTACTAAATAAATAAAATATTATTAAAAGATAACTTAATAAAAAAAAAATTAAAACTTATATATAAATTATAAATATAATTACATAGTTATAAAGAATATTCTTGAAATATATAATTTGAAATTAATAACATAATTTGTGTAAATATATTTAGCAATAATATGAATACTCTTTTTTATAATAATAATAATAATAATAATTTATTATTATTATTATAATTATTATTATTATTATTATTATTATTATTGTTGTTGTTATTATTATCACTTTAGCAATAATATGGACAGTCGTCACGATTGTGTTGCACTTGCACGTGGATAATACATTGACTAGGACTGTGCTAAATAAAATGATTGGGGTTGCGTATTTGTTACAAAAAAATAACGGTCATAAAAACAAAACTGCATCTTGTTCCGGTGGCAGCCCTTATCACGCATTCACGCTGGTGGTGTTCTGCAACCTTGAGGAAGCTTACTTCCAAGATGCTCATGTTGGATTTTAATAATTATATGGACTACATGTGTATTATTGTACATTGATAGTAGTGTTATCATATTTTTAATAAGTTTAATTTAAAGTGAATTGATAAAGTTTAAAATTTATTGGACTTAAATGCATCTAATAAAAATATGAATACTAATGTGCAAATTGGATTATTATTTTTATTAGCTGATGGGTTTAATTAAAAATAATAAAAAATTAATTTATAAAATTAATTAAATTAATTTTTATATAATCCTACGGTCAGTCTCATATCACACACACAAATGTTTCTTCTTCGTCTCATCACAAGAGAAAGAGAGAGAGTAATTCTCCAAGGAACCTACACGTATTGATTTGGAAGAACTGATCATAGAAAGTTCAAATCATTTATTGATGAACAAATCAGCTAAATCGGGTGGTCCGTATAACTCTTTTAATTGTTATATATATAAACCTTTAGCTAAAGGTTTATGTTGGCCTTGTAAATCTTGACACTGACACAAATCCTTTAGCTATAAAATCAATGAATATATTCGTATATACTAGGTACTAAAACCAATTTTTTTGAACTAGGATGGGCTAAGAATCACCATTAATCGGATATCTGTGTATTTGTCAGATTTTGCTATCTGTATATGTGTCTCCGTCAAGTGGGTTTCATTTTATAATCAAATATGTGGGTAAAAGTTTTGGTCAAATCATGTATATGATGGTCATATCAAGAAATTTTAGTAATTGTATACCCATTTTGTTGATATGGATTGATCTGGATTTTATATCAATAAATTGAAATCAAACGCGTGCTGAATTTCATATGGATTAAGTTTTATTTGATGGTTGGATATGTGAAATTTATGTGGAATATTAATGGGGTTTTAATTTTATTTATTAATTCCATATATTTTGGCTGAATTAGTTTAGAATCTGCTTGACAAATTAGTGTTATTCGGATTTGGTATATTAAATATGAGTTTATCCAAAATTGTTTTTGGTGCTTGAAGTTGCAGCATATTATAATATACATATATTATCTAAAATTTAATTTAATAAAATTAAATTACTCAAAATTGAGAAAAGAGATAATATGTATATTATCTGTTATGAGCATGCTAAAGGGTAAAAATATTTTTAGGCCAAAATGGTATTTAATATTGGCTTAGTATGTAAAATAATTGTAAATTCAAATATTGGTATGTTTAGGATATAGATTTTAAGATAAATTAATTTTTGCAACATGTCACCAAAGTGGTCTCTCTTGTGGAAAATTAATTAATTTTAAAATATAAGAAGTTAATGTGTGAATGTAATTATATGTGTATTGGTCGGCCCAAAGGAAAACTTATGTCTAATATGATTACATTCATACATGTAGTAATAAATGCGTGATAATTATTTTGTTTACATTCTAATATTTAATCGGCCCAAAGGAAGATTTATTATTTGACATGTTTTTTATTGTCAGTATTTAATTACTATGCCAAGATACCAATTACAAGTTAATAATTTGTCCAAAGATGAAATATTAATGGAATGTCCAATATCTTGAGATGAGGTTTTACCATTATTTGAATTTATTATTAAAGAATTTGGATTAAGGACTTATAAGCATGTTTTGTTCTCTGTTCAGTTGTCTCTTCTGGTATGAACATTTCCGCTAGTGTTAATTCAATTTTCATGTGGAATGACACGAACTTCAAAACATGGCAAGAGGATGTTCTTAATTATGTTTGTTCTAAGGTTAATTTGACTTCCGTACCTAGACACATGTGGTGGATTGATTCTGGGGCAACTACTCACATTAGTGTGTTTATGCAAGGTTGCCTGATCTTCCGAAAACCAAGTGATTAGGAGAAATATATTTATGTCGGGGATGGCAAGTCAGTTGCAGTTGAGATAATTGGGACATTTAGATTGTTGCTGAGTTTCTTATTTGGATTTGAAAGAAACTTTTGTCGTTCCATCTTTTAGATGGAATTTGATTTTCATTTCTGTCCTAGACAAATTTGGTTATTCCTGCTCTTTTGGAAATGGAAAGTTCAGCCTTCTTTTTGATTTAAAAACAGATGGTACCAGTTTTCTATCAGGTTTCGATAATCTATATATGCTTGACTTAGTTGCCTCATTTGGTGAATCCTTGCATGTTCGTACTCAAGGTGTAAAGCGTAAATTAATTGATGAGAACTCTGCTTCCTTATGGTATAAGAAATTGGGTCATAACTCTAGAAAGAGAATTGAGAGACTTGTGTCAGAAGCGATTCTTGATCCCCTTGATTTTTCTGATTATGATATGTGCATTAATTACATCAAGGGAAAACAGACAAGTATAAGGAGATTAGGTGCCAACAGGTCTTCAGATGTCTTGGAACTTATACATACATATATTTGTGGGTCATTCCCTATATCTTCTTGGAATGGTCAACTGTATTTTATAACGTTTAGATGACTTTTCTCGGTATGGCTACCTATATCTCATTCGTGAAAAATCTCAGTCACTGGACATGTTCAAACATTTTAAGGCAGAAGTTGAAAATCAACTTAGCAAAAGAATTAAAAGCATTAGATCTGATCGTGGTGGCGAATATTATGGCAAATGTGATGGTTCAGGTGAACAACACCTAGGACCATTTGCTAAATTCCTAGAGGAATGTAGTATCGTCTCTCAGTATACTATGCCTGGATCTCCAAATATGAATGGTGTTGCTAAAAGACGAAACATGACACTTAAGGATATGGTAAGGAGTATGATTAGTCATTCTACTTTGCCAGAATCTCTTTAGGGAGAAGCATTAAAGACCGCTACGTATGTACTCAATAGAGTTCCAACAAAAGTTACTACAAAGATTCCATATGAGCTTTAGACGGGCAAGAAGCCTAGTTTAAAGCATTTTCACATTTGGGGATGTCCAGCTGAGGCAAGGCCCTATAGGCCCAATGAAAAGAAACTAGACTCAAGAAATGTGAATTGTTATTTTGTTGGCTACTCTAAAAGCTCCAGGGGTTATGAGTTTTATGATCCCTCTTCTAAGACTATTTTTCAGACTAGGAATGTTATGTTCTTTGAGGATGTCGAGTTTGCAGGGGGAGAAAGAGTAAAGGAATTTGTTTTTGATGATGAAGACATAAATTTTCCTCTAATTGCTATTGGCAATGATCAGAATCAGATACCTGACATTGTTCAAAAAGCAATTCTAGATTTAGACAATGTCATTATATCTCCTGATCAAATAGTTGTTTCAAAATAATAAACTCTATAACCTCTAGAACCAATGCCATTAAGAAGATCCACCAGAGAAAGGTGAAGTGAAATTTTAGATGATTATATTGTTTTTCTCTAGGAATATGAAGATGACATAGGCTTGATGGAAGATGATCCTATCACTGTCTGTCAAGCTATGGAAAGTTCAAACTCTCAATAGTGGATTGATGCTATGTGTGAAGAGATTAAATCTATGAAGACAATAATGTATGGGATCTTACTCCTTTGCCTGAAGGCATGAAACCTATTGGTTCTAAATGGATTTTTAAAACCAAGAAGGATTTAAGAGACAATGTAGAAAGATATAAGGCGCGTCTTGTCGCTAAGGGCTTCACACATAAAGAAGGCATTGATTATAAAGAGACTTTCTCTCTAGTTTCTTCGAAAGACTCTTTCAGAACTATAATGACATTAGTGGCATATTTTGATCTTGAGTTACATCAGATGGATGTAAAGACTGCGTTTCTAAATGGCGACATTAAAGAAACGATATATATGGTGCAACTAGAAACCTTGGTGTCAGGAGATCCAAAGCAAGTGGTTTGCAAATTAAAAAAATCTATCTATGGGCTCAAGCAGGCGTCTCATCAATGGTATCATAAGTCTCACTAGGTTGTCATCTCTTTTGGTTTTGAGATGAATTTGATGGATGATTGTATATATCATAAGTTCAATGAGAGCAAATATATTTTCCTGGTTTTATATGTCGATGACATATTGCTAGCCAGTAATAATATCAGTATATTGTAAGAAACCAAGAGATTTCTAACACAAAATTTCGAGATGAAAGGTCTTAGTAATGCCTCTTTTGTATTAGGAATCCAAATATATCGGGATTGCTCTCAGAGTATTCTTGGATTATTACAAAAGGGTTATATTGAAAAGGTTCTTAAGAGATTTGGCATTCAGAATTGTAAACCAGGTAATACTTCTGCGTCTAAGGGAGATAAGTTCTCTTTAAGTCAATGCCCCAAAAATGACTTTGAGACTAAAGAGATGCAGAAGATTCCTTATGCTTCAGCAGTAGGGAGTCTAATATATGCACAGGTTTGTACGCGTCCGGATATTGCGTACATTGTTGGGATATTAGGGAGATATTTGAGTAATCCAGGATTGGATCACTGAAAAGCAGTCGAATATGTTTTTTGTTATTTACATAGAACAAAGGATTACATGCTCACATACAGGAAATCAGATTAGTTAGAGATCATCAGTTATTCTAATTCTAATTTTACTAGATGTCAAGATACTAGGAAATCTACATCAAACTGTATTTTCTTGCTTGCTGGTGGGGCAGTATCTAGGAAGAGTGTCAAGCAGTCACTCATAGCTTCTTCCACCATGGCAACGGAGTTTATAGCTTGCTATGAGGCATCTAATTTGGGAATATGGCTGAAGAACTTTGTCATAGGGCTGCGTATTGTGGATGACATAGAAAGACCACTCATGTTATTTTGTGACAATAAGTCAGCAGTCCTCTATTCCAATAACAATAGGAGCTCAACGAAGTCTAGGCATATAGACATCAAGTTCCTGATTATAAAAGAAAGAGTTCAAAACAAATAGATATCTATATAGCACATTCCGCTAACTAAAGGATTACCGCTTAAATTGTTTATTGAGTACACTGCTCGTATGGGTGTTGTATCTCTTCAGGATATACAGTTTTAGTGGGAGTTTGTACATTTATGCTATTTGATTGTAAAACATATGTTGTAAAATTTTGGTGTTTTGGTTATTTCAACAATAAAGTTTTCTATATATGCTATTTTGAACTCTCTTAAATGATCTCACTGAGGTATAAGGTAAGACCAGTTGGAATTACATGGTTTGTTCATTTTACATGTAATTTCCATGTTGCACATCCATATTGGATCCATGTCATTCAATTATATTGATATTTGTAACCATTGATTGGTTTAGCTATGTTAATTGTAGCGAAGGCTACTTTGATCCTTATATTGGTATAATTGATGGACCGGATTGTTTTGAGATGCATAAGGTTATGATAGCAAATTTTTAGGAGTACTCATAAAGTTATATTAATGTACAAGTGTAAAGTGACACATATAACCTAAGTGGGAGATTGTTGGATTTTAACAATTATATGGGCTACATGTGTATTATTGTACATTGATAGCAGAGCTATCATATTTTTAATAAGTCTAATTAAAAGTGAATTGATAAGGTTTAAGGTTTAAGGTTTATTAAACTTAAATGCATCTAATAAAAATATGGGTACTAATGTGCAGAGACCAGATTATTATTTCTATTAGCTGATGGGTTTAATTAGAAATAATAAAAAGTTAATTTATAAAATTAATTAAATTAACTTTTATATAATCCCACGGTCAGTCCCCATATCGCACGCACGAACATTTCCTCTTCGTCCCATTGCAAGAG
The DNA here is from genome assembly GCA_023512835.1 of Taxillus chinensis. Taxonomy (NCBI): domain Eukaryota; kingdom Viridiplantae; phylum Streptophyta; class Magnoliopsida; order Santalales; family Loranthaceae; genus Taxillus; species Taxillus chinensis. Next base: position 44,878,208 of record CM042091.1, read on the forward strand.
AAAAAGAGAGGGTGATTCTCCAAAGAACTTAGGCGTTTTGATTTGGGAGAACTGATCATAGAAGGTTCAAATCATTTATTGATGAACATGGCTGAATCAGGTATGCCTTCTGTTTAGATTCTTGATAGTTTGACATGAGGTTTTAAGGTTTTGGATTATGGATTTAATCCTACAGCTCACTACATCTTTCTTGCCTAGGACGATCATTTTTTGGTCGCGAATGATTATTGGTGGTGGATTATGTTGGTTGTGGTTTTTGTGTTTAATTACCCTTGTGTCTACTGGAATATGTATGGCCCCCCTCTTTTTGCTGCTTGGTGTTCGGGGTTTTTGTTTGCTTCCTTTTTCTTGTCTAAAGTGTTTTGCAGGGATGTGGTGGAACCTATGCCTGGGGTTCGATTTTTTACTTGGTCCTAGCCGAGTGTTGTTTTTTGTGTGCTAGTGGTAGAATCGATACAGGATGTGCGGTAGAAGCCAGTCTGCACCATAATTGCTGCCAATCTCTGGCTTTGGTGTTTGGGTCCTTCACAGGTGCAGTGGTGGTGGAGGACCCGGCTGGGAATCAAGTCTGCAGGCCTAAGTTGGAGGATTTAATCATTATGTTGGCTTCCAAAACTTCCCCGGTTTTATTGGTCTATTTTTAATCATAAATGTAAATGCTTGTGCATTCATGAAGTGCCCACTTTTGGTCTATTTTTGTTGGGGGAGTTTAATCTTGTTGGAAACTTAAGGAAAACTTTTGCTAAACCATGAAAGCTTGCTCCAATTTGACTAAGGAGTCTTAGGAACTTTGTAAGAGAAGCCCGTTGCGAATTTGAGGAAGTTTAATTGCTTCTTAAGTAATGCCTTGGGAGGCTTGGTTAGAAAGATTTTTCTTTCTGAATGCAGAAATGTTTGGAACACCCTCTTTTTTTTTTTTTTTAAATAATAATAGTGGAAAGAACGTAAAAACTTTGAAAATGAATAATTTGGAAGAAAAATGTCGAGTAATTTCGTGATCCTTTTGAGTTTATTTTATAAGTAGGAGTAATAAAATTGTTTAATAAACTATAAAATAATATTTAATTTTTTCCTTTTTAATATTAAAAAATATAAGTATTTTAAAAGTTACTTTTACAAATTATTTTATCATGAAACAATTTTAAGCCTAAGGTCTTGATTACGTTTGACTCATGATTCTTTTGATTATAAATTCTATGTGGTAGTTTTATATTATTAAAATTTTTAACGTTTTATGAAACATCTATGAATTTCATTTCCTGTTAATTTTTTTCAGGATACGGTTGGTGTTGATGTATACAAATTTGTTTCTTAGAAGTGATTTATTAATGTTGGAAAAGATGTTCAATAGTTTTTTTTCCTTACTGTAATTTAAACTTTTTCAAAAACTCACTGTGATTGTGAAGATTGAACATTCACAAATCATTGAAACAAGGAGACTCCAGCCCCCTTTTCAGTACAATTAGAACATGACATGCATGTGACTAAGGCGTGATTTTGATTACATGTGTGGAATAAGATAAAACACCTCAAGAATTAGAACATTTCGATCAATAATTGTATTGCGCGCCATTGTTATAATGCAGACTCAAGTGGTCTTCAATTTTTTGCAGCAATCTTGTTTGTAAGCACCAAAAGTTAAGGCAATTTGTCCACGTACAAACTCTTCCCTTTTCATCATGAAAGAAGGTCAATCACTCATTGCTCTTTCTCTGGCCGATCTTCGGTGATACGCATTAGTGATGGGTTGTTGGTGTGAAACCACAAAAGTATAGTCTTTAATTGTATGATAATTGACCGTAACATGATGCAACACACGTACTTCATAGCTTCAAAGAGCGATTTTGAAGAATAGTTTTGTCTTTTTTAACTTGTAAAGTAATTTTTGTTTTTAACTTATCCAACAGCAAAAAATGGTAATAGAGCGAAGAATAGAATAAAAGTTAAAAAAATAATCCTATTATTTTTATTTTTTTTTCAAATATAAAAAACTAAAAGTGTTATTAACGAATCGAACCAAATTGAATAGTTAAATATTCAAATGTATTCATCATTATTATTAATAAATCAAACAAAATTGAACATGAGCCATAACTTATAAGATTTATGAACATTACTATGGTATTCATGAACTATTTATGAATAAAATTAGAAAATCTTAAAAATCTACAAAAAGAACTCAAATCCGACTTCTTTTAAAAAAATATAATAACTCTTAGACTATATTATTTTTGTTTAATTTGTTTAAATAATTACTATATATATATATATATTTAATGAAACATAATAATAATAGTAATAATAAAAAAAATAAAAACATATGTTTATATTTAATAATAATATTAAAGTATATATATTTATATAATTATAGTTAATAAAAACATCTTATAATAATTACTTTGTTATAGCTTTCAATTTTAACTTTTACATAGAGCATTTCTAGTAGCTTAGCTATATCAATAGCTAAAGTCATATTTAACTATTAATTTACTCCAAGACGTTAGCTATAACATTAGCTCAATATAACTTCAGTTATAATTTTAGGTAAAATACATAAACATGTAACTTTTAGCTAAATTGCCACATCAACATAGGGTTGAGTAGAAAAATCAACAAACCGATTGAAAACCAAATAAACCAATATTTATTTGGGCGGATTGACTAACCTATCAATCGACCGAAAACCAAATAAATTGATTAGATAAATGATACAACCCGCCTAAATCGACCGACAAACACTTTTAAAGGAAAATTTTTCTTAGATACGATAAGAAATATAAAAAATTTATGAATTGGAGGTGGAAGTCTATTAATTGTGGACTTCTTAGGTTTAATCTAAAGATTTTTTGATAATGACAATTTATTTGATTTGGTTTGTTGAGATTAGATTTTAGATTATGTATTTTTGTATTGATGTTGTGAATTTAAGGTGAGAAATTAGTGATGCTAGGGTTGAACAATGAAATTGTTAATCTGATTTAACCCAACAAATTGACCGACCGGAAACCGAATAAACAGATTTGGGTGGGTTGACAATTTTATCAGCTCGGCCGAAAACCAAAAATTCAATTTAGGAAAGTGATGTAATCTACCTAAATCGACCAACGATTATCCCTATATCATCATTCACCCTTTAATTATTTTAATAGCCTAAAATTCTCTCTCTCTCTCTCTCTCTCCTCTCCACTCCCATCCCCCCCCCCCCCCCAACCCAATTGCAAGCGGTGTTCATGTAGAAACGTCGTTCATGCCCACTTAAGCATTGATGGTTTTTCCCATCTTCTTAAGGGAGGAAGGAAAGAGAAAAATGCTTTGGCTACACTATGTGAATGCAGGGGTTGCTAGGTTTTCAAGGGCTAATTGGAAAAAATAAAAGTAAGTAATAAATTTTTTAATGTAAAGATAGAGATTGTGTTAGTTAAAGTTATATTAATTTATTGTTTTAAGTATAACTATTGAAGATGCTCTTAACTATCTCTGGTAGTCATATTTCTACGTATCTTTATTTCTAAGTTTTTTATCTCTTTATTTTTTTATATAACAACTTGAGTACTAATATGCATTTTACCTTGTACTCTTAAGTTATTTTTTATTATTATTGTTACGCCCTCGAACTCCAAGGAACTCGGAACCAGGAATATGACTTTTTCTTATCTGTAACCAAAAGATCAAGAGATTAGTGATAAGTACCAATAGAAACTACATTGCAGGTGCTGTCTCAATCATGCAAATTTGTACAGTCGTACATCAAGAGTAAGCCTATACTTTCTCATGCATCATTATGCAATATGTCAAACAGTCATACATATATCATATCACAAATAATGTAAAAATACAACTATCCACGGATCCATGTCCGGGATACAACACAAAATCAATACAAAATATAATACTCTATCATACATTAGAGTAGTAAGCACATCCTCTTGGGAAAAAATCTTCCACTAGTCTCAGGTCGCACCTGAAAGGGTAAACAACAAAGTAAGAGTGAGCTACAAGCTTATTAGGTGACCCCATAACTCCACATCATTCAATTATACAAAACAGATAAGTCTATATTACATGCTCAGTATACTCGTGCATTGTGTAATGTGTACAATCATCAGAATTAAATCTACAAACAACATAAAGACTCAACTTATCCACAATAGGAGTCAGCTTGTCCGCAATCCCCATGATGATCCTTAGCTTAGAGCACTCAGCCTTAGCACCATGAGCTCAACAGCTCAACCCAGGCCTTAGGTTGTCTCATGATAGCTTAACAATTGCCTTATCCAACATGGTACAATACCAGCTCACCAAGAGCTCATCTTAGGCCTAAGCCTACTACATCCAACTCAAGGGTCACACCCACTCAGGGGTACCTCAGTTCAAGGGGCTACACCCACTGCCAACACAAGCTCAACTGTTAAATATACCAGTTCAACCATTGAATACCATCAAATAGCCACCCTCCAGGCTCCTGAAAATTATAAGGAGCTAAATCTAGAACTATAGTCACATCATCTAACATTCTATGCCAAGAAAACACAAAGATCTAGTACCTTTAAAAAGCCTTTGGATCACTAGGTGATTGCATAAGAACAAAACTGCCTAACTGGTTGAGCCTCCTGCTCGACGCTTGACACTCCTGCTCGATGCTTGACACTACTAGACTCGAGCAACACACAAACCCTTTGCTCGAAGCTCAGCTCGAGCTTGCTCGACGTTACATTTTGCTTGAAGCTTCCCACTCAAGGCTCGAGCGTCAAGCCTCGAGCAATGTCGAGCAGTTCTCCAGACGTGATCTGTCGATTGCGTTCATTCTGGTTTCTTCTCGTAACCCAGTTATAACAATTAAATTATCATTTTTAAGCATTAATTTATTTCCATTATGAGTTTCTAACATCCTCTAGCCACATTAGGCTACCAACAACCTAAATATCCAAGGTTTCATGCTCAAATTTTAGCTTCCCCCTAATTTCCTAGGGTTTATACTAATCTCATGAAATCATGCTCGAATCATGGATATCCAAGGAGAGAATCAAGGACAGAGTGTTAAGAACACCTACCTGAAATGGTTCTTTGAGATTCATGAGCTCTAATCGTTTTAAATCACCAAGGTTCCAAACACTCTCTCTAGCTCTCAAATGCACAAACACAATAGCATAACGTGAAAGCTCCCTATTTGTTTTCTTCCTATTTATATTTAGTGTTTTTCTCTTTAATTAATCATTAATTAATCAACCTCTAAAATAATAATTGATATCCCGGGATCCCGAACTCTAAATTGAGCTTAAATATAATCAAAATATTCGAAATGATGAGCATATCACTATCCAAATGTTTTCCAACTCAATTGACCGCTCAAATGCAAAATCAACTAATAAATCCTTCAAAAGTCAACCATTGTGCCTTTTAGGGTCCAAACTCGAAATCGGATCTAAGTACTGTCCAAATGCTCACATCAATAACACATTATTGTTCAAATATTTTTAGCTGCCTAGAATAATTATCTCCCAGACCTATTGAAAGACAGGTGTTTCCAATTACACAACCTTCCTTTCCCCTCCCGATATTAACATTAAATTAGCTGTTGACATTTTTAAATACAAAATTTAATGAAGGTAGAAAAATACATTTATATTAGACTTATCAAAAATTTAAATTCGTAATTATAAGTTACAAAAAACTTATGAGATTTTTTAATTTAAAAAATTAATTTTTATTCATCAAAAGTTTATTTTAATATTTTATTTTTTCACTCTTATATTTTATATTATATTATATTATATTATTATATTAATTAATTTTAATATTATAATTAAGATCGTAAAATTAAAAAAAATTATATTTTTCATCAAATTTTAAAACCTGCCGTACATCAATGTCAGTCTCAGAATCCTCGTCGGAAGTCCCTCCGAGCTCACTTTTCACTGTAGCCTCAACCTTGCCTACAATCCTTCCACCTTATTGGCCTCTTCCAATGCACCGCCACTTTAATTAATTCAAGAAATACAATTAAACATAAAATTTATTTTTAGTATCATTGTTTATACAAGATTCCAGAGTTCATCATCCGGGACACATAATAAAGAGGTAATCCTTTCTTTTCTTGTTGCATTTAATGTGTTTAATTTAATTTAAGAAAAATAAAATTTTGTTTCGACAAAAATAAGACTTTAATTTGAAAATCGAAAAATAAACTTCAAATTGAAAAATAAGATTTTACTTCGATAGTATTTCAGTTGGGAAAATAAAATATTAGTTTGATAAATATTAGATTTATTTGATTTGAGTGTATTATTTTTAAAAATATAATTATTTTTAAATATAATAAATATAATAGTTTTTTTAATATTTAATATAAATTTTTCGCTTTGGAAGGGAGGGAACTAAGGAGGCGTCGTCCACGACCGAAGACGAGGAGTCGCAGTGACAAGTCCGTCGGCGCCGGCGGATAGCATTCGCTGACTCTGAGTATCCAAACGCACGCAGCCGAGCCCTCCGATCGTCTTCCATCGCTGTGACACACCACTCAGACTCAGACTCAGACTCAGACTCAGTCTCACTACACACACCGTTACGAAACTGAGGTTTTTGTGATATTTATTATTATGCATTCGCGCTCCTTGCTTCCTTCGTCTTGTTTGTTTCTTGGTAATTAATTTATTTCTGTGTTTGAATTCATTAGCAAAATAATCGGTCTTAGATTTGTATATGTACTACTCGATAAGCAAGCAATCAATCAAACCCATTCCATGTTTTTTTTTAATCCGGGTAAAAAAGGATTTTGTCCTGGCACCACCCGCCCCACCGAATGGGCTTAAAAGATGAACTTGTTGAGGAAAGATTGAAATCTTTCATCACTCAACTCTATTCGGAATATGGCATCCTCGACAGAATGGTATACAAGAACAAGAACCAGCACCGCAGATGCTCCTATTTTCAGTACCTTCTAAAGGTGGGGGGCGGCTGTCCTCTCTCCTTTTTGTTGTCAGATTGCATGCTCCCCTCTCTCTCTCTCTCTCTCGTGTTCGATTTGTAACTGTTGTTTCTAAATGATGCTAGGTCAGGAGAGATTTGAGGCTTCTGCAATCAGCCCGGTTGGAGCAGATTCTGGGTTACTGTTTTACAGTTATTAATGAAGACAAGCCTGCCCAAAAAGTGCATCTCTTAGAAGGGTGAGTTTATTTCTGTTTCTCTGCCTTGTTAATGACTTTTCAACCTTGAATATATATATATTTTTAAATTTGAATCACCGCGATGGCGCATGCTTGTTAGTCAATTGTTCCTAAAGATTTGGGAAACACAAATGCTTGCATGTGTCGCTTTATTCGCAAGTCAATTGAACACCTCCACTTTGGCACATTGGGCGTGGAAGAGAGATTTTATCCAAAATCCATATCCAGCCCGTGTTTTAAAAGATCAACTTCCTGTATTTTTATTAATGTGCATGAGCGCACTACCATAGCTTTTATTCCTATTCTAAACATGATCCACCTTTTTCATTACCTAGCAACTGAGGTAAATGGATTCTCAGAAAATATTACTTCCCTTCTTAGATTTTTTTTTTGTCTTTCTTGTAAACGATTTATGTCCTTCGGTCTTTTTTTTTAAAATAAAATAAATTGATTCACTTTGCATGTCAAAGATGTTTGTGCATTCTAAATCTGACTTAGTCATGCTTAATTCTTTTGTTGCAGTTTGAAGAGGAAGAAAATTGATATGGGAAAATATAATTTTATGGAGCGACTTTTAGGAACTGCTAAACTGTTATCTGAGGTATGGCTTCTCCTTCTTCCTTTTGCCTTTTTAGTTGCTGTCATCCTATTTTATTTTTGCTTTCAAGATTATATCGGAATTCTGTCTTATGAATTGCCTGAGGAGAATTTCGTGCCAAAATTTGATTTTCAATGCACTTGATTGGGAAATACTTGAATTTTAGACTGCCTTATACATTTGAGCATCTTTAGTGCCTTCAACTTCCATCTGTTTATCTTTAATCATTGCTTTGCCCCAATTATGGTAATGTTTCCCCTTGACGACACCAGCATAACTTAATATTCATGAAACTCAAAAAGTATTGATTGCTCTAAGAATCATATTGTACAAGGTTGTTTCTTAGTCCTTGTATTGCGAATTTCCTATTTTCTTTTCTTTTCCCTTTAAAAGTTTAACAACTAGCTTCCCATGCAACAATTTTTAGCTTAGTTGACTTGATGTGATTCGAGCATGAGATGTGATATCCTAATTTTTTTTCTGTTTGTAGTGCAGATGGTAGAGCCAATGCTGAAGGCAGCTGTGTATCCTATCTGGGTTGATTATTGTTTTTGATTAATAATTAAACTCTTCTGGTCGAACATGTTCGATCATTCTCTTTGTGATTCCTGTTGCCTGCTTAGGTTCTGTAATGATAGCTCATGCCAAAATATTCCAATCTCTGTTAACAGCTGCTTTAATTCACTTGTTCACATGTGGCTAATTATTTGTTTATCTGGGTTTCACTTGGGTGAACATTTTTCTTATGTTTTCAAATGACACATGGCTACATTCTGCAATTTTTTTCTTTTGCCCCATTATGCCTTTATCCCAACCCCACCCACTCCGAAGTTTGAAAGGCAAATTTCTTGTGAAACAACCCCCTTTTGTGACTAGCCCAGATATTGTTATTGGTTGATTTCTCCAGGGAGAAACTAAGAAATGCAATATCAAATTCTTTACCTTAATTGCTATTCAGTGAAATATCTACTTTGCTTGCTCAATCATTTTTCATGGGATTTTCTGTTACAATATTGGCTTTGCTTGCCCGCATTCGGGTGTTGGTTCAGCAAGTAAGTACTACTTCCTTCCATTTTTAACTTGCTATAGAATTACTATTTATCCCATTTTGGAAGACAGGACATTGGAAACCTATAGTTGAATGTCAATGAAAGGCCAACTAGTATGGATTTGTGACATGGACAATTAGAAATAAAATATTCAAGACTGAAACTAAAATACAAGTCTATGCGGCTATTCTCTAAAGTTATGTTGGAATTTCCAAAGCTGCGTGAATGTTTCAGTTTTAACATTGCTTATAAATCTGTGTGGTCATACGCAATGAGATTGGGCAAGGAAGAGAAAAATGCATTAATATGAAAAATCAAACCAAATTGACCAACCTTAATTCCAATAATTTTGGGTCGGCTAAATATTACCTTTTATAAGTTATAGTAGCTTAATTTTACATCATGAAATAATAGGTTCATCAAATTTTCAGTATTTTGATTAAAATATTAATTTATTTAAAATTTTTAAAACTCTATTACACAGTTCTCTCCCCTTGCAATGCTCTACCCCGTCGTCACCCCCCTCCCCATCACACCCGCTCCCCCTGCACCCTGCAACTCTCTCCCCCTATTGCTGTGCGGCCGACTCTCCTCCCCCTTGCACAAATCGCTCTACTCTGCCACCACTCCCCTTCTCACACCCGCTCCCCTCTTTGTGCATCTTGCAATGCTCTCCTCTGTTGTTGTGCCGTCGCCTCCACTCCTTCCTCCACAAATTGCTCCACCAGTCCACCCCTCCCATTGCACCCTACAACAATCTCCCCCCGCTACCATGCCGCTGCCTCCACTCCTCCCTGCACAAATCACTACCTCCCCTCTCCCCTCATAGCTCTCTCTCTTTTGTCACTACCTTCACATGTTGTCGATCGAGAGAGAGAAGAGAGATGAAATATTATTTTATTTTAAAAAAAACTAACACATAACGGATCACTACATTTGAAGGTTTTTTATTACCTAAATTTATGACTACTTTATTGAGGCTATCATGGAGGTTTTTTATTCCCTTTTAGCTAAATTTTAAATTTGTTAAACTAGATGCAAGTGCTTTAAGTATTCTTTCATAGGTTATCTCCAAATCTATCGATATCTGTGTAAATTCTTTTTTGTGACTCTAAACCTGTCAATAAGTTTTCTTAATATATGAATCTCTTTCATAATAGATCTTTTAAACATGAAATCAAATTAGTTTTCTGCAATATAAGCATATTCTCTTAAACAATATTCAATAATCTTTTCTTCGTGTTACATTTGTTTTTATAGGAAGACATCAAAGTATTCTTTTTCTATTCATCAAGTATCTTATTACTTTATCAAATTTTGTTAAACAATTTTATCAACCACTTAACTCCAAACTCACCAAGAAATTTCTAACCTTGATATGAATCACATCCGGCCTAGTGCCTTTATAATTTTCATAGCAAGGTATCTTTAACTTCACGTGACCTTATCATTGGCAAGAAGTCACAATAAATGTGGTAATCTGGACCTCATAAATAAAGTTGTATTTCTCCTTTATAATCTGCTTTGTTCTTTGATGCATGTGTTCTGAAATGAGTTCTTCCATGTTTCTAATACAATGCTGTTTGAGTTTACCCTTATATTAAGATGATAAATATTTAATGAATCAGCCATGTCATGGAACCTCAAATTTTATGACACTAGGAATACTTTGATCTCACACAGTAATCAAGAGTGGGGTTTGATCCTTGAAATGATCACTTCTCCTATTGCTGTATTTTAGCACGAAGTAAAAGACATTCTAAAATCAAGAGCTTGTAATTTTATCAGTCAGTGTACAATAGTTGGGTTGCTTATTCACCTATGTTGCCATTTAAGGGATGTTTTTTTTTATATATGCAATTTTAATGTTATTATTTCTTTTTCTGCAGATACTACTTGATGTTGTTTCTGTGTTCAATTTGGTTTCTTCTATATCTCAAGAGGAGCAATCAGTTAGATTGACTCAAGAAGGAATAGAGGTTTATATGCACCCTGTTGTCTTACTCTGTTTTTCTTTCTGATCCATATTTCCCCTTAGCTTGCAACTTGATTCTATTATCATTTTATTATTGGGGGGAGGTAGTGCAGATCTTTAGGGAATATTACCCAAAGAATGAGGATGTCGTCACCCTTGAGTGTGAATGGAAAACAGATAAGTTTGCATTGGTTCAGAGGATAGGTAAATGCAAAACTGAAACAGGAAATAGGGATCTTGGAGGAGATGACCCTTTGAAAGAATCATCCATACAGTATCAAAGTATTTCGGCTTTTCTTGGAGGTTAGGATATCTATGGGATCCATGATCTTTTTTATCTTCCCATTTCTTTGTGTTATTCTGCTTGTTTGGCAAAACTAACTCAACACCCCCCCCCCCCCCCCCCCCCCCACGCTTAAAAAAAAATCGTTTTTGTAAATTCTTATAGATGACGAACGTGAGGACAACGAGGCAGTTTCAATACAAAATATGTCTGTTTATAATGACATGAAGCGAGTTGAGGAATGTAGCAGAGCAGAAGATGCTTCAGGCGTTACAGCATCATCACCTGACAGGACTGATCCACCTGAAAGTGGGCTTCTCGTCGGATGCTCCACTTCAAGCTTTAATCCTCTGAAACGTAAAACTGGTTCCAGGAATGAAGTGGCCTTCATCTCAGTTAAAAGACCAGAAATGTCGGTTGGGAAGTTGGGAGAGTTCAAACTTGAAGGCAACGAAGCAGAACGCACAGATCGTGAAGACAAGGGAGGTCCGTTTTTTAATCTGCTGTCTGGTGGAAACCCGAAGTGCAGTCTGTTCTGAGTAGTACTAAATCCAATAGGATTTTTGTGGTGTGGCTCTGTTAGGAATAAAGGCAATAGGATGTCCTGTGATAGGGATCATGAGGGGAGAGAGAACACCCTTCTCTAGTGTGGTGCTTGTGATGATTATGATTTTGTTTCGAATCATTATATGTATATCATGATTTTAATTTTTAGTTGGAATTGTAGCCCTTGGTTAATATTTTATCCAATAAATTTTCTTAAATTTATAATTTATAATTTTTTTTTACTTTCTTATATAAATATATATTATAATATTTTTTTAAATTAAATTTTATATTATTAAAATAATATTTTATATTACTTATTTTATTTAATAATAATTTTTTTTATAATTTAATATAAAATAAAAGTAAATATTATGGGAAATATAAAGGAAAGATATGAGAAATTTTTTTATATGTAATTTATTAATTTTATAGAATAAATAGTTCTTTTTAATATATTGAGAAATCCCTGAATAAATTTAATAGAGAAAGTTAAATACAGGACATTGATGTGAAAATAATTTTTTAAATTTTTAAATTTTTTTTTCATTAAATATAATAAAATGAAGAGAATTTACTACTAGTGCTCTTAAACCTATACAATTTTTTTTTTACTTTAAGATATACTCATTTACATCAACAACTTCATAGAAATTCCAATCTTGAAACCATTTACATTTTAGAATTTTATTGTCTAAGTTTAATTGGTAGCGAAGTTTTAAATTTTCAAAATAATTTACATGTTATTTATATATTATTTGGAAAATTAAGTTCTACGGTCACATGTGTGCCTTTTGGGCAAGCAATTATGATCAAGTAGTATGGCTCAGTGAGCACAAGAAAAAATTATTGAATCTGTTTAGAGAATTTGAGTTTTTGTGAGTTTGGGGTTTTGTTTTTTTAGTCTTTTTCTCCCTTTGATATTGCCTTCCTTGGTGGGGATTTAATGTTCCATCCACATCTTTCATGGGCCTTAAATCTTAATGTTGCTTGGTAGGGTTGCAAATGAGTCCAGCCATGAAGTAAGCGGGTAATAAGGTGTTCAAATGTGTTTGTTACTATTCATTAACAAACGGAACCAAATACAAACCTTAAATTATGATGTTCACTTAACCGTTCACGAATATTACTTTGTTGTTCACAAACGGTTCATGACGTTTATGAACATGTATTCACAAACTTATTCACGAACGTTTACAAATACAATTATAAAATCATAAAAATTTGTAAAAAGAATTCACACTATAAACTTATCAAAAAAAGAACAATTAATTAATTGTTAGGTTGTGTTATCTTTGTTTAATATGTTTAAACAATTACTACATGTAGTTCATGAAAATATTATAATAATAGTAATAATAAACAAATAAATCAAAAATATTTTTTTTTATTTAATAATAATATAAAATTACATGCTTATTAATTTATATTTAATATAAATATATCTATATTTAATAAAATATTTTTTATACATATTAATTAATTTATTAATTTATCGTTCATAAATAATTTTCATTGAACACGAATTATATTACGAACTATAAGTGAACCCTTGTTATGAACATTCGTAAACATATTAATGAATATATGAATTATTCGCGAACTGTATTATTTTTTAATGAACAAACATAAATGATCTTTTATCGAACCAAATCCGAGCTTATTCATGAACGTTTGGTTCATTTACATATCTAGCTGCTCGGTATTGACAGTCGCTTGCTATTATGTTTATAATCTGTTTTATGAATTTGAGTTCTATTTTTGTTGAACGTACTATTTTGTTTTGACATGATTATTTCGTTATATTTCTTTTTCCGGGTTTTACTTAGTGGACCTGATCACCTGAACGTGTTACTGTTATTCTGCTTCTTTTATCTAGGCGTCACGTCATCTCTCTCTCTCACACACACAAAACATGAAAATAAATCAAGTAAATTAAGTAATATTTCAATTCAACTAGTTCGATTCTAATGGGCTAAGAACATTCTGCTTAGACAATTGCTTGAGTTGGGGATAACATGATACAAACGCTAGTAGCCATCAAGTAAGGTGGAGGATCCCTCAGGCCGGGTACCACCAGGAAAATTAGTGCCCTCGTGACAATAGAGCTGGAATCTATCAATTTTGGACCTCAAGTGCGGGTATCATCGAACAATAAAGCTTCGACAGACCCAATTTCAGCTCCTTGTTTTCCTCAAAACATTTGAAACTGTAGGGGTTGGCAGATGAAGCAAGCTGTAGTAGTAGCACTAATCATATTTCGTAGGAGAAAAAAGGCTGAAGTCAGAAAAGCCCACATAACCCCAACGCTTGGCTCTAATAATATTGCTATCGAGGGAACTCCTGCAAGAGAGAAAGCCGGCAAGGGGGGGGGTGTTATTTGGTTTAAGTTGTGGACTTGAAATGTGGCAACACTGAGAGGACCAGGGTAAAACCCATAAAAAAGCAAATTAAGAAGCTTAAGTTTCTCCAAGCTCCATCAGACTAAGAGTGTCAACTAACACTGTAATTTCTTCTCGTTAGCTTTGAGATTCTGGTAGCCACACATGGAAGCCCCATTTTGCCACTTGTTTTCAGCAACATCTACCATTGAACATATGCTTGGTAGCAGACGGCTGGGCTCTCTTCTTTTCTTCTTTTCCACCGGGAACACTGACCCTAATTTAGGTCCAGGGTGACTAGTGGAGGCTGTGTCTGTAACATGGGGCCTAGGCTTCTGGGTGCTCTCATGGCAGCCTACTAGTTCCTGTCTTCTAAAGCACTCTATTTCTTGCCTCACGAGGGATGCAACTGTACCTCTGGTGCCTATCTCTAATGGAAGATTTGTACCCATTTCTTCTTTTCTTCTCTGAAGGGTTTGTTGTGGCGGTAGTGGCAGATTTATAAGGGTATGCGTTGCCTAAAAAGTTAGTCAACAGGGTTTGTTCTGTTTGGTTGGAATGGGGGAGGAGACTTTTAGATGAAGACAAGTAGTTTTAAGTTTAGGCTAGGTTTGGAAATTACTTTCGATTTGGGGCATTGAGTTTTGGCCTTGTAGTTCCATCACATGAATTATTAGCCTCGTGCTCCTTGAGACTTTTCCTATGCGCCATTGGGTGGTCACTGAATTCATGCTTTTGCATTTAAACCACCACTTAAAGTTGGTAGCTCCTCTTTATATTTATCATTAATTTTAGGGAAAATGAACTTGGCTTTTTTTTACCCGCCACTTGAATCTTCTACCATTCTGCATTTTTTTTGGTTGAGGCTGCTAAATGAACTCTAGTGAAGCAATGAAAGCTGGTGGGGGTGGGGCTTTGACTGGTGTACTATTTTTGTACAAATATGAACCGCAAGTTGTCAACAGTTGTTTTTTCAGCTTCAAATTCTATCACTATATCCAATATGTGGTCCTACTGAGGATCGTGGTGTCAACAGTGACTTGTTTCCTACATATTTTCAATAAGCTTTCACTGACCCTCGTGTGGCTTCAACGATACGGGAAAGTGAAGGGATGGCTTCAACTGTAAGGGAAAGGGAAGTGTGGTGCTGGTGCTTGGTATGGTTGGGTTGAGCTTTTTGAAGTATTTTCCTTCATCGCTTGAAATTTAAAATTTGTTTTCGTTTTTGTTTTTATTTTATTTTATTTTCTAATTTTGTTAGAAATTATTTTACATTTTTTCCACATTTGATTCAACTTTATCATTGTTTTCAAAATCTTCTCACAAATTACTACTGTTTCAAAAAAAAAAAAACAGTTTTACAAAACCAAGTTTAAAAGTTTAGGATGATTTTATGAAACCCCACCTTTAAATTTGGTAAGCAACTAAACACACTTAGAGAAAAGGTTTTTAAAACAGAAATAGCAAACTTGGCAATATTATTTTTAGAAGTGCAGTAAATGCTCTTTTTGAATAGAAAATATTTTAAAATTTTGCGTTTTGTTTTGTTTTCGCTTCTCATTTAGTATATGGGAAAAGTTTTTTTAAAAACAAAATATTTTAGGAGTAATATTATGTTCAAATTACAAGTTGCAATTATTTATAATAATAATAATAATAGATAATATACTATAATTGTAATACAACTATTGTTATAAATAAAGATAAAAGATTGGTTGAATGAGCCAAGAATTGGCAAAGAGATAGTAATTTTTATAAAAACGACAAAAAAAACTAGGTAAAATTAGGTAATGTTTACTCTTTTGTTTTTAAAACAATAATTTTATTATTTTTATATTGATACTTTTTAATTTTCTAAAAATACATTTTTCGGATAATAAGTATTAAAAAAATACTAATTAATAAATATTGGATTTAAATCTTTATGGCAACATATAACCAAAATAAATTTTAAGTGATTTAATCTAACTTCAAAGTTCGGGTAACTTTAGTTATTGATAAGTAAGAAACTAAAGTTCCATATTCGAACTTATTAATTTTAAAATAATTTTGATATTAAATAATTTTGGGTATAATATTTTAAGAGATTAATTGTTGGATCCCATTTTGTTCGGGTCGGACACGTAGATTATTTTTGGATTTCATATAACTAGTTACAGGTTTATAAAGAGCCACCGCTAGCAAGGAATCAGGAGATTGAGGACCTTTCCTACAAGACTCTAAAGTGCCTAAAAGTTAGCACCAGGATGATAGAGGGTGAAATTCAGAGACCAATGCACTTGGCCGTCTTTGAATTCAAAGCAAAAATGAAGAAGTTATGGTCAAAACGGTTTTGGCCACAAAAAGTCAAAATTGACAAAAGAGGGTCAACACTCCTAGTCAAACGGCCCAAAAAATGTAACCATGCAGAATCCTCCAAAACATCATCTTAAGTGATTTCAAGTTTTCCCAAATCATCCCCATAAAATGTCTCATTTTGACATTTTAGGTGAGAGTAAAAAGAGTAATTAAAAATTAAAAAAAAAAACTAAAACTCGAAGCTTTCAAGTCTTCGAGGGTTAGAGCCTTCAAGCCTTCGACCTTCAATCTTCGACTATTGATCTTCTACCTGTTGACACTTCGACTCGTTAACCTTTAACCCTTTGACCATTGACTTTTAACTTGTTGACACTTCGAATCTTCGACCTCCGACCCTTCGACCCTTCGCCTTTCAACTCTTCGCCACGTCGACCACTAGTAGCAAGACTTTGAACCTAGGATGCATTTTTAAAGTAATGACTAACATTGTGTCGGTCACATGCACACAAAAGGCCGAAAGATAAACCGAGCAAATTGTGAGTGGCCTTATAAGTGTCCCAACGTGTGTAAAATCTTGGGCGAAAAAAAGTTGTCATTCATAATGTATAATAATATAGCAATAAATGCAGCAATAATGAAGATAAAACAAAGGTATTAAAAAGGTAGCTCTCCCGGACAAACTCACCGACGAATTGCTAGCCAAAAAGAATACAAAAATTCTAAAAAAAATCATTCAATCTCTCTCTCTCTCTCTCTCTCTCTCTCTCTCTCTCTCTCTCTTTCTCTCTCTCTCTCTATCCATTCCTAATGAATTGCTAGCCAAAAAAAAAGAGAGACAAAGAGACGAACGAATTCCTAGCCAAAAAATAAAGACCCATGTTGGTTTAATATTCGTGTATTTTCATTTTATACTTTTATTTTTGTTTCTTTGTTTGATGTAATTGTTTGAGGTTTTGTTGTTGCTTGTCTTATTTTGTTACATTTCATGTGCAATTGTAATATATAATAGGGGTGGGTAACCGATACCTGTACTCACTATTCTCCCCACTATCCTCTCCACCCCCACTATGCGGGGAGGGTTACCCCCCCAAAAAAGAGTGGGGTACAGTTTTTAAACTTGACACCCCGCCCAGGCTAGGATAGGGAGCGATAATAGGTATTAGGATATCCCGCCTCACCATTTGTCAAAGATGCTTTTCAACGGCTGTCGATCACATGTGTCAATAAAAAACCAAAAAAGGCAATCATAGGTCGTCGGTCCACCCGACAAAACATGGAATCTAGAAATAAAAATACTGGCATCAATAATACATCATTAAATGCCGCAATCAATGTAATACAACCAACCCCTTTAAATCAAGTCTTCTGTCTACGCGGAAAAAAAAAAGAGAACGCCCAAACGTACACCCAAGATTACACCCAGATTAAGTCCTTACGAGCTCCCTTTCCAAAAAATAAAAAATCTCTCTCCTAAACTCTCTCTCCCTTACGAGCTCCCTTTCCAAAAAAAACAAAAAGTAGAAGGTTCAGTTTTTCGCCCAATCCCAAAATCGGTTTACGCTCGGATTTTGAACCCATAAGATATAAGTTGTAAAGATTTTAGATTTCGATCACATAAGATGTCTCCTGGTGTCACCGCCAAAAAAGTGTTAACATCTATATGTAGGGGAGTGATGTTGTAAAGCTTTCAAGCAATCAATACAATCGTTTGTTGCCTTCGTTTAATCATTTTTCCGCTAAATGCTTTCCTACACAATTGCTTTATAATGGATCGATGGGTTCCGATCCAAATGTGACGAGTTAGGCTGACCTATCGTTCCTTCGTACGGGTGGGAACTAGGTGCCGCACGGGTTAAGATGCTATAAAGGCTGACCCGGTGACAAGTGGTATCGAGCACGGTTTGGTGCTAAAAGTTCGGTGGAACAATCAAAACTTCGAGACGGTGCGAAAATGACAAATGGAGGATCCATTGTCATTAGTGGTGGTGGGCACAAAGGCCGCGAGAAGGAACAAACCGCTAAGGAACGGAGGAGAGACAAGTCCGTTTCGAGGGAAACATGTCCGTTGGAGAGTCGGCTAGCCGAGTGGAGTTGGCGTTAACCGACCGGATGGAGGTGATCGAGGAGCATTCGGAAGCATCGAAAGGCTGGACTCGGAGGGTGAGGAAAGCTATGGGAGGATGCAAGGGCTTCTCAACTCCGTTATGGATGACATGAACTCTTGATTCGAGGGCTTGAAGGGTTCTCTCATGTCCCAAATCCTAGCGATGCAGGAAGAAATCAAAGAGATCAAGGTGGATTGGTCTCTATGCAAGATGGCAATCACCCAAGGTGGCGTTGGCGGCCATTCCAGCTCCAAAATCGATGTGCCAAAGCCTAAGACCTATCTTTGGGTCAAGGAATGTGAGGGAGTTAGATAATTTCCTCCTGGACCATAGAGCAAGACTTCGATGCCTTGAACATTGACGACGAGGCAAAGAAGGTGAAGACCGCTCCACTATATTTAGTCGATTCAGCTATGGTGTGGTGGAGGCGACGATATGCCAACAGCATCAACGGGCAATACATACGACAAAGAGATAGAAAAAATCCATTCTCGTAGAGTCATGCCAAGAAGAGGCATAGATCCAAGCCGGGTGGAGTACTACGTCCAATGGAAGAACAAGCTGGTTGAAGAGGCAAGCTGGGAGAAGGAAAAGGATCTGGGGCAATTTTCCAAAGAGATTGAAGAGTACCAGGAAGAGACCGAACGCTACATCTAGCAATTCGATGGGTTCGAGGAAGCCGAAGACGCAACGAGGACACTGCGAAATCGGGAGGGGGAGAATGTCACGAGATCGAGGCTTATCCTAGCATACTAAGGCTATTTTGGGGTGTTTCCCCCTTGTAAAGTGTTGTAACTTAGCTTATAGAGTAAGTTGTAGAGATTTTAGATTTCGATCACATATGATGTCTCCTAGTGTCACTCCCAAAAAAGTGTTAACATCTATATGTAGGGGAGTGATGTTGTAAAGCTTTCAAGCAATCAATACAATCGTTTGTTGCCTTCGTTTAATCATTTTTCCGTTAAACGCTTCCCTACACAATTGCTTTACAACGGATCGATGGGTTCCAATCCAAATGTGACGAGTTAGGCGACCTAGTGTTCTTTCGTACGGGTGGGAACTAGGTGCCGCACGGGTTAAGCTCGCTATAAAGGCCGACCCCGTGACATTGGGCTCTATGACTTGTTGGGTTCTCACCGTGAAGCACGGATGATGCTATGTGGTTGACGGGGCAGGCATATGCGCCGATGGCAGGCCTGTGTGGCACTTTGTCCAGGCATATAAGCGCCGTGGTAGGGCGAGTGCCTTGAGCTGGGATCCTGTTGAGGATCGTGGACAAGCTGTCTGTGTGGGCAGGGTAGGTCCTGATGTTTGTTTGCGGGATGAGTCCTGATGATGGTGCACACTATACGGTGCACGAGTACACGAGCATGTAGTGCGGACTTATATGTTTGCATGATGTGGAGTATTGGGGTCACCTACCGAGCTTGTCGCTCACCCCTATTTGTTATTTACCTTTTTCAGGTGTGACCCGAGACTAGTGGAGGACTTTCTTCCAGGAGGACGCCCACTACTCGATGTATGATACGATATTATATTCTCGTATTGTTTTATGTGATATCCCGAACATGGGTCCGTGGACAGTTGTATTTGCATCTTGTTTGTGATGTGATGTCTATATGATTGTTTGACTTATTGTATGCATGATAATATATGGGAAAGTATAGGATTACCCTTGATGTATGATTGTACAGGGTTGCATATTTGAGACAAGTACCCACGGTATAGTCTCCATTGGTGCTAGTCACAAACCCCTTGACCTTTCGGGTACAAGCAAGGAGAAGTCATGTTCCTAGTTCCGGGTTCCCTAGAATTTGGGGGGTGTGACATGCGTCGCCTCTTGTCTCACTTCAGATACGTTTCTTGTGTGCACAAAGTATATTTTCGGCGTTGTTTAAAGTCAAGTACATTCTTTGCTTTTATAAGTCGGCCTGAGTCGAAACCCTTATACTAGGGTTAAGCATGTTTCTCCCTTGATCTCAAACGTTGAAACATGTTACACCACCATTAGATGACGTCCACGTGTTTTCCAAGACTTAACGTACTTAAAACCGCGCTTGGGTAACGACTTCTCGAAACGGTGAACTTCCACGTGTTTCACTCCTTCGTAGCGCGCTCCACTCCTTTGCCTAGCCATAGCCTCGGAGATACGGCCTCGCGCTTTTCTACGAGTCTACGAGTCTTCCTCATCGATTCTTCGAGTCCGAGTTTCCGAACCAAGGACATTTGATCTTCCAATTCTTCTGCTCTCGGCTTCAAAGCTAAGTTAGAACTAGTGCTTAAGCGACATCTCATTCTACGAGCCTAAGAGCTCTACGAGTCTTCGAGTCGGTGATCACCTTATTCGCCTTGGCTGAATAACCGCCTATGGGTCTCTGCACCAGGTCTTTCAATTTACGGTTCGAGAGCCAATCTACGACCCTGCGAACTTCGACTCTACGAGTCTTCACTTCGAGTCCGCAAGACACGGCTCCGCACCTGTCCGCACCTTGGATCTTTGCAACTACGACCCTTCGATCCTGTGGCCCTTCGAGGCTTCGACCATGTTCCTCTTCAAGGCTTCGACCCTGTTGTCATTCGAGGGTGCTACGAGCCTCATTGTCCGATGGTCTACGACCTTCGAGTCTTCCGATCTACGACCTTCGAGTCTACGAACTTCGAGTCTTCGATCTATGATCTTCGTACATAGGTAGACTCCCTCTACGAGCTCACTCTAAGAGATCACTCTACGAAGTTATCCAACCAAGTACGGATCTCCGACCTAGACCTTCGAGCCTGCGGATTCCGTTTCCTGCAACATATTGATAACAATGACAACTCAACCTCGCGGGAACAACAATCTCCCCCTTCAAAATTGTTGGCAACATACGGAATGCGCAAACCTTTCGAACCACTCCCCCCTGAACTCCTCCATTGTGTGCTCCCCCTAGACACGGTACTCTCTTCTCTTCTCCCCCTTTGCCAACCAATTGCAAAGAAAGAGGGGGGGAACCCCACCGATACCTAACGCGTGAGGAGGTAGCTATACCAGATAGCTTGCTTTGGTGTCTATCAAACGGCTCAATGGAAAGAGGTTTGGTGAGAATATCTGCGGTTTGTGCTGCGTGGGAACATACACCAATTGCACATCTCCCTCTTCCACTTGTTCTTTCATGTAGTGGTATCGGTAGTCGATATGCTTGGTGTTTGAATGCTGAATGGGATTCCTGCTAATATTAATTGCACTCTGGTTGTCACACCAAATGTTGACAGGTAACTCCACATTCACTCCCAAGTCTCGACAGTTGAGTATTCATCCATACCACTTGAGTACATGCAGCATGTGCCGCTACATATTCAGCTTCGACAGTCTTTGCAAGCCACACTATTATGTTTACGGCTCAACCATGCAATACACTTTGAACCCAGATAAAAACCGCATCCCCTGGTAGATCGTCGATCATCTATGTTTCCAGCCAGTCTGCATCGGTGTAAGCATATAACTCAATTGAATCCTTAGAGGGCTACCATAACCCCATCTCTAATGTACCATTTAGGTATCTAAGGATTCTCTTGATCGCCAAGCAAGTGAGACTCCTTCGAATCGACTTGATATCTACTTGCTCGACACACGGCTTGCATTAGATCAGGTCTAGAGGTAGTGAGGCATAAGAGGCTTCCAATCATACCTCGATACTCTTTTTGATTTACACTTGTGCCTTCCTGATCTTTGTATAATTTGAAGCCTGTAGCCATTGGTGTTCCAATAGCCTCGTTATCATTCATCCCATACTTCTTTAACAGTTCTCGGCATACGTCTTTGTGATATAAAAATTCCTTCAACACTTTGCCTGATCTCGTAATCCCAAGAAGTATGTTAACTCACCTATGAGAGACATTTCAAATTCATCACTCATTTTCTTAGCAAAGTCTTCACATAATCCTGAGTGACTTCCTCCAAATATGATGTCATCTACATAGACTATGGCAGCCAACCGACCTATATCCGAATTCAAGTATATATAAGTTATGATCCACTATTCCTCTACCGAAGTTCATTTTCTGTAGATACCCATCCAGTGGCCGTACCATGCCCTAGGAGCCTACATCAGGCCATACAGGGCTTTCTTTAACCTGCACACATATGTCTCATCATAAGCAATCTGTACTCCATCCTGGTTGCTCAATATAAACTTCCTCTTTTAGCAATCCATTTATAAATGCAGACTTCACATCCATTTGATAGACTTTGAACCTCTTGTGTCTTGCCAATGCAAGAAACATCCTAATCGTTTCTAGCTTTGCCACTGGTGCAAATGTTTCATCTACATCTATACCCTCAATTTGAGAGTATCCCTTGCATACTAGTAGTCTAGCCTTGTTCCTAATAACCTTGCCATCTTCATTCGGTTTATTTCGAACACCCACTTTGTTCCGATGACTTTTTTACTCTTTGGTCTAGGAACCAGCTCCCATGTCTTGTTCTTTTTAATTTGGTCCACTCATCATTCATTGCTTGTGACCCAAGCTTCATCCTCTCCTGCTTCTCCAACTGTTTTTGGCTCTATCTCGAGAGAGCGGTCAGTAGCCCTTGAAAACTTTCTCCTGGTAGTTACACTCGCTTGGGGATCACCAAGGATCTGATCCTTGTCATGCACATTGGACCACGTCCTCCTGGTATTTTTAGTTGAATTTTCTCCACGATTAGACTCTTCCTTCTCTTTTTCATCGGACTCCTCGAGTCTGTGTCCTCATCTTTCTTTTGCTTTTCATTCTTAGTCTCTTCTTCCATCTCGAGGTTTTGCTACTTCAAAATCGGGATTCTCATCCTCGGTTACATCCTTCTTCCAATCTTCATCCACTTTAACTTCACTTGAAGTTATAACTTTTCCAAGTCTTGGAAGAAAAAGTCTATATCCCTTTGTCCGATATGAGTATCCAACAAATGTTCCTTCCTCGGATCTGGCATGAAACTTTCCTCTTCCTTGCTCCTTTATCTTTACGAAGCAAGGGCATCCAAATATTCTGAAACATTTGTTGTTGACTTCTTTCCACACCATAACTCATAGGGTGTGCGTTGCATTCTTGGTCTTAATGTTACTCTGTTCAGGAGATGTATTATTGTTCTCGTTGCCTCTGTCCAAAACCTTGCATGAAGATTAGCTTCCACCAACAGTGTTCTACCCATTTCAATGACGGTTTATTCTTTCTTTCAACAACTCCGTTTTGTCGTGGAGTTCTTGCTGCTTGACGTTGATCTTGAATTCCATGTGTGTTCAGATATCTCTCAAAGCCTTCATTTGTAAACTCGGTACCCTAATCAGATCTTAGAATCTTAATCTTTCGACCACAGTCATTTTCAGCCATTCTTCTATACTTCTTGAAACAATCTAAAGCTTCGTCTTGTACTTCAAATACATAATGCAGGTTCTCCTGGTGAAATCATCCACAAATAGAATGAAATACCTTTCACCATTGAGTCCTTTGTTTCTCATTAGTCCACTTAGGTCTATATGCACAATATCTAGAGGCTTCGAACTATACTCCTTCACATGGTAGTGAAATCTAGCTTGTTTTTCATGTAAGCATCCTGAGCAGACATGCTCTCTTTCTCTTTTAATATATGAGAGATCTTTAATAGCCTTGCAATTTACAAGTCTTCTCATGTTCTTCCGATTCAGATGCCCCAATCTTCTGTGCCAGAGTTTATTTTCATCTACCTTTGTAATATGACAGTTATGAGTCTTGTTTTCATAAATGACATACAAGTCCCCATCGTCCTTCTTCCAGGTCTTCTGTGTTGCCATTTTCTCTTTTCACCTGATAACCAGTTTTAGTAAAGGTCACTTCATGACTTGCATCACACGATTGATCGACGGATGCTAAATTGTATTTCAATCCTTCAACATGCAGAACATCCTTCATCTTATTCTTTCCCCATTTGGCTGATCATAGCCCCTTGATCTTCGGTGAGCTATCATTGCCAGATTTGTCTTTATTAACATCTCGACAGTTTCTTTAGGTTACCAGTCATGTGACTTGAGCAACCACTATCAAGGATCCACTGCTTATCCTTGATGTCCGCTTTCAATGCAATCTCAGCAATATGAGCCACTTCTTTTCCTTTAGCCATGTAGACTTTTTTTACTTTAGACTTGAAGCGCTCTCCTTGTTTTACTTTAGACTTGAAGCACTCCCCCTGAGATATAGGCTTCATAGTCTTCGAGATGTTATCACTTTTCTTTTCTCTTGAACTTTCACAGTATCTTTTTTCTTATTCGCTCAAGAATAAGTATTCTTCTTGTATTGTGTCGTTCACTACCGCGATTATCACAAACATCCAATTTTGCAAGTATAACAAACTTGTTTCTTGTCACAACAGGCTTCGGTTTACACCAGGCATGAAGTTTTATCGTGTCCTTGTTTCGACGGTAAGTGTAAAAACTTCTTACCCGGTTTCTTTCTCTCAATATTGTACAAGTTCCTTCTCGATGTCTTCATCGTAGTTCTGGGAGCTTGCACTTGATACCTCTACCAACAATGTGTGGCCATGTGACCCCACACTACACAGTTATAATAATGACCCTCAAACCTGGTGTTGCTCGACTTTTAAACAACTGGATCTTCTTGGAATAGGCTTGGCCTACCGGTTTTCTTCAAGCCGTTGGATTGTGGTGTCTTTGGTGGTAAATTCTATGGTGATATCAGCACAAATCTTGATCTGCTCCTCTAACTTGAGCTTTAGACCGACTATTTCCTCGCAGAACATCTTGGATTCCTCCAACACCTTATCCTTCTCACCTCTGAATTCACCAAGCTCTCCCTTGGCTAGCTTGAGCTCTCCCTTGAGCCGCTTTATCCTGCAACCTCTCGTGTGGATCTCCTCGAGTAGCAAGCTCGAGCTCCTCTTCCGGATCTACTTCTTCTTCTTCGCCTCATCCTCCTCGGAGGCGGTGCGCCATTGTCTACCTCTATCTTGGCGACAAAGGCATAATCTGATGAACATTCCTCTTCATCATCGATTCGGTAATCCGACTCATATAGTTCTTGTGTGAGCCCTTCTTCTTCTGTGGAGCTGGTCTCCTTGTGGAATTGCTTCTTTGGTATGATGACTTCTTCCATTTTGTATGATCTTCATCCGAGGCTCCATCATCCGAGTCATTAGCTTTCACTTTGCATTGCGATGCAAAATGCCCCCGCTTTCCACATTTAAAGCATCTGAGGGAAGGCCCTCTTTTCCCTTTTCCTCCAACTTGCTTTCATGCACTCTTTCGGAATTTTTTGGTGAAGTAGGCTACCACCTCATCATCACTATCTTCACTGTTACTATACTCTTGTTCATCCGAGCACTCAGCTTCCTTCCTTATTTTTAATTTTCTCATAGCCTTGAAGGCCGCTTCTTTTGATTCCTTGGCAGTGGGCCGGGATGTTGAAGTGGATGGCTCTTCATAAGAGTGCAACTTCATCTCGAATGCGGTCATCTCGCATTGCAACTCCTGTAATGACAATGTCTCCAGGTCTCTACTTGTTTTCTAAAACTTCCACCCTTGGAATGAATCTTTTGGGTAGAACTCTCAACACCTTCTTTATTATGGAAAATTTCTTTTTATTTTTGCCATGACTTCGCATGTCATTGACAATTTCGTTAATCGCACAAAGAACTCCTGTATACTCTCTTGTTCCTCCATCTTGAGAGCTTCGAATCTCTGCGTATACGATTACTAACCTGGTTTTCTTTAGTCTACCATCACCCTGATAGACACTTTCGAGTCTATCCCATAAATCCTTCGCAATCTCGTAGTCCATCACCATTGCATATTCGAGTCCGTGAGTCCTGATGTAAAGACACTCGAGCTCGTCGTTTAGCTCATAGGTTCTTCTTTCAGCCTCGTGGGTTCTCTATCGTTGGCTGGTTCTATATATCCGTCTCTAATTACCCGCTTAACGTCCATACCCATAGACATAAACACAGTCTCCATCCTCGCTCTTCATATCTTATAATTTGTGCCATCAAAGATAGGCACTCTCTTAGCGTAGTTGGGCCGGTACTCGGTCCGCTGATTGGAATCTTTATTTATGTATAAACAAAGACTTTTGCTTCATTATTAAGTCGTTAAGCCACGGATCTCAAATAACACAAACTTATCAAGTTGTGAGATCACTTCTTCACGAGCGATAGATCTGCCTCCAGGTGAGAACTAAGCTCCGATACCACAACGCCTTGGACGAACTATATTTGAGATTCTTTGCATGGGCATTAAATTTTGAATTAAGGCGTCAGTGGGGTATAATAGGGTATCTTCTTAGCGGGTTTCTTCTTAGCGAATTGGCTTTGAGGCTAAGAAGGGAAATGACCTCTTTTTCTTTTTTTATGTACAAAAAGGTTCATGCACCCAGCCATGGTAATCCTCTAGACCTTCTTTTTCTTCGTTTTAGAAAACACTTTGAAATGCTTATTCTCGTAGTGCTTCTCCAATGATGCTTTGGAGTTTCATGGTTATCGTTACACGTATTGCAAAGCCCGACCAATAGGTAACCCATGATCCCCCTGCACCAAAGCCATATAGAAATTAGAAATGCAATGAAACCCAACAAACAAACATGCATAAATCTCAAAACATGCTTTGCGTCTTTGCTCAAAACAAAAATATGTAGAGGAAAGAAGACAAATTTATAAAAATACCCAATCGCAGAAGAAAAGAATATGTATACAAACTACCGAATCTCTGCGTATGCGTAGACAGGAGAGGAAAAAAATTCATACAAATACGATGTATATACGGAAAGAAAACAAACACTTCAAAAACTTAATCTCAACTAAACAAACACTTGAGTCTCTAAAAAGAAGAACGGAGTGTGTGCATATACCCTAACTTACAGAAAATCGGAAGAAAAAAATCAGAATGTCACTAGCGTGTGTGCGTGTGAGCTCGAGCCATTAAAGGAAAAAACTAGAAAATGAAAAATGACCAAAACAAAATCTGTGCTTTATGTGTGTAAACCCTAACAACTAAAACACATTATAGAAGGAGAAAGAAAAAAAATGGTAGTAGTCACGAAAAAATCGAAGAAGAAGAAGAAGAAGAAGGAAATAGTAGTAGTTCATCATCATCATCATCAATCATCAGGAAGAAAGAAAAGAAAAATAAAAATGGATTTAGCTATATGTATGGGTGTGTATTTTAGGAAAAAAAGAGACGAAAATCCAAATTTCTAACCCCGATAATGTGTTTTTGTGTGAAGTCATCGGGATAGGATTCCGACAGGCAGGCATCTTCGATTGGACCGAGGATGCAGAGCATGTATTGCGGTTCATTGAGCTATCATTGCCAAATCTTATTTTGCCATTTGCCTTTGTTTACATCGATAGTTTCTTTAGGTCACCAGTCATGTGACTCGAGTTACCACTATTAAGGATCTCCTGTCTGTCCTTCATGTTTGCTTTCAATGCAATCTCAGCAATATGAGCCACTTCTTTTCCTCTAGCCATGTAGACTTGTTTTACTTTAAACTTGAAGCGCTCTCCCTGTTTTAGTTTAGACTTGAAGCGCTCTCCTAGTCTTCCGAGATGCTATCACTTTCCTTTTCTCTTGTACTTTCACAGTATCTTTTCTCTTATTCTGCTCAGGAATAAGTATTCTTCTTGCACTTGTGTCGTTCATCGCAAGCAATTATCACAAACATCCAACTTTGCAAGTATAGCAAACTTGTTTCTTGTCACAATGCCTTCGGTTTTCACCCAGCATGAAGTTTTATCGTATCCTTGTTTCGACGGTAAGTGTAAAAACTTCTTACCAGCTTCTTTCTCTCGGTATTGTACAAGTTCCTTCCTGGATGTCTTCATCGTAGTTCCGAGAGCTTGCACTAGATACCTCTACCAACAAGTGTCTGTCCATGTGACCCCACACTACACAATAATAATAGTGACCCTCAAACTTGGTGTTGCTCGACTTCCGAACAACCGGGATCTTCTTCAGAATAGGCTTGGCCTACCAGTTTTCCTCTAACTTGAGCTTTAGACCGAGAATTTCCACCAGAACTTCTTGGATTCCTCCAACACCTTATCCTTCTCACCTCTGAATTCACCAAGCTCTCCCTTGACTAGCTTGAGCTCTCCCTTGAGCCGCTTTATCTTGCAACCTTTCTTACGGATCTCCTCGGTAGCGAGCTCGAGCTCCTCCTCCGGATCTACTTCTTCTTCTACTGCCTCATCCTCCTCGTAGGCGGCTCGCCATTATCTACCTCTATCTTGGCAACAGAGGCACAATCGATGAAAAGTTCATCTCGAATGCGATCATACTACATTACAACTCCTGTAATGACATTGTCTCCAGGTCTCTGCTTGTTTTCCAAAACTTTCACCCTTGGAATGAATATTTTGTTTAGAACTCTCAACACATTCTTTATTATGGAAAAGTTCTTTTTATTTTTGCCATGACTTCGCATGTCATTGACAATTTCTATTAATCGCACAAAGAACTCCCGTAATCTCTCTTGCTCCTCCATCTTGAGAGCTTCGAATCTCTGCGTATACTATTTCAACCTGGTTTCCTTTAGTCTGTCATCACCCTGATAGACACTTTCGCGTCTATCCCATAAATCCTTCGCAATCCGTAGTCCATCACCTTTGCATATTCAGAGTCCATGAGTCTTGATGTAATGACACTCGAGCTATGTCGTTTAGCTCATAGGTTCTTCTTTCACCTTCTATGGGTTCTCTATCGTTGCTGGTTCTATATATCCATCCGTAATTACCCGCTCAACGTCCACACCAATGGACATAAACACAGTCTCCATCCTCGCTCTTCACATCTTATAATTTGTGCCATTAAAGATAGGCACTCTCTTAGCGTAGTTGGAGCCGGTACTCGGTCCACTGATTGGAATCTCCATTTATGTATAAATTAAAGACTTTTGCTTTGTCACTAAGTTGTTAAGCCACAGATCTCAAATAACACAAACTTATCAAGTTGTGAGATCACTTATTCACAAAGCGATAGATTTGCCTCCAGGTGAGAACTAAGCTCCGATACCACAACGCCTTGAACGAATCGTATTTGAGATTGTTGCATGGGCATTGAATTTTGAATTGAGGCATCGGTGGGGTATAATAGGGTATCTTCTTAGCGGGTTTCTTCTTAGCGAATTGGCTTTGAGGATAAGAAGGGAAATGATCTCTTTTTCCTTTTTTTGTACAAAAAAGTTCATGCACCCAGCGTGAGTAGTCCTCTGGACCTTCTTTTTCTTCGTTTTAGAAAACGCTTTGAAATGCTTATTCTCGTAGTGCTTCTCCAATGATCTGCTGGAGTATCATGGTTATCGTTACACGTATTGCAAAGCCCGACCAAGAGGTAACCCATGATCCCCTACACCAAAGCCATATAGAAATTAGAAATGCAATGAAACGCAACAAACAAACATGCATAAATCGAAAACATCTTGTGTGTTGCTCAAAACAAAAATATGTATAGGAAAGAAGACAAAAATGTATACAAATACCCAACCGTAAAAGAAAAGAATATGTATACAAACTACCCAATCTCTGCGTATGCTTAGAGAGGAGAGGAAAAAATTCATACAAATACGATGTATATACGTAAAGAAAACAAACACTTCAAAAACTCTATCTCAACTACCCAAACACTTTAATCTCTAAAAAGAAGAACGGAGTGTGTGCATATACCCTAACTTAAAGAAAATCGGAAGAAAAAAATCGAATGCCCTGGTGTGTGTGGGTGTGAGCCTGAGCCATCAAAGGAAAAAACTAGAAAATGAAAAATGACCAAAATTTTGTCAATACCAAAATCGTGCTTTATGTGTGTAAACCCTAACAACTAAAACACATTATAAAAGGAGAAAAAAAATGGTTGTAGTCACGGAAAATCGGAAGAAGAAGAAGAATAAGGAAATAGTAATAGTTAATCATCATCATCATCAATCATTAGAAGAAAGAAAAGAAAAAGAAAAATGGATTTAGTTATATGTATGGGTGTGTATTTTAGGAAAAAGAGACGAAATTTCAAATTTCTAACCCCGATGATGTGTTTTTAGGTGAAGTCCTCAGGGATAGGATTCAGACTACACGACCATTTGTCGTTGCCAAATCTTACTTTGCCATTTGTCTTTGTTTACATCTGAAAGTTTCTTTAGGTCACCATGTGACCTGAACGACCACTATTAAGGACTATCGTCTGTCCTTCATGTCTGCTTTCAATGCAATCTCATCAATATGAGCCACTTCTTTTCTTTTAGCCATGTAGACTTGTTTTACTTTATACTTGAAGCACTCCTCCTGAGATGTAGGCTTCATAGTTTTCTGAGATGCTATCACTTTCCTTTTCTCTTGAACTTTCACAGGTATCTTTTTCCTATTCGCTTAGCAATAAGTATTCTTATTGCACCGTGTCATTCACTGCAACGATTATCACAAATATCCAAGTCTGCAAGTATAGTAAACTTGTTTCTTGTCACAACAGGCTTCGGTTTCCACCAAGCATGAAGTTTCATCGTGTCCTTGTTTCGACGGTAAGTGTAAAAACTTCTTACCATCTTCTTTCTCTCAGTATTGTACAAGTTCTTTCTGGATGTCTTCATCGTAGTTCGAGAGCTGACCTGGATACCACTACCAACGATGTCTACACAAGAGTAACGTGCCCTCAAACCTGGTGTTGCTCGACTTCGAACAACTGCGATCTTCTTGGAATTGGCTTGGCCTACCAGTTCTTCTTCAAGTTGTTGGATTGTGGTGTCTTTGGTGGTAAATTCCGTGGTTGTAACATCACAAATCTTGATCTCGCTCCTCTAACTTGAGCGTTAGACTCACAATTTCCTCCAGGGAACTTCTTGGATTCCTCCAACACCTTATCCTTATCACCTCTAAATTCACCAAGCCCTCCCTTGGCTAGCTTAAGCTCTCCCTCGAGCTGCTTTATCCCTGCAACCTCTCTTGCGGATCTCCTCGAGAGCAAACTCGAGCTCCTCCTCCAGATCTACTTCTTCTTCTACCGCCTCATCCTCCTAGTAGGCGGTCTTACCATTGTCTACCTCTATCTTGGCGACAAAGGCACAATCGATGAAAAGTTCATCTCGAATGCGATCATCCCGCATTGCAACTCCCGTAATGACATTGTCTCCAGGTCACGCTTGTTTTCTAAAACTTCCACCCTTGGAAGGAATCTTTCGGTTAGAACTCTCAAGACCTTCTTTATTATCGAAAAGTTCTATTTATTTTTGCCATGACTTCGCATGTCATTGACAATTTCGTTAATCGCACAAAGAACTCCCTGTATACTCTCTTGTTCCCCCATCTTGAGAGCTTCGAATCTCTGCGTATACGACTGCAACCTGGTTTCTTTTAGTCTGCCATCACCCTGATAGACACTTTCGATTCCATCCCATAAACCTTTGTAATCCTGTAGTCCATCACCTTCGCATATTCGAGTCCGTGAGTGCCGATGTAATGACACTCGAGCTACGTCGTTTAGCTCATAGGTTCTTCTTTCAGCTTCTGTGTGCTCTATATCGTTGGTCGGTTCTATATATCCGTCTCTAATTACCCGCTCAACGTCCATACCCATGGACATAAACACGGTCTCCATCCTCGCTCTCCACATTTAATAATTTGTGCCATCAAAGATAGGCACTCTCTTAGCGTAGTCGGAGCCGGTACTCGGTCCTGATTGGAATCTCCATTTTTGTATAAATTAAGACTTTTGCTTCGTCGTTAACCTGTTAAGCCACGGATCTCAAATATCACAAACGTATCAAGTGTGACATCACTTCTTCACGGAGCGATAGATCTGCCTCCAATGAGAACTAAGCTCGATACCGTAATGCCTTGGATGAACCGTATTTGTGATTCTTGCATGGGCATTGAATTTTGAATTGAGGCGTCGGTGGGTTATAATAGGGTATCTTCTTAGTGGGTTTCTTCTTAGCAAATTAGCTTTGAGGCTAAGAAGGGAAATGATCTCTTTTTCCTTTTTTATGTACAAAAAAGTTCATGCACCCAGTGCAGGAATCCTCTAGACCTTCTTTTTCTTCGTTTTAGAAAACGCTTTGAAATGCTTATTCTCGTAGTGCTTCTCCAATGATCTTGGAGTATCATGGTTATCGTTACACGTATTGCAAAGCCCGACCAAGAGGTAACTCATGATCCCCTGCGCCAAAGCGATATAGAAATTAGAAATGCAATGAAACGCAACAAAAAAACATGCATAAATCTCAAAACATGTCGCGTCTTTGCTCAAAACAAAAATATATATAAGAAAGAAGACAAAAATGTATACAAATACCCAATCGTAAAAGAAAAGAATATGTATACAAACTACCCAATCTCTGCGTATGCTTAGAGAGGAGAGGAAAAAAATTCATACAAATACGATGTATATACGAAAGAAAACAAACACTTCAAAAACTCTATCTCAACTATCCAAACACTTTAATCTCTAAAAAGAAAAACAGAGTGTGTGCATATACCCTAACTTACGGAAAATCGAAGCAAAAAATCGAATGCCCGGTGTGTGTGGGTGTGAGCCTGAGCCATCAAAGGAAAAAACTAGAAAATGAAAAATAACCAAAATTTTGTTATTACCAAAATCGTGCTTTATGTTTGTAAACCCTAACAACTAAAACACATTATAGAAGGAGAAAGAAAAAAATGGTAGTAGTCACGGAAAATCGAAGAAGAAGAAGAAGAAGAAGAAGAAGAAGGAAATAGTAATAGTTGATCATCATCATCAACAATCATTAGAAGAAAGAAAAGAAAAAGAAAAATGGATTTAGCTATATGTATGGGTGTGTATTTTAGGAAAAAGAGACAAAAATCCAAATTTCTAACCCCGATGAAGTGTTTTTGTGTGAAGTCCTCAGGGATTGGATTCGGACTACACAGGCATCTTCGATTGGACCGAGGATGCAGAGCATGTACTATATTTCGGTGAGCTATCATTGCCAAATCTTACTTTGCCATTTGTTTTTGTTTACATCTGACAGTTTCTTTAGGTCACCAGTCATGTGACCGAGCAGCCACTATTAAGGATCCACTGTCTGTCCTTCATGTCTGCTTTCAATGCAATCTCAAGCAATATGAGCCACTTCTTTTCCTTTAGCCATGTAGACTTGTTTTACTTTAGACTTAAAGCACTCCCCCTGAGATGTAGGCTTCATAGTTTTCTGAAATGCTATCACTCTCTTTTTCTCTTGAACTTTCACGTAGATTTTTTCTTATTCTTGCTCAGGTATAAGTATTCTTCTTGCACCGTGTCATTCATCTGCAGCCGATTATCACAAACATCCAAGTCGCAAGTATAGCAAACCTGTTTCTTGTCACAACAGGCTTCGGTTTTCACCAAAGATGAAGTTTCATCGTGTCCTTGTTTTCGACGGTAAGTGTAAAAACTTCTTACCAGCTTCTTTCTCTCAGTATTGTACAAGTTCTTTCTGGATGTCTTCATCATAGTTCGAGAGCTTGCACTAGATACCTCTACCAACAAGAACTGGCCATGTGACCCCACACTACACATTAGAAATGATGACCCTCAAACCTGGTGTTGCTCGATGCTTGAACAACTGGGATCTTCTTAGAATAGGCTTGGCCTACCGGTTCTTCTTCAAGCCGTTGGAGTGTGGTGTCTTTGGTGGTAAATTTTGTGGTCATATCATCACAAATCTTGATCTGCTCCTCTAACTTGAGCGTTAGACTCACAATTTCGTCGAGAACTTCTTGGATTCCTCCAACACCTTATCCTTATCACCTCTGAATTCACCAAGCTCTCCATTGGCTAGCTTAAGCTCTCCCTTGAGCCGCTTTATCCTGCAACCTCTCTTGCGGATCTCCTCGAAGCAAGCTCGAGCTCCTCCTCTATCTACTTCTTCTTCTACCGCCTCATCCTCCTCGTAGGCAATGCTGCCATTTTCTACCTCTATCTTGGCGACAAAGGCACAATCCGATGAAAAATTCATCTCGAATGTAGTCATACCGCATTGCAACTCCTATAATGACATTGTCTCCAAGTCTCTGCAGTTTTCTAAAACTTCCACCCTTGGAATGAATCTTTTGGTTAGAACTCTCAAGACCTTCTTTATTATGGAAAAGTTCTTTTTATTTTTGCTATGACTTCGCATGTCATTGACAATTTCGTTAATCACACAAAGAACTCCTGTATACTCTCTTGTTCCTCCATCTTGAGAGCTTCGAATCTCTGCGTATCCGATTGTAACTTGGTTTCCTTTAATCCTTCGCAATCCTATAGTCCATCACCTTTGCATATTCGAGTCCGTGAGTGCCGATGTAACGACACTCGAGCTCGTCGTTTAGCTTATAGGTTCTTCTTTTCGCTTCTATGGGTTCTATATCGTTGGTTGGTTCTATATATCCGTCTCTAATTACCCGCTCAACATCCATACCCATGGACATAAACACGGTCTCCATCCTCGCTCTCCACATCTTATAATTTTTGCCATCAAAGATAGGCACTCTCTTAGCGTAGCGGGAGCCGGTACTCGGTCCGCCGATTGGAATCTCCATTTATGTATAAATTAAGACTTTTGCTTCGTCGTTAACCTATTAAGCCACAGATCTCAAATATCACAAACTTATCAAGTCGTGACATCACTTCTTTACAGAGCGATAGATCTCGCCTCCAAGTGAGAACTAAGCTCTAATACCGCAATGCCTTGGACGAACTGTATTTGTGATTCTTGCATGGGCATTGAATTTTGAATTGAGGCGTCGGTGGGCTATAATAGGCTATCTTCTTAGCGGGTTTCTTCGTAGCGAATTGGCTTTGAGGCTAAGAAGGGAAATGATCTCTTTTTCCTTTTTTATGTACACAAAAGTTCACGCACCCAACACAAGTAATCCTCCTGGACCTTCTTTTTCTTCGTTTTAGAAAATGCTTTGAAATGCTTATTCTCGTATTGCTTCTCCAATGATGCCGGAGTTTCATGGTTATCGTTACACGTATTGCAAAGCCCGACCAAGAGGTAACTCATGATCCCCTGCGCCAAAGCCATATAAAATTAGAAATACAATGAAACGCAACAAACAAACATGCATAAATCTCAAAACATGTTGTGTGCTACTCAAAACAAAAATATGTATAGGAAAGAAGACAAAAATGTATACAAATACCCAACCGTAGAAGAAAAGAATATATATACAAACTACCCAATCTTTGCGTATGCTTAGAGAGGAGAGGAAAAAAATTCATATAAATATGATGTATATACGAAAAGAAAACAAACACTTCAAAAACTCTATCTCAACTACCCAAACACTTTAATCTCTAAAAAGAAGAACGGAGTTTGTGCATATACCCTAACTTACTGGAAAATCAGAATAAAAAAATCAAAATGCCACTAGTGTGTGCGGGTGTGAGCCTGAGCCATCAAAGGAAAAAACTAGAAAATGAAAAACGACCAAAATTTTGTTATTACCAAAATCTGTGCTTTATGTGTGTAAACCCTAACAACTAAAACACATTGTAGAAGGAGAAAGAAAAAAATGGTAGTAGTCACGGAAAATCGAAGAAGAAGAAGAAGAAGGAGGAAATAGTAATAGTTGATCATCATAATCATCAATCATCGGAAGAAAGAAAAGAAAAAGAAAAACGGATTTAGCTATATGTATGGGTGTGTATTTTAGGAAAAATAGATGAAAATCCAAATTTCTAACCCCGATGATGTGTTTTTGTGTGAAGTCCTCGGGGATAGGTTTTGGACTACGCTGGCATCTTTCGATTAGACCGAGCATGCAGAGCATGTACTGCGTTCGATGAGCTATCATTGCCAAATCTTACTTTGCCATTTGTCTTTGTTTACATTTGTGCAGTTTCTTTAGGTCACCGGTCATGTGACCGAGCAGCCACTATTAAGGATCCATTGTCTGTCCTTCATGTCCGCTTTAAATGTAATCTCAGCAATATGAGCTACTTCTTTTCCTTTAGCCATGTAGACTTGTTTTACTTTAGACTTGAAGCACTCCCCCCTGAGATGTAGGCTTAATAGTCTTCTGAGATGCTATCATTTTCCTTTTCTCTTGAACTTTCACAGGACCTTTTTTCTTATTCTCTCAGGAATAAGTATTCTTCTTGCACCGTGTCATTCATCTGCAACGATTATCACAAACATCCAAGTCTGCAAGTATAGCAAACTTGTTTCTTGTCACAATAGGCTTCGGTTTCCACCAAAGATAAAGTTTCATCATGTCCTTGTTTCGACGAGGTAAGTGTAAAAATTTCTTTCTCTCACTATTGTATAAGTTCCTTCCTGGATGTCTTCATCGTAGTTCGAGAGCTTGCACCTGGATACCTCTACCAACAGTGTTTGGCCATGTGACCCCACACTACACAGTAGTAACAGTGACCCTCAAACATGGTGTTGCTCGACTTCGAACAACTGGATCTTCTTCAGAATAGGCTTGGCCTACCAGTTCTTTTTCATGTCGTTGGATTGTGGTGTCTTTGGTGGTGAATTCTGTGGTGATATCATCACAAATCTTGATCGGCTCCTCTAGCTTGAGCGTTAGATCGACAATTTCCTCGAAGAACTTCTTGGATTCCTCTAACACCTAATCCTTATCACCTCTGAATTCACCAAGCTCTCCCTTGGCTAGCTTGAGCTCTCCCCTTGAGCTGCTTTATCCTGCAACCTGTCTTGCGGATCTCCTAGTAGCAAGCTCGAGCTCCTCCTCCGGATCTACTTCTTCTTCTACCGCCTCATCCTCCTCGTAGGCAATGCTGCCATTGTCTACCTCTATCTTGGCGACAAAGGCATAATCCGATGAAAATTTCATCTCGAATGCTTCATACCGCATTGCAACTCCCGTAATGACATTGTCTCCAGGTCTCTGCTATTTTCCAAAACTTCCACTCTTGTAATGAATCTTTTGGTTAGAACTCTCAAGACCTTCTTTATTATCGAAAAATTCTTTTTATTTTTGCCATGACTTCGTGTGTCATTTACAATTTCGTTAATCGCGCAAAGAACTCCCGTATACTCTCTTGTTCCTCCATCTTGAGAGCTTCGAATCTCTGCGTATATAGTTGCAACCTGGTTTCCTTTAGTCCGCCATCACCCTGATAGACACTTTCGAGTTTATCCCATAAATCCTTCGTAATCCTGTAGTACATCACCTTCGCATATTCGAGTCCGTAAGTGCTGATGTAATGACACTCGAGCTCTGTCATTTAGCTCATAGGTTCTTCTTTCAGCTTCGTGTGTTCTCTATCGTTGGCTGGTTCTATATATCCGTCTCTAATTACCCGCTCAACGTCCATACCCATGGACATAAACACAGTCTCCATCCTCGCTCTTCATATCTTATAATTTGTGCCATTAAAGATAGGGACTCTCTTAGCGTAGTTGGAGCCGGTACTCGGTCCGCTGATTGGAATCTCTATTTATGTATAAATAAAGACTTTTGCTTCATTATTAAGCTGTTAAGCCACGGATCTCAAATAACACAAACTTATCAAGTTGTGAGATCACTTCTTCACAGAGCGATAGATTTGCCTCCAAGTGAGAACTAAGCTCGATACCGCAACGCCTTGAACGAACCGTATTTGAGATTGTTGCATGGGCATTGAATTTTGAATTGAGGCATCAGTGGGGTATAATAGGGTATCTTCTTAGCGGGTTTCTTCTTAGCGAATTGGCTTTGAGGATAAGAAGGGAAATGATCTCTTTTTCCTTTTTTTGTACAAAAAAGTTCATGCACCAGTGCGATAGTCCTCCTGGACCTTCTTTTTCTTCGTTTTAGAAAATGCTTTGAAATGCTTATTCTTGTAGTGCTTCTCCAATAATGCTTGGAGTTTCATGGTTATCGTTACACGTATTGCATAGCCCGACCAAGAGGTAACTCATGATCCCCTGCGCCAAAGCCATATAAAATTAGAAATACAATGAAACGCAACAAACAAACATGCATAAATCTCAAAACATCTTGTGTCTTTGCTCAAAACAAAAATATGTATAGGAAAGAAGACAAAAATGTATACAAATACCCAACCGCAAAAGAAAAGAATATGTATACAAACTACCCAATCTCTGCGTATGCTTAGAAAGGAGAGGAAAAAAAATTCATACAAATACGATGTATATACGGAAAGAAAACAAACACTTCAAAAACTCTATCTCAACTACCCAAACACTTTAATCTCTAAAAAAAAGAACGGAGTGTGTGCATATACCCTAACTTACGGAAAATCAGAAGAAAAAAATCGAACGCCACCTGGTGTGTGCGGGTGTGAGCCTGAGCCATCAAAGGAAAAAACTAGAAAATGAAAAACGACCAAAATTTTGTTATTACCAAAATCTGTGCTTTATGTGTGTAAACCCTAACAACTAAAACACATTATAGAAGGAGAAAGAAAAAAATGGTAGTAGTCACGGAAAATCAGAAGAAGAAGAAGGAGGAGGAGGAAATAGTAATAGTTGATCATCATCATCATCAATCATCGAAGAAAGAAAAGAAAAAGAAAAACGGATTTAGCTATATGTATGGGTGTGTATTTTAGGAAAAAGAGATGAAAATCCAAATTTCTAACCCCGATGATGTGTTTTTGTGTGAAGTCCTCAGGGATAGGTTTCGGACTACGCCTGGCATCTTCGATTGGAGTGAGCATACGAGCATGTACTTGCGATTCGATGAGCTATCATTGCCAAATCTTACTTTGCCATTTGTCTTTGTTTACATTTGATAGTTTCTTTAGGTCACCGGTCATGTGACTCGAGCGACCACTATTAAGGATCCATTGTCTGTCCTTCATGTCTGCTTTCAATGTAATCTCAGCAATATGAGCTACTTCTTTTCCTTTAGCCATGTAGACTTGTTTTACTTTAGACTTGAAGCACTCCCCCCTGAGATGTAGGCTTAATAGTCTTTCGAGATGCTATCATTTTCCTTTTCTCTTGAACTTTCACAGTATCTTTTTTCTTATTCGCTCAGGAATAAGTATTCTTCTTGACCGTGTCATTCATCTGCAACGATTATCACAAACATCCAAGTCTGCAAGTATAGCAAACTTGTTTCTTGTCACAATAGGCTTCGGTTTCCACCAGGATAAAGTTTCATCGTGTCCTTGTTTCGACGGTAAGTGTAAAAATTTCTTTCTCTCACTATTGTATAAGTTCCTTCTGGATGTCTTCATCGTAGTTCGAGAGCTTGCCTTGGATACCTCTACCAACAAGTGTTTGGCCATGTGACCCCACACTACACAAGTAATGGGTGACCCTCAAACATGGTGTTGCTCGACTTCGAACAACTGGATCTTCTTCAGAATAGGCTTGGCCTACCAGTTTTTTTCATGTCGTTGGATTGTGGTGTCTTTGGTGGTGAATTCTATGGTGATATCATCACAAATCTTGATCGGCTCCTCTAGCTTGAGCGTTAGAGTGACAATTTCCTCGAGAACTTCTTGGATTCCTCTAACACCTTATCCTTATCACCTCTGAATTCACCAAGCTCTCCCTTGGCTAGCTTGAGCTCTCCCTTGAGCCGCTTTATCCCGCAACTTGTTTTGCGGATCTCCTAGTAGCAAGCTCGAGCTCCTCCTCCGGATCTACTTCTTCTTCTACCGCCTCATCCTCCTTGTAGGCAATGCTGCCATTGTCTACCTCTATCTTGGCGACAAAGGCATAATCCGATGAAAATTTCATCTCGAATGCTTCATACCGCATTGCAACTCCTGTAATGACATTGTCTCCAGGTCTCTGCTCGTTTTCCAAAACTTCCACTCTTGTAATGAATCTTTTGGTTAGAACTCTCAAGCACCTTCTTTATTATCGAAAAATTCTTTTTATTTTTGCCATGACTTCGTGTGTCATTTACAATTTCGTTAATCGCGCAAAGAACTCCTGTATACTCTCTTGTTCCTCCATCTCTAGAGCTTCGAATCTCTGCGTATATAGTTGCAACCTGGTTTCCTTTAGTCTGCCATCACTCCGATAGACACTTTCGAGTTTATCCCATAAATCCTTCGCAATCCCTGTAGTACATCACCTTCGCATATTCGAGTCTGTAAGTGCGATGTAATGACACTCGAGCTCTGTCATTTAGCTCATAAGTTCTTCTTTCGGCTTTGTGTGTTCTCTATCGTTGGTGGTTCTATATATCCGTCTCTAATTACCCGCTCAACGTCCATACCCATGGACATAAACACGATCTCCATCCTCGCTCTTCACATCTTATAATTTGTGCCATCAAAGATAGGGACTCTCTTAGCGTAGTTGGAGCCGGTACTCGGTCCGCTGATTGAAATCTCTATTTATGTATAAATAAAGACTTTTGCTTCGTTATTAAGTTGTTAAGCCACGGATCTCAAATAACACAAACTTATCAAGGCTGTGAGATCACTTCTTCACAGAGCGATAAATTGCCTCCAGTGAGAACTAAGCTCCGATACCGCAACGCCTTGAACGAACTGTATTTGAGATTGTTGCATGGGCATTGAATTTTGAATTGAGGCATCGGTGGGGTATAATAGGGTATCTTCTTAGCGGGTTTCTTCTTAGCGAATTGGCTTTGAGGCTAAGAAGGGAAATGATCTCTTTTTCCTTTTTTATGTACAAAAAAGTTCATGCACCCAGCGTAGTAATCCTCTGGACCTTCTTTTTCTTCGTTTTAGAAAACGCTTTGAAATGTTTATTCTCGTAGTACTTCTCCAATGATGCTGGAGTTTCATGATTATCGTTACACGTATTGCAAAGCCCGACCAAAAAGTAACCCATGATCCCCCGCGCCAAAGCCATATAGAAATTAGAAATGCAATGAAACGCAACAAACAAACATGCATAAATCTCAAAACATGCTCCGTATCGCTCAAAACAAAAATATGTATAAGAAAGAAGACAAAAATGTATACAAATCCCCAACCGTAGAAGAAAAGAATACGTATATAAACTACCCAATCTCTGCGTATGCTTAGAGAGGAGAGGAAAAAAATTTCATACAAATACGATGTATATACGAAAGAAAACAAACACTTTAAAAACTCTATCTCAACTACCCAAACACTCTAATCTCTAAAAAAGAACAGAGTGTGTGCATATACCCTAACTTACGAGAAAATCGAAGAAAAAAATCGAATGCCACTGGTGTGTGTGGGTGTGAGCCTGAGCCATCAAAGAAAAAAACTAGAAAATGAAAAACAACCAAAATTTTGGTATTACCAAAATCCGTGTTTTATGTGTGTAAACCCTAACAACTAAAACACATTATAGAATGAGAAAGAAAAAAAAATGGTAGTAGTTACGAAAAATCGAAGAAGAAGAAGGAAATAGTAGTAGTTGAT
Source organism: Taxillus chinensis (assembly GCA_023512835.1). NCBI lineage: Eukaryota > Viridiplantae > Streptophyta > Magnoliopsida > Santalales > Loranthaceae > Taxillus > Taxillus chinensis. Next base: position 44,919,879 of record CM042091.1, read on the forward strand.
CATCATCATCATCAATCATCGAAGAAAGAAAAGAAAAAGAAAATTGGATTTAGCTATTTGTATGGGTGTATATTTTAGGAAAAAGAGACGAAAATCCAAATTTCTAACCCCGATGATGTGTTTTTGTGTGAAGTCATTAGGTATAGGATTCAGACCGGGCCGGCATCTTCGATTGGATTGAGGATGCAGAGCATGTCTTGCAGTTTGTGCCTACATGGGAATATACACCAATTGTACATTTCCCTCTTCCACTTGTTCTTTGATGTAGTGGTATCGGTAGTCGATATGCTTGGTCTTTGAATGCTTTGAATGGGATTCCTACTAATATTAATTGCACTCGATTGTCGGACCAAATGTTGACAGGTAACTCCACATTCACTCCCAAGTCCGACAGTTGAGTATTCATCCATACCACTTAAGTACATGCAGCATGTGCCGCCACATATTCAGCTTTGGTTGTGTTGCAAGCCACACTATTCTGGTTTACGGATTAACCATGTAATACACTTTGAACCCGAGATAAAACTGCACCCACTGGTAGATCGTTTGTCATCTATGTTTCCAAGCTTGTTGTGACCCATGTTTCATCCTCTATTGCTTCTCCAATAGTTTTTGGATCTATCTCGAGAGAGCGGTAGCAGTAGCCCTTGTAAACTTTCCCTGGTAGTTACACCTACTTGGGGATCACCAAGGGTCCGATCCTTGTCATGCACACTGGGAAAAAGAGACGAAAATCCAAATTTCTAACTCCGATGATGTGTTTTTGTGTGAAGTCATCAGGGATAGGATTCAGACTGGGTAGGCATCTTCGATTGGACTAAGGATGCAGAGCATGTCTTTGCGGTATAGGGGTAGACCGATAGTTCCCACTTCTCTTCAGGAGGAGGTTCTTCGGGAATTTCACCGGTCACGGTTAGCTGTACATCCTGGTGGGACCAAGATATATTTCATGCCGTGAGGAGGCGGTATTGGTGGCCAGGCCTAAAGAAGGCCGTTGTTGATTATGTGAGGGGGTGTTTGACCGGTCGGCGGGTCAAGGCAGAGCACTTGAGATCAACTGGTGAGTTGCGGTCATTGCCGGTGCAGAGTGGAAATGGGACCACGTGATTATAGATTTTGTCACTGGACTTCCTTGTTCCAGGGGACACGACACCATAGGGGTGATTATGGACCAGTTGACCAAATTGGCGCATTTTATTCCGATTCGAGAGACCGACCCAGTAAGGACTTTGGGGACCGAGGTATCTTGATGTGATTTTGCGGTTGCATGAAGTCCCTTTGTCTATTGTATCCGATCGGGATGCCAGGTTCACATCTCAATTATGGAGACATTGCGGCGAGCTTTGGGTACCAGGGTAAACCTTGAGTACGGTTGTCGTTGTATATTGCGTTCCTGTGTCCTAGATTTTAGAGGTTGTTGGGAGACTCACTTTCCGTTGGTGGAGTTCTCTTACAATAATAGTTATCAGGCCACGATTGGGATGGCTCCGTATGAGGCGTTGTATGGGCAGCCTTGTAGGTCACCTTTGTGTTAGGCACAGATGGGAGAGACAGCGGTTCTCGGTCCCGATATGGTTCAAGAGATCACGGAGATAGTGCGGTTGATTCGACAACGTATGTTGACAACGCAAAGTAGGCGAAGTCCTACGCGGATCGAGGCGTCGACCTTTGCGGTTTGAGGTGGGTGATCACGTATTTTTGCGGGTTTCGCCGCATCAAGGGCATCGGAGGTTTGGACGTGGATCCAAACTCTCCCCTCGTTTTGTGGGGTCGTTTGAGATTATTGCCATCGTAGGCGCAGTGGCTTACCGATTAGCTTTGCCACTAGAGTTAGCACGAGTAGATGATGTGTTCCATGTGTCTCGGTTGAGACAGTATCACCCAGATCCTTCTCATGTGTTGGACTATCGCAAGATAGACTTGGATGATGATGGTGACGTTGTTGAGGCGGCACAAATTTTGGACAGTGGAGCATGTCTTGCGGGGCAAGACAATCCCACCTGGTCCGGGTGTTATGGCGATATCTGAGGCATGGAGGTGCAGACTTGGGAGAAAGAGAGCCGGATGCGGGTTTTTCATCCTGAGCTGTTCGAGGACGATCAGTCCTAAGGTGGGGAGGATGTGAAAACCTTCCTGAGGTATGAGTTATATTTTATGCATTTGTTTTGCACATGTTTTGTACCCTTATGTGGTTATGCTTGAGATGTGGTTTAGCTTGGTGTTGTTGGATTTTGTGAGCCTTTTTGGCTTGTTGTTAATTGCATTGCACATGTGTGATTGGTGATCATGTTGATGATCATGTGTTTGTGTCTTGTTGTTATGCGGTGCTTGAGCTTGAATTTTGCTATATCTCTTGAGTATGTGTTTTATTTGTGAAGACGAAAAGTCCTAAAGTGGAGAGGATGTAAAGACCCATATTTGGGTAAGGCCGAGAGATAGTCTTTCTCTGTTGCTAAAAACATCCTGGACAATATTGTGTTCGTCAATGTGAGCATTTTGACCGTAATTGGGCTCAATTCCGGGTTGGGGCCCCGAGTGGCCCGATTGTTGACTTTTCGGGATTTATTGGTTGACCTTGCGTTTGAGCAATCAATTGGGTTGAAAAATATTTGGATAGTGATGTGCTCATCATTTTGAGCGTTTTGACCGTATTTGGGCTCAATTTGGAGTTCGTGAACTTAAGAGGTCAATTAATATTTTTGGGATTTATTAATAAAAGAAAATGCAAAAATATAAATAGGATGAGAGTAAGAGCTTCCAAGTTATGTTTCGGTTCGTGCGAGAGAGAGAGAGAGAGAGAGAGAGAGAGAGAGAGAGAGAGAGAGAAGCTTGGAAGCTTCGCTTTGGGCGTTTTAAGCTTGTTCGATCATCAAGAATCATTCCAGGTAGGTGTTTCATTGATTCTTCACCCATTTCTTCTTTGTTTCATTGGATTAACATGTAAGAATTAGATGAAATCATGAAAATTCGTGATGAACCCTAGGAATTGGGGAAAATGGAAATTGAGCATGAAACCTAGATGATTTAGGTTGTTTGGTAGCCTAATGTGGCTAGATAATGTTAGAAACCCTTAATAGGGATGAATTGTTGCTTAAAAACTAAGATTTAATGAATATAATTGGGTTTTGGGATGAAATCGGGAATAACACGATCGGCGGTTCATGACCGGGAACCGCTCGAGGCTAGCTTCAAGCGAGTGTCGAGCGAGGAGCCCCGAGCATGTTGTGTGAGCTTAAAGTGTCGAGCAACATCGAGCGGAGCGTCGAGCAAGGTATCTCGAGCAGGGTGTCTCAAGCGATTAGACAGTGCAGTTGCCAGGTGTATGTTGCCAGGGTGCCTGGACCCATTTACATTGTAACCCATACCCATCTACACAATTAAGTATTACTTAAGTTACAATGTAAATAACGAAATACCCCCCCATTTGGATTCAAAGAAAAATACTAGAAAATTAAATTCTCACTCCTTCAAAATGTGAAAATTAGGATTTAGTGTAAAATCTCGGAAAAATCCAATTTTTCGTAGAGGTAAATTTTGGGAAAGTGGTTTAGATATCTCAGAAAAATCCCCAAAAATCAGATTATCATAGTTATGATATGGAGACCCAATGCCTGGGACTTTTTATTTCAAGAAAACAACTCCTATGGGTATATCCTTCCTTAGTCAAGGAATGATGACCGATTTGTGAAGACCGGCTTTAATTATAAAGGGAGTATGGTGAACTTTCTTGCCATATTGGTGTTGGTATGTTGGTTTGAGGAATTGGGGCTTGGGCTCTATGACTTGTTGGGTTCTCACCGTGAAGCACAGATGATGCTATGTGGTTGACGGGCAGGCATATGCGCCGATGGCAAGCCTTTGTGGCACTGTGGCCGGGCATATTGCGCCGTGGCCGTAGCAGCCCTGTGTGACACCGTGTCCGGGCATATAGCGTTGTGGTAAGGCCGAGTGCCCTGAGCTGGGATCCTATTGAGGATCGTGTTGAGCCGTTGAGCTCGTGGAGCTAGGGCCGAGTGCCCTAAGTGGGATCCCGTGGAGGTTCGTGAACAAGTTGTCCTGTCACGGGGTCGGCCTTTATAAGACTTAACCCGTGCGGCACCTAGTTCCCACCCGTACGAAGGAACGCTAGGTCGCCCTAACTCGTCGCATTTGGATCGGAACCCATCGATCCGTTGTAAAGCAATTGTGTAGGGAAGCGCTTAGCGGAAGATCGATTTAAACGAAGGCAACAAACGATTGTATTGAATGCTTGAAAGCTTTACAACATCACTCCCCTACATATAGATGTTAACACTTTTCTGGCTATGTCGCCAGGAGACATCATATATGATCGAAATCTAAAATCTCTACAACTTACTCTATAAGCTAAGTACACCACTTTACAAAGGGGAAATACCCCAAAATGGCCTAAGTATGCTAGGATAAGCCTCGGTCCGTGACATAAGGCCGAGTGTCCCTGAGCTGGGATCCTATTGAGGATCGTGTTGAGCCGTTGAGCTCGTGGAGCTAGGGCCGAGTGCCCCGAGCTGGGATCCCGTGGAGGTTCATGAAAACAAGTCTGTGTCTGGGCGCAGGCCGGGTCCCGATGTTTGTTTGTAGGCCGAGTCCCGATGATTGTGCACACTACACAGTGCACGAGTACACGAGTATGTAGTATAAACTTGTATGTTTGCATGATGTGGAGTATTAGGGTCACCTATCGAGCTTGTCACTCACCCCTACTTGTTGTTTACCTTTTTTAGGTGTGACCGAGACTAGTAGAGGACTTTCTTCCAGGGAGGACGTGCCCACTACTCGATGTATGATATAGTGTTATATTCTCGTATTGTTGTGTCTTGTATCCCGGACATGGGTCCGTGGACGATTGTATTTGTATATTGTTTGTGATGTGATGTTTGTATGACTGTTTGACTTATTGTATGCATGATGATATATGGGAAAGTACATGATTATCCTTGATGTATGACCGTACGGGGTTGCATGATTGAGACAAAGACCGCGGTGTAGTCTCTATTGGTGCTAGTCACCAACTCCTTGACCTTTCAGGTGCGGGCAAGGGAAAGTCATGTTCCTGGTTCCGGTACCGGGAATTCGGGGGCATGACACTATATTTTCTCACTTACTAGATAAGCAATAATTCGGGGGGCATGACACTATATTTCTCCTAGTCATAAAAGAGTAAATTATACAATAAAATATGATAGAGATATATTTAAATTTGTATTAGTAGATAATAACACATTCAAGTGTTAACACTTTAATTTGCTCTATTTTTATTAAAAAAATTTAAAACATAATATCACCTTAGATGGACATGAAGTGTCATGCCATTAAATTTCAATGTTTAATTACTAATTTGAGCTTTTAGAGGTTGATGTGGTTAGAAAATTCCCTTATCGATGTCCTCCCACGGGGAGACAAATGGTTGGAGTGTCTAGACAATTTAATTAATTTTTTTCTTTATTTATTTTATTTCAAAAACTAACTTGTAAAATTTCAAAAATCCCACAAAACCCATCCAACTAGCTTATGTAACCTTGCAACTAATTATCTAAGAGCATTCACAATATTTTATTTAAATTTATATCTTTATAATATCCAAAAGTATATATATTTTTATTTTAACAATTCAATTTTTTAGATATTTAACAATTCACATTTATTATTTAATTAAAATAATATTTTCTAAATATTTGTTTAAATAAAAATATTTTAAAAAAAAAGATAGAGAAATTGAAAAGGAAGAAGTGGGAGAAAAAATATAATTATTTAAAAAATCGAGAGAGAATATTAAATATTAAATTTGAATGACTACTCTTCATTCATTAAAATGAAGAAACTAAAAAAAATAAAATTTTAAAGTATTTTTAAGAAATTAACTCTTCATACTAGTACAAATTTATGTTTGAAGATGAGTGATCTAAAAATGCACATTCATATAATCTCATGGATTGATTTTCACTTGTATGCTCATCAACATAAACAGTAATTGGAGGATCTTGATTTAAAAAAAAAATTAACATCATATTGCTTAAAAATCATTCTGGTTTTATTTATCGCAACTTCATTTTTGGCTAATTTATTCCTGAACAACATTTATCCTAATTTTAAAAAGTCTACGAGAAGATTTACCCTAATTTAAAAAATATATGACAAACAAAGCCCGATAATGCGGACAATGCACCAGACCAGCGGAGCCCATTCCGTCACAGCCCATTCTTGTTTTCACTACACACACACACACAGTCACTGACACTGAAGAGGATAACACTGCAATCTCCAGAAGCTCTGCCATGGCTTCCATACCCTGTGCCATCCACACACCCCTCTTCTTCTTTACCTCCAAACCTCACCATTCTTCACCCTCCATTCCCAATCTCACCTCCCAGATGCTGGGTCTCCGAAACAGGATGGCCTGCTTCGGACCCTCCGCAATCGGACCCTCCAATGGCTCCAGAACCCGCTGCTGGTTCCAGTTCGGCAAGCGCGGCGTCGACGCCGAAGGCGCTGGCATCTACGGAAGCCAAAGACGTGACGATTTCGATCGCGACGACGTCGAGCAGGTTTGTTTTTTTTTATTTCCCTAGTAATTTAAGTACATGGGTATATATGATTTGTCGTGTTTGGGGCTGAGAAATTTTTCTGGTTTTTTTTTTCGTTTTTCTCAGTACTTGACTACACGAGAAAATTTTCTGGGTTGTGGTTTTTTTTTCCTTTTGTACTTTAACTATTTGTGTATGCTTTGGGGGTTGTTTGGTTGCTAAGAAAATGTCTGGGTTCTATTTTTTGTTTTTTCTCAGTACTTCAACTACATGGGTATGCTAGCCGTGGAGGGCACGTATGATAAGATGGAAGCACTTCTGAGCCTGAACATTCACCCAGTGGATATACTGTTGATGATGGCTTCATCAGAAGGTGATAAGCCCAAAATTGAAGAGCTATTGAAAGCTGGAGCGAGCTATACTGTCAAGGATGCAGATGGGAGGACTGCAATCGACAGAGCTGCCAGTAGTGAAATTAGAGATCTCATCTTAAATTTTTCTGCCCAGAAGGCATAATGTAGACATCTGGAGCTGTTTTTTATTTTGATTCTGATTTTTATTTAATGTTATTTTATATATATATATATATATATATTCTCACACGTTCTTGGACATATTATGATATGGATATGTCACGCCAAATCTGATGTCGCACTGGATTGTGTGGGATAGGTGGTGGTTATATGATGAATCTTGAATCCTTGTGATTCTGGTCTGCAAACCTTCTTTTTAAATGCTTCCAAAGATTGTAACATCAGAAAGTAAAGGAATAGTCCCATGGCAGACGTATTTAATTTAATCAGATGTGCACGGTGTACATAAAATCTCACTAGCAGAACAAACGTTTACCAAGTGGAACAAAATTTTCATAATACCTGCAACTGCAATGAAGACTACATTGCTGCAATCGCCAAATAAATCTCAATGGCTACTTGAAATAGAGTTGAACAAGCTTTTTCAAGGTGTCAAATACACTCGTAAAAGGATCAAATTGAACAGCGCGCTTTAATTCTAAATCAGGAAACTGGTTGGTTAGAGCTTGTTGCATCCCAGACATGGACATCATGGCAGTCAACTGACGGTCTGAGATAACTTCACAGTCCTGTGGTGTGTCCTCGATCATACTTGGGTCATAACCAAAATTTGCAAGATAAGCTTTATACTTCTCTATAAACTCAGCTCCAGGAGTAGGTGTCCTTGAATAAATCTGAAATATTGAAACAGAAACTGAAATTAGGGACTACATACGGATAAAGATGACTAACCTTAAAAAAACTGGCTTAAGAAAACATTCAAAGACTCAAAGGTGTGCTTAATGCTTGGCAAACAGCATCCAAACAGGTGAAATGAGTGTTTGCAAAGTTCAGCATGCTATAGACTGTATCAACAATAACGCATGAGATTTATTTATTTTTTCCAAAAAAAGAGTTCCCAGTAGGGGCTAGGTAATTGAGATCCTCTCATATGTTGTATTGAGTTCTATAAAATGTGTAATTATTTACCTGAATAAAACTTTTGTCTTTCGCCCCTGAGACAAGAGCAAAGTTGTCATAATCAGTGGCAATCACATCATATGGCTCTTTTGGAATGAATGGCAAGTTAGGGAATCGAAGGTAACACTTTTCTTTGATTCTCTCTAGCTTTTCTAAGTCGGTTTCGGTTTTTTCCAAGTCTTCCTCTGGAAGGCATCGGACATTTCCTCTTATACCAGTAATATATCCATCTGGGCCTCCATGGATGCAGAAGGTATCAACCTGGATGGAGGCCGTGTTCATATCCAATGTATATATACCCTGCAATTAAAACACATAACATACAGAAACTGTAAGATATTTCTTAACAGAAAGGATTGGATGATGAAGGCCCATAATGAAAGGCAATGCGAAAAAGTTCAATGTAAACAAAATTTATTGGGTGCATTGAGAGTTTCAACCATATGGATTTCTCTAGCTAATGAAAATTCCATCAAGTATGGTATGAGATCAACTGTTAGGTAATGTGTTAGTTTTGGTCACTTGGGAGCATATCCAAATGGTACTCACTAACGCCTCATGATATGGGCTTCATGGTCTCATGAATGAATCATTCCTCTAATCCATGACAGGCAATAATCTTCACAAATCACAACAGGTCAATGCTCACACCTGCCTACAGCATTTACCTGAGTGCAGTGGCAGTCTTCTTGGCCTGCCCCTGCAAACCCACGCTTGAGCGATGCCACCTCAAACCATCTACCAGAGTATCTGACTGGGTCAAAATTCTTCACTGTCATACCTCTCGTCATCATTATCATCTGACTCGTTTCTCCGGATGCCTCATTGAATGGAAGAGCTACAGTACTATCCGCAGCACTTGCAAGTCGACTAAAATTATGGTGATGAATGATATCTGCCACTGCTACCTGCCCAATAGAAATGACCTTCAAAAGAATCGCAGTAATGGAAATGGATTATGTGTGCCACCACTACCCACCCAAGAAAAATGGATCTTCAAAAGAACCACACTTTCTACTATTCCTAACGCTAGTTACCAACCACCCAGCAGCTTGTAGAGTTTACTGCTTTCTGTCATGCCTTCTGGCTCCAGGAACCATATAAAAGTTTTTATGATATAAGTTCTAAATGGGAATCCTTATTTAGGATTCCCTACAGCTGGAAGAGAAAACTAGAAAGTCTTCTAATATTTTCACGAGTACACGTTATTAGTACGCAGGAAAAAACTTTAAATCTTCCATATAAAATGAGACTACAAAATATGAAATTTCCCTATCTTTTTACTTCAATACCTAAGTTGTTGCTGAACACACACACACACACACACACACACACATATAAAGGATTCGTGTTAGTAACTCGCAAGTAAAATTCAAGATTTTGCCAGTGGACAATAGCATAGCAGTGAAGGAAATCACAAACCTGGTTTGATTGAGAAAGAAATACGAATGATGAAGCCATCCCAGATAGTAAATATCCAACCAGAACATTACTTGCCGCAGGAGGTCCAACAGAGCACTTCACCATTGATCCCCCTGGTAAACCTCTGAAAGAGGGAAGAGTAGAGGAACATGTCACCCATAAATAACATGCATACAAGAGTTTTCCAAAGAAAAAAAAAAGGTGATCTATTGGATATAGGCAATAAATGAGAGGACCAATTTAGCTACAGAGACAAATTAGAAACTATGGTGATGGGAATTAACCCTATTGAGATTAAAATACAAATGAAGAAAAAAAAAAACAAACAGACGCAGAGAGAGAGAGAAAAGGGAAAAACCTGGGAAAAGGAGGAGACGGGCAGGAAGAAGATTGAGGGAGGAGTGGGTTTGCCTGAAGAAGAATCATGTTGAGCTTCTTCTGGGAATTCTGGAAGAAGAACTTCACTCCAGTGATGGCGTTGGAATTGGGAACCTCTGTCCCTTCCCTTCGGTGTCAGTGTCACTCCCCATTTTGTTCACTTCAAAACGACGACGTTGTTGTTTACTTTTCAGGCAAACCCCCCAACATGTCTGGCGCGCTAGCTATTGCCTATTGGTCGATGTTATGGGATTCAACCGATGATAATTTCAACTACGTTATTGTTATTATACTACGTTATTGTTATTGAAGGAGGGATGGGAACGTTTCTTCGGAAGAGTTTTATGAAATTAAAAGAAATGAGGTTTCACGTAAACATTTGATGCCTTGCGTACGTAACAATACCTCCTTTTTGCGTGTAGACTTCCTCGCCCACCCGAATATTGTACCTTGGTTTACAAGTTTTATTGATTGTCATTTGAATGGTGGAAGGGGAAGTTATGTCATGGCTTCATGGTGAAGGTCGTTGGGCGCTTTGATTTCATTATTCTCAGAGGGCATGGAATGGAATCATAAACCTAAAAAATAGTAGATCAATCGATCGCAACTCAACTCGTTTCCATATCTTAGGCCATAACTGCGAGAAGAGTGTATATATATATATATATATATATGTGGTTCCCTTAGCATATAATATTAAAAAAGATTTATGCCCTTAGATTATTGTATTATTGTGAAATCATGATTGATTGAGTGATTAATATTTTTCGTTCTTTCTCCTCCTCCTATGATCTAATATGTTTCTACATTATGACAGTTATTTAAAAATTACCTAACACAAATTGTATGTAGTATTACTTATATAATATATGTATATCATATTCTTCATTTAGTATGTCACATATATATGTATGGTTCATTCATATTTGGTCATTGATTTAGTGGTCAAGAATACTACAAAGATGTAGACCTTATCTTGCATGTCTTGAGATTATGGTTTATGTAAGACAATTCTAATATTGTAATTTTTTATTATATTTTAATACGAATTAATGAATATGACTCCGATAACACTTCATTAAAGCTTTAGAAATCATTTACTTATGTCCAGCAGTCATAAAGTTACCACCGGATTGCACCAATCTTACGATCCAAGTAATGAAAAATGAAGATGTTCACGCTCACCTATCACACACAGTCCTCAAACTTTTTCCTTCTTATTTCAACTTGTACATATGCATATTAATCACTGAACAAAACATGCGAAAGGTTTTTTTTTAAACGTGTTTCAAAAAGTGGAGTAGTTTTAATTTGACATTAAATAATATATATATATATATTCCTCACCCACATCACTAGCTTGAACCCTGAATCTCATGCTCCTTGGTCTCATTCGGATAAGTATGTAGGGCATATTAAAAAATAAATATTTGTATAACCAGCTCGCGGTATTATTACGAAACCGTAACCGATTATAGTCTCTTTTTTTTCCCTCCGATGAATTGATATATTGTCACGTCATTATGATTAACCAAAGATTACCCAATCCCGATTGTATGTAGCATTGCTCCATATTAAATTAGACAATATAAATGATGGTTTTTACAGTTTTTAAAATTATAATAAATATTACAGAGGACAACGGTAATTTTGGAAGAAAAGTATAAAACAAACTTGTGTAAGCTAGTTTCTTATTGTGAGAATATTTAATTTAGACAGTTAGATTAAAATTTAGCAGTCCATATTAGGCTTTCATTTAACGTAGCTCTAATTTAGTTTAGACTTGTTGATTATAACATTTAATAATTAAATTAAAATTTTCATAATAAGAAATTAGTATAACATTCTTAACGAAACTCCACATTATATATATATATAGCATACAAGTTTTATACGTGTTATTTACTTTATGGTCGGGCTAGTGATTGAGGTTATATTCAATTGTGATACGTGATTCAAAACCTTGCATTTAGAGATTTTAGGAATAGAAATTGTGTGAAGGATCTAAGGGGATATTATTGTAAAATAAATAAAATCTTACTTTATGACATTATGTAATTTTTCCCTAGTTTAATTAATATATTATATTAAAATATTTTAACTATCATACAACTATATATCTAGAATAAATCAGAACAAATAAAAAAAATTCTAAATTAGAAAATTAAAACAAAATTTTATATATATAATGAAATATATATTAACTCATATGTGTATTATTATATATAATACAAAATTATATATCCAATAAAATTATGTTTTAGGTTTTTATTACTATAAAATAGGTTTTTTAAATTTCATTCATTTTATATCCTTAGAGTATCTCTGCGACCTCTCTAAAATTATTTCTTCAAAATAATTAAAAGTATTACTTTTTTTATTTTAACAACCTTCTTTTGCAAATGTCACTTTTGAGTCTCTTTATTTTAAAAATTCACTAATTAACATATTATATACAAATATATTTTATTTTAACCTTTACATTCTGGAAAATAAAAAGGAAATAAAAAAATAAATGTGGTGAGATAAAATATCATAGTTATTGAAACAGACCTGGATATTGATCCAGCTAAGGCCTGAGTGGTTGGTTGATTCACTAATTCAATCGTTAGATCAACAATGGACTGGTCATAGAATTAATAATTATATATATGTATATATGAAAAAAAAATATTTTAAGCTAACACATTAAAATTACTTTTCTAATATAATATTATTCATTTTTATATGTATTTCTAACATATTATTAATAAATTCAAACGTTTAGTGATATAAATTCATAGTAAAGGGAAATCGAATAGGATTGCGAAGGATATTGGAGTGAAATGTCAATATTAACCATCAATTTTAAATTAAAATTTTATCATAAAAGAGATTAAAAGTCATTTTACCATTTAAAAAAAATGCATTGTTCCGAAAAATCCGACCGAATTACCTGGGTCACAAAAAACCACCCAGTTCATTTGGATTTCACTGATTCTTTTGCAAAAAAAAAAAGTCTAATTAGGAACTCGGATCGGTTAAGTGCTTGAGTCCCCACTTCATCTAGCTAGACTGGTCCAGTTTTCATAATTATGCAAAATATAATATTTAAATACATATAGAGTTAATTGTAGTTGGTTAAATTTTATATAAACACTGTACATTTTGTTAAATATTTTATTAAAATAAAGAATCTAAAAAGTGTGGCTTTTAATACTTTTTGTTAAACCTGATTCCTCAAACTAATAAAAAAATACATATAGAAAGTTTATAGTGGATGCTCTTATTGTACTCTTTATATATAACATTTTGCTATAATATATATGAGTTTTTTTAATTTAAAAGAGAAAGAGTGTGTGTGTGTGTGCGCGCACACACACACCTATGTTATATTTGAAAACTGTTTTATGGCAAATTGAAAATACACATTGTTGTTTGGGAGTTATTTTATGTCAAATTTAAAAAAACTGTATTTTGTATTTTTGGACGCCTGAAGTGGGGGCGAGGGGCATCACGACAGGAGGAGGTCGCGCAAAGAAGTGGGGGGAGGGGGAGGGGGGATCGACCATCGGCGGGGGAGATCACGTAGCGGCAAGGGGGGGGGGGGGGCGAACGGTAGCGTGGGAGATGCAACGGGGACGGGGTTCACACGGCGGCGACAGCACCCGAAGTGGGGAGGAAGAGAAGAGACGAGAAAATAAAAAACACTCATTTGCTATTTCCAAAAATTACGATTAAATATTATTTAAACGGAACCGTTTTTTACTTTTAAAATTTAAAAACACATGTCAAACAATGCTATGCTTTAATTTCTAGTTTTTAAATGCAGAGGATGCCAAACATGCTCTATATTTTTTCTTTTCACTAAATGTTACTTCTATTAATTTTGTAGGTTGTTTTAATGATATGTTTTAATTATTTTTAATTATCTATTAGTTTTTATATTTAGTAAATTATTTTTAAAATAGTAGTATTTTAAGCAATTAAAAATCATTATGCACTTTCTATTATTATTTTAATAATATTGTGTTTATATATTTAATTACATCAATTCAGTGTTACTTTGGCCATATGACTTTATTGTTTTTGATTACTTTACAAATTTTTATTTAATCAAGATATTTTTGAAAATGTAAAATTGTTATATAAAATTATTAAATTTTAAAAAATTATTTTACCAATATATTTGTAATGTGTTTTATTAAGATAATTATATGCATTTTGATAAATTGTTTAATTGAATTATCTTAAAAGTCTAGTTTTGTTATTTTATTTCATTAGAGTTTTGTAGGAAATAAGAAGTTATTATATAAAACTATAACTTCTATATAGTCTGATGCAAAGATATCTTCAACTATACTCTATAAATTTTATTCCTTATTTCATGTAAAAGCTATTTTAGCTAGTTATTTTCAATGGTTTACTTCAACTATACTCCTTATCTTAGCTAATTATATAATATTTTATAATTTTTTTTTATGTAACTAATTAATATTCTATTGCATTAAAATATTAATAAAATTAATTTAGGAAATGATAATGTCTCCCTATATATTCCTAGCTAATTATATAATATTTTATTATTATTTTTAAAAATTTTAATTTAAATAATTATTTTTTTTAACTAATTAATGTTTTTATTGTATTAAAATATTAATAAAATTAATTCAGTATGTGACAATGCCTCCCTATATATAGGGATCACTTCAAGGAGCTATCTAATTTAGAGAGCATTTAGAGTGATGATTGAAGCAAAAGTATACGATTAGCTATCTATATTCGATACATGCATGTATCCAACTTAAATACTCTATTCAAGTAATGGTTTTGGACCTTTGAAAAATGTCTTTCATGTTTAATTTTCCATCATTTATTACATTTTCATAGAATAGTCTCATTTGAAAATTTATTTCAATTTTAATAGGTGCTCTAAATAATTTATTTTGTATTATCAACCTAAATACATTTTCATTTGAGTTTACGTTTGAAACATTATATATTATTAGTAATTGTTTGATATTAATAATTCTTCACATGGTATTATTTTTAAAAATTTATAATGTTTTTGTAGTATGTTAAAATAATACGCTAAGTCTAACTTATTTTTTATTTTCTACAAATAAATAATTAAATCTTAGAAGTTAAATTCTAAGAGTAATTCTAATTGACTCACTTGAAAGCCAAATAATAAAATTATACTCCAACGTTACGGGCCAGATTTAAAAATTATAACAGCAACTGTTCCCAGATAAAGAGTTTTATATATTATTTTATTAAGTTTTTTTCTCCCTTCTTTTTTTTCCTCTCTCCGCTGCTCTCTCCCCATTTCCTTTCCATCGCCGACGTTCATCCCCTCTGCCCTTCATTCCTCCTTCAACCCCTTCCTCTCCCTTTCCATCTCTCTCCTCCCATTGCTAGAACTACGACTTCCGATCCTCCCTCTGTAGGTAAAACAATGTTTAATTAATTACTCTATTTATTTTTATATGCCGAGTTGAGATCCACCCACAAATCCCCCGCCATCTAAATCAATCAAATCATTTATAGTAAAAAAAAAAATCAATTTCAAACAGATGGGTAGTAGTCGTAGTTCTGTTAATTTTGCTGGGATTGATCTACAATAATTGGGGTAATCAGGCGTTTATAGGCCGTGTGATGGAATCAGGTTGTGCGATGGTTGGGCTCTGTACAGGCTGTGCGATGGAAGCAGGCGGGAATTTGGCAAGAATCAGGCATCGACTAAGTGGCCTTACATGGGGATTGCGCTGTTCTAGAGCAGGGTGGCTCTTGCGATGGTGGCGTACCGGACGAGGTGTCAGGAGGAGGGACAACGGTTTCTTTTCCAACATTAATTATTTTAATTAAAATAAATCTTATTCAATATTTAAAAAATAATATTTTAATAAAATAAATGTAATTTAGATAGTATTATTAAAGTTAGAGCATCTCCAACCCATAAGTTATATCAATAATTATAGCAATAATTAGCTTAAAAGTCTCTCCAATGCATTAGTTATATGTCTAGCTATAGAAAAAAATAGGTAAATATAGATATTTTTTTTAATTTTAGTTGAATCTGTCATTTTCGCCCTTTACCCTAATTTTTAAAATATTCCTAACATGTCCCACTCCCATCCCAGGATCGTTCGGTCCTCCCTTGCACTCGTGTCTCGTCAACCCCCCCCCCCCATCACGCCGTCTGGTTCCCCTCCCTCCCACACGCCCCCTCGCAACGTCGGCGCCTTCTCCCCAACCCAAATCTCCCCTTTGTGTCGCCCGCCCTCCCAAGCAACTGCTTCCTCGGCGATCTCATATAGCGGCGGCCTCCCCCGTTGCCCCCTTCCCCCGCCCTCAAGAACGACGCCAGCGGTGGCCTCCCCATTGTCTTCCTCTCCCTCCGGCGTCGCCTTCCACGCATTGCATGTTCCCACAAAATGGTTTTTTTCATAGTAGATCTAAGTTAAGGGTAAATTGGAGCAAATAAATTTGAAGCAAAAATACAAATAATGTAAGATTGGAATATCATTAGCTAAAATGATACTGTAGCAAGCTAAAATTAGCTTTAACTACTTATTTTACCTAATATAGATTGGAGATGCTCTAACATAGCTATCTTTATAGCTCTTTCTCTCTCACATACTCTCTCTTTCTCTCTCTTTTTGCATTGGTGATATGGGTTAACGTGGAATGAGTGACATGGGTGGGGTTTGTGATCCAGTGAGTTGATCTTGGGCTTTTCAAGACAAGTAGTTTTGTAAAGGCCCTCAAGTATTTTTCTTACATGTTTGCGATCCAATGGGTTGATCTTGGATCATATTGTCGGGATCGACATGAGCGTAAGATAGTGAATATGGTGAGGCACGGTGCGGTGACGGTTATGGTCGATGCAACAATCAATGCTCATCCCATGTCTAGTCTCACACCCTGTCAAGTCAAAGCTTAACGCTACGCTGTCGTCTTCGATGTGCTACCATCATTGAATATCTTCCAATCCATGATGTGCCACCATTTGTAGATGTTTTCCAGACCCAACGGCTTTTTCTCTCTTAGCTTAAAATGAAATAAAATTTATTATTTTAATAAAAAAATTAAAATGAAGAGTATTGTTGGAATTAAAAACAAAAAAAATCAATCTTTACAAATAAAGAACTCTTTATACTTTATACGTGGAAATAAAATACATATGGAAGATTCTATTAAAACAACTCCAATAGGTTTAGTTAAATTTGATTAACTAAATTTATATTTAATTTGGTACATATGACTTTAGTTAAGACTGTCTCGAATAATATAATATTTATTTATTTTCGCTTAAATTTATTTTTTCAAATTACCTTTTCAATTATTGGAGGAAGATGTGGGGAGGAAAATTGAAAGGTAGGTTGCAAATTTTAAACCACTAGGTTGCAATTTTTAAACCAGTGCTGATATGACATAATAATAATTTTTTCGTATATTGTCTAAAATTATAGTTAAAATTAAATTTATTTTATACTATAACAAATCCATTGGAGTTGCTTTAGATTTTTCCACTAATAATGTTATCATTCCAATATGTTTGATTTGTTTACTGGATAGGGATATATTATAATAAATTAATAAATCGTTACTAAAGAGTAATAAAGCTAATCTCTATTATTAGAAATAGTACTTACTCCTGGAATCAATAATCTAACATTTATTATCTCAAAAAGGTAATATTTTAATTCATAATATGTTAATCTATGAATTATCAATATCCCACATAAGCGACAAGAGCGGTTAATTTAAATAATAAATTTATTAGTATGATTTCATGAATGCATAAATTAACTATTCTTAAAACTTCGTGGTTTTTATTTTTATATTAACTATATTTGTATTTATTTTTAAAAATTTACGCGCACCAACAATTGTTGATATATTCATAGGATTAGTTGGATTTGGCATAACAGTAACGCGGGCTAAATAAATTTATTAGTATAATTTATAAATTTATAAATTTAACTGGTTTAATTGTATTATTTTAAAAACAGATTTTAATAAATTTTTTAATATTTATGAGTGTATAAATTCATATACCTATATTTTTTAAACCAATCATATTTTAAGACGTCTCATGAAATTACACCGGACTACTTAATTACTGATAGATACTTGGAATACCACGCATGAAATTACACCAGACAGACTACTTATTTATTTATTTATGACGTCACGTCGAGTGCAGGACAATGAAGGCGTAGTCCGATGATGATTGGACACGACGTTGGGAATGTTTTTCAACGATAAATAAGTAGTCTGTTGGCAGCAGGAAGATGATCTTTACAGATTTATTGCGCATAGAAATTAATATTATGCGGACCTATTGATATTTTAAATGTCTCGCCCGCGTACCGCATCCACATCAAGTCTAAATAAATAAATAAATAAAACAAGCAAAGGGCTCTTTGGGAAAATGGGAAAAGACCCACATCTCATCTCACAGTCAGTCACCACCCCAGGCGGCTCGGTCCGGTGTTTTGGTGTAAATCTGGTTCCTTAAAAGACACGAGCGGCAGTGGCAGGGGAACCAACAGCCTGGTTTGTTTGTTTTTTTTTGGTTTATTCATTCATGGGACTACAAGGACGAACCGCCTTCCTCCAATTCCATGGCGCCGTCGTCGTGGGCTGATGAAGTCCACCCGGAACATGAAGCAGCTAGGCCGAGAAATGGTCCGGTCCAACACCCGGCTCGGCTTCTTCCACCGTGTCTCCTTTTTCCGACAGATTTTCCGGTTCGTCTGGGACCGGATTCTGGCCTGCTCCACCGGCAGACATACCCGCTTCCGACGGCTGCCTTCCTCTCCCTCGCCGCCGGAAGCAATCGAATCGGGTTTGGTCTCCGGCCACCCAACAACCAGTGGTTGTTTTGATTCAGATTCGTATTCGTATTCGTATTCGTATTCGGATTCGGATTCAGTGGCCTTGAAGATCAGTTTGTTGGGTGACTGCCAAATTGGAAAAACAACCTTCGTCGTGAGTTGCTAATTTTACACTTATATTGGTTTATTTTGGTATGATATTGGTTTATTAATATATTTATATATTCCGTTTACTTGGGTTTAAGATCAAGTATGTGGGGGATGAAGAAGAAAAAAGATGTCTGCGGATGTCAGGATTGAATCTGATGGACAAAACACTGATGGTCCGAGGAGCAAGGATTTCTTTCAGATTGTGGGATGTTGGAGGTACAACCTGTTTTCTTTATTTTATTTATTCTTGTTGTTGTATAGTTACGATTTAAGAATCTCTGTGGGTAGTTTGTTTTTAATCTTTAAATCAATATTTGGATACAGGGGACCATAAATCACTGGATCAAGTCCCACTCGCATGTAAAGATGCAGTTGCAATTTTGTTCATGTTTGATTTGACCAGCAGATGCACCCTAAACAGGTATGGTCTCCAGTTATTATTATTATTATTATTTAGTCATTAAATATTTTGTTGGAAAAGAACAGAGCATTATTCAGTATTGCAGTCACATTAATACCGCGTTCTGCTCTGTACAATTTCAGTGTCATCAAGTGGTATAGTCAAGCCAGCATGTGGAATCAGGTACTGTGCACATCTTTGCCACATTAGATTGCAGGACTTCCTATGTTCATGTTTTACTTGATTTGAATGCTACCATCTTTAGTAAGACTACAATTAGGCAAGATCTGCACTGCTAACAACACCATTATTCTATGGTTTGGTGTCCAAGACGGTTCCAATGGATTGTTGGAATTCCAGATTAGCAATTATAATGATCCCGGATTCAGTGGGGTTAAGTATTAAATCATATGATCATGGATGTAAAATTGGGAAGTTAGGAGTTTGATCTTGTTGGGTCTCGCGTTGAAGGTCTTGTATATTCAGAAGTTGGTTTTCAGTGTCTATCTATTCAAGCCTTACGAGAAAGAATGCCTTGCACGACAAAGTCTAAGGTTGTGCTTTTTCTTTTTTTCTCCTCTCTATTTGATTAAATTGCAGACAGCTATTCCCATATTGATTGGTACTAAATTCGATGACTTTGTCATGCTACCATTAGATTTGCAGTCAACCATTGTGACTCAGGTAGAGCCTCCACTTGAACTCCCTTCTGTTTAATTTACGAAAACTTGATTACAATTAACTCCTAATGTTATTCCTATTTTATTTTATTTCCGACATTGTTTACAAGATATATTATTCGTATATAATTAAAAATATTTTAATTCATCAATTGATTAATTTGTCAAATAATAATAATTAACTTAGGACATTTTGGCAACTTTCCATGACTTGTTTTCGTTTCTATTCAACTGGTGGATTGACCTGAGTTAGGCACCTCATTTTTCATTTTCTATATCTTTGGGGAAGGCTTGCTGGGACCCTAGTCAATATCTTGATGTTTGGGTAAAGTTTGAATGACATGGAAATTCTTTCTTTGACGAGCCATAAGAATTTAAAGCCTTCCCCGCGTTGTGAATAAAGCATTAGTGGCCATATTTTCTAAAAGTGGATATAGATATTTCAAGGTTTTTTTGCTTTTTTATTTTTATTTATTCATTTGTGTGTGTGTGTCTATATATATATATATATAGAGAGAGAGAGAGAGAGAGAGAGAGAGGGCGTCTTATTTTTCTGCGAATTTGTGATGGTGGATCTTATGAACTTACTCAATTTGGGTATTGGTTTTAATATGTTGTATTGGGTGTGGAAATGAAATGAAGGCAAGGGCTTATGCTAGGGCAATGAAGGCGACCCTGTTCTTCTCAAGTGCAACCCACAACATAAATGTGAATAAGATCTTCAAATTCATCATGGCCAAGTTCTTCAACCTGCCCTGGACGGTCCAACGCAACCTTACCATTGGAGAGCCGATCATTGACTTTTGAATCTGAGCTCTAGACTGAACACTTTTTTTTTACTTAAGCTTGTACATATGAGAAAGGTTAATTCATGTTCAAACCAACCAACCAATTTGGTGACCCATTCTTAGTGTCTGACGTAGATGCTCGACGCTTTAGAATTTGGATCTAATGCTTTGCTTGTGTATAGCTGCGTGGGGAGTAGTGGGGCCATTTGTCCCCCCTACAAACTTTTAAAAAAGACCTATAAGTTATTTATTATTCGTATACAATCAAAAGAATTTTTTTTGAGGCCTCTGTATATTACTTTTTATGATTTAGTGTTTGATGAATATTATTATTATTATTATTAGTCTCCCTCCTCTTAGGACGATAAATGAGTTAACACACTTAAAAGTTCATTTGATATTTACTCAATTAAGTTTGATTTGAAATCAAGTTTGATATTGTCTAAGCTTGACTTGTTATTGTTTAAACTCAACCTAATTACTCGTATTAGCTTAGTTCGGCTCAATTCGATTATTATACAAAATTGACTCGGCTTGAACTGTTTATAAATCTATCTAGCATATATCTTTAAATAAGAAAAATATTCATTTGCTTGATATCTGCTTGACTAAGTTTGATTCAAATTTAAGTTTGATATTATATAAGTTTGGCTTGACTCGACTTAATTATTATACAAGATTAACTAGAATTCGACTAAACTTGTTTGGCTTGGCTTATAGGCCTACCTCTATAATGCAAGCCTAATTAACAATGACAACACCAATGCTCATGAGGAGTTAGAGTTATGTGGCATGATAACGCGTGGAAGATTAAAGGCCCAATGGATGTCTCCTTATATGACTGGAGCAAATGAGTCAATTATCACACTTATTCAAATCCTAAAATGATGGTTTATGCTTAACCCATATGGTTGCACGAATTTGGAACCACTTTAATAAGTCATGATTGGAGTCAAATAATTAAATTCTTGTGAGCTGGTCAAATTTATGTGTAGAAAACCATGAGTTGAAACCATGAGACTCTAAAAACCATGAGCAAAAATCATGAGCTGCATTAATTAGTT
Source organism: Taxillus chinensis (assembly GCA_023512835.1). Lineage (NCBI taxonomy): Eukaryota > Viridiplantae > Streptophyta > Magnoliopsida > Santalales > Loranthaceae > Taxillus > Taxillus chinensis. Next base: position 44,941,621 of record CM042091.1, read on the forward strand.
TCTTGACCTTATGTATTCCCCATGACTATAAATAGCCACCCCTTGACATTTTATCAATCATCTAGGAATATCTTTGAGAGCTTATTCCTGTTATCATGTAAAAATTATCCTGTTTGCTCTTGTGCATTCTTGTCTTATCAATCTATGTTATTAGATTAGTGATATAAGATCACAAAACCCCCAATCTCGTGCCTCAACACAAGTGTGTTTGTTGTATGGATTGGTCACCATCTATCCACTTCGAGTACATTGCTTAAGTAATAGGTCACACTCCATATAGCATTGATTGACTACTTGCTTCTGTCATCTTTATTCACTTCCATTCCTTGACTACACGCTCAATATATAGCATTGATTGACTACACGCTCTATATATTTATTTTATGTATTGTTAAAACTTATTTTATTTATAATTATTCAATACTTTCTTGTTGTTTAGGGATGGATCATCTAGGCCTCATCCATCCTCCCTCAAATGAATTTTAAAAATTATGAAATTAGATATGTAAACCTAAGCTTATTTGTGAGTTCTCGGTTGGTTTTCATTAATTGGGTTATGGGTTTGGACAAATTATAAGTTGTGGTCCACTTAACCGTCGTATGGTATTATTACAAATAGAATTAGGTATACCAACTAAGTCTATAATAATGGATATATGATACATAAATTATATGATTTTAAAAAGTTATCTCAAACTTGATTATAAAGAAATTAGTAAGCTTTCTATGCTTTCTATGTTAATCATAATTTGTAATAACAATTTCTAGACGTGAGTTTCACTATAATAATATTAAATGGATTATATCATTTAAAAAAGTTATCTCAGACTCAATTATAAGAGGATTTGGTGAGCTTTTTATGTTTTCATATTATTACTTATGACTTAAATAGTGCTAATCATAGTTTGAGATAACGGTTTCTAGATGTGAGTTACACTAATCTTAACAGTTTATATCTCGACCTTTCTTTAACTGAATTTCTTAGATCCATCCCTGTCGTTGTTGTTGTTGTTGTATTATGAATTTTGAATCATATTTTTCAATAAAGGGAAAGGAAAAAGACAACAAATGGTAAAATACTATTTACAAAATTGAAATTTTAAAAAAGATAGCTCAAAAGTGTGTGTATATATATATATACACACTTTTTAAAAAACAAAACTGTTATTTTTTTAACAAATAATTTATTTTTAAAAAGTTCATTTAATTTTTACAAAAAAACCTATAAATTTACTAGATTGATTTTATTTTGGATATGTAAGTTAGCTATATTTATTGGTTTACAAATATGTGTATTTATGAATGTAAATACACATATGTAAATCATTATTATTATTATTATTACTACTATTTTGTTAGTATATCTTTTAAAATATTTAAAGCATTTTTTATTCATGAGAAAAATATAAATATATCTTTTTGGTCATTTTCACTAAGTCAAAAACTGCTACCCAAACACTTTATTTTTTTTAAACTACTTATTGACTACATTATCCAACCACACATACCCCCTCATAAATAAAAGTCATAAGCTCTTTTATTTAATAAAAAACACAATCTCCTATAAACATAAACACCTTTTATAAGCCTAACCAGATGACCTCTTAAACAAATATGTTCATCGCTTCATCATCCAACAAATAAAGTCACTAATTACAATGAAGGTTGAATATGTGGCTTTTAGGAATTATTGTGCTCAAGTCTTATGGATGAGACTATAATAATAAGATTATAACATGCATGGATTTATACAAAAATTTGTATTAAGTGTGAATTTAAGTAAAAATAATAGATATCGCTTTAAGCATATTAAAATTAAACACCACTATATTAGAAGTCACACTGGAAAAGAAGAAATTGGGAAAAAAAATACCTTAGAATATATTGATATAAATCATTAAGTTCTGAATATTTTTATAATTAAGCCTCTTGAATTGATTGTAAATTGTAATCGCTTTAGTATGATTAGAAGAGAAATAAACATGTATAATCCCATGCTTTGAATTGTATGTATAACTGTGTTTATTGCATATATTGTGTCACTTTGTTTTAATTTCTAATCACTTTGCATCTGGTTGAGTAAAAACTCTTTTGTTTCATATGTTTCTCATTTGCTTTAAAAACTGCACCAAATTAAACCTATTACATTGATTTAAGGATGACAAGGTTTGAAAAACCAGTATAGATTTTAAACAATAGATATAATTTCGACATGGGCAAACAATGTCTCCACGCTGCATTACAAAATTAACTTTCATCATATAACAACGATCATAATGGTTATCTAATACACAAAATGAAAATTGGATAATTAAATTTTTGAATGTATTACCCAAACATTGAAATCATTTACAATCGTTTTCGCTGTAATATAATTAGTGGGAAAATAAGAGAGAAGATAATGATTTATACATATTGGTTTCAATTCTTACGAGGAAAGCATCCCCTCAAAAGAGGATAAAATGGAAAAACAATGTAAATTTTTTTTGACCAAAATTGAATTTTGATACATATTTTTATGTTTTGATTTTATGACTTTTTATTATATATATATATATATGATAAAAAAATAATATTTTTTTAATCAAGCTCCAAAAGAAAATATGATAAGCCAATGTAATAAAATGAAAAAAAAATCACACAACAAAATTTTAATTGAATTTTTTAAATAAAAAAACAATTCAAAAACATAACATGTTATCCAAATAGGAATTGGGTTTGGCTTATTGAAGCATAGAGTTTTCAAAAATAGCATTGTAAGTCCATTTTTTAGTTTCCAAAAAACATAATCACAGGACATAGCCTAGCGGAAAGGTGCGGAGACTAAAGATTAATAGGCAGTTTGAAACTCGGCAGCCACAACTTTGTGGGAACAATTATGTAATTTGCTTTTTTTTAAAATATGATTCAAATGGGCATTGCCTAATTAGTGAGCCGGCCTAGGAGGCCGATAAATGACCACTGATGGTTATGTCCCAAAGCTCCGTCAAATGAAGCTAATCAGGTCATCGCGCGCGGGCGAAAAGAGAGAGTGAAAAAATTGTCGGACCTTTGTCAGGCCCATTCCTTTCGCCCAGCTAGCGGTGGGCAACAACTGTTGGGTCGTTATATACAATATCCATAGGGTCCTTTTTAGTCTCTCTTGTCGGTCGGTGGCTACTGAGCGTTGCAGAGTTGCCTGGTCTATCCATGCCGGCGCCGCACTCTCTCTCTCTCTCTCTCTCTCCCTCCTTCCTTTCCTGATGGCCGGCCTCTGTGGTCCATTCAAATTGCAGGAGAGCGAAGTTACACATTGCTTCCATCCCAGTACTAGCTAGCTAGTTGGCTGGCCGACATGAGTGGAGAACTGAATCTTCCAACCAAAATTTTAAGCCGGTTTCTATGGAGACAATGGTAGTGGCCAGGTCTAGTTTGGAGTTTGGACCACTCATATGGCTGCCACCCTGCTACTTTCGTCTCATCTATGTGCGTGTATTACAGAGGCCATAAATTGTGACAAAACTAAATCAAATCAACTCAACCCCGACCCGTCCTTTGGTGGTTGGTATTATAATTATAGATATTATAATTAATAAAAGTTTGTGGTAGTTGGTAGGATTTTGCTACTTTTGAAAGAAAAACTAAAACGTATGTAAATAGATTTTAAAATGTGGATGAGAATAACACGCCATTCTTTAAAAAAAAATGAAGAAATTAAATAATTTAAAACTAATAATAAATAAAAAAATCTTAGACCCTGACACATACCATGTGTCCTATTTTTTATATCGTAAAATAATAATTTTGGAAGAAAAAATCCACGACGCAATTCATTGAAAAAACAAACAAAATTGGTAAGTAATTAATTCGTATGTTAAAGAAGTCTCCAATCCAATTGGTCAGCGTTTGTGGGCAAAAGCGCATGAAAACTAACTCACAAAAAAAAAATAAACAAATCAAATCAAATCAAATGCCCAAAATTGCATAACATAAATACCAAACATGGAAACACCATTTGGATCGTGGTCTCCATCAAATCCTGGACAGAGAAGAGACTACGAAGGAACCGGAAGCTCTCTCCCTTTCACATGGCCTGTGCTGCCAGCCCTGCCTGCGCCACTCCCACCTCTGCGACACCGAAACCCTACCTGTCCCCGCATCCCACCTTCAACCTCGCCCGATTCGCTCCCTCCGCTTTGCGATTCCCCAGGAAATCGGCGGTCCTGTGCAGCAGCCTGACTGCCGGGGCCGCGTCGCCGGCGGCGGTTCAGATGGAGGTGGAGGCTGACCGGGCTATCCCGCGACCCGACGCCTTCGGACGTTTCGGCAAGTTCGGCGGCAAATACGTCCCCGAGACGCTCATGTACGCCCTCTCCGAGCTCGAAGCCGCTTTCAATTCTCTCGCTACTGACCATGAATTCCAGGTTCTTTTTAAAATGCGATTTTTTTTTTGCTCGTTGCTTCTGGAATCTGGCTATGTGATCTGAGAAAAGTGTATTGCATGTTTATGGTATTGGAGTATATTGGTTGTGTCGTTTAAGAATTCGTGGAGGCTTGGCTGGTTATAAATGGCGTTTTCTTCCCCTTTTCAATGAGTCCCAGACGGAAACAAGTGCGAAGTTGAAAAGTACATTTCCCCCCTATAATTTCATGGAACCCCCTAGAGCATTTCAAAAAATAATTAAAAATAAATAAATGAACAAGGGACCCTTTTTGGTAGTTATGTATTTATAATTTTTTGAGATTATTATTATTATTATTATTATTATTATTATTATTATTATTATTATTATTATTATTATTATTATTATTATTATTATTATTATTATTATTATTATTATTATTATTATTATAGATACGGTTATAGAGAGCAATTTTACTTGTAAGAGGGGTTTTGTGAATTGTGACTTCGAAGTTTTAACTTTGGTTCAAGGCTTTGTTGAAATATAAAAACGGCCCAGAAAAATTTACACACACTCATGAATACTAAAAAAAATCACCGGACTCACAGTTTTCAAAAACAATCATGTTTTCAAAAATAATACACCCAAACCAAACGGGTCATTCTCATGAGTATTGTACTATCTTAAAACTCATGCATACTGTGTGCAATGATGCGGTGAGATGCTGCCTAGAATGCAGCTTTTCAAAATCCAGGTCCAGAACAAAGAAGCCTGTCATCTAATAATTAAATAAATAGCCCCCTTGGATTGACTTTAACTAGCTGATTATGGACAAAATGGCTCTATGGAACTTACAGGTTGGATTATGGACACTACAAATGCAATTATTTTGATTCGGGACATGTTTTTCTATCAGTTTCCATGCATGTCATTACTATTAATATATTTAGCTGAGGTTGAAGATGCTTTTGGTTGCATTTGAATGATGATGGGCTAAATTTGGTCCCCATTACACATAACTATGCAGAAAGAGCTAAATGGGATATTGAAAGACTATGTTGGTAGAGAGAGTCCCCTTTATTTTTGCGGAGCGTCTAACAGAGCACTATAAATGTCCTAATGGTGAAGGGCCAGAGATATACCTTAAAAGGGAAGATCTTAACCACACTGGAGCTCACAAAATCAATAATGCCGTTGCCCAAGCTTTGCTTGCCAAACGTCTGGGTAAAAAACGCATTATTGCTGAAACTGGAGCTGGTCAACATGGAGTTGCCACTGCAACTGTATGTGCTCGATTCGGTTTGCCATGCATCATCTACATGGGTGCCCTCGATATGGAAAGGCAAGAACTTAATGTTTTCAGAATGCGGCTACTTGGGGCTGAGGTTTGTTTGTTGTAGATTTATTCATCTGCAGTTTACCATTGTTGATCTAGACCTAAGAACTTATCATTGGTATAATGCCATTGTATATTTATTCTTTTGCGGTTTACCATTGTTGATCTAGACCTAAAACTGTTATTGGTTAACGTTAAGTCATTGGAACGGATTTGGCATAGTGCAGCCTATAACTTATCTATGTGCAATGTAAATTTAAAACAGATTCACCACCTTATGTGCTGTAATGAACTGAATCTCATGTTGCTGCTCTATTTTATTTATTGACCCTTCTCAGTGTTTTCCTCGTCACAGAATGATAATACATCTGCTTTGACGGTTGCTGTTTCTGTTTATTTAATTATAAATTGCATTTTCTTCTGTACAGGTTAGAGGAGTCCATTCTGGTACAGCTACATTGAAGGATGCTACGTCTGAAGCTATACGTGATTGGGTAACTAATGTGGAGTCCACCCATTATATACTTGGGTCTGTTGCAGGGCCACACCCATACCCTATAATGGTCAGAGAGTTTCATGCAGTGATAGGTAAAGAAACAAGAAAGCAGGCAATGGAAAAATGGGGTGGGAAACCGGATGTGTTGGTTGCTTGTGTTGGTGGAGGTTCAAATGCTATGGGACTCTTTCATGAGTTTGTTGAGGACAAGGATGTCAGATTGATTGGCGTAGAGGCTGCAGGTTCTGGCTTAGATACTGGTAAGCATGCTGCTACTTTAACAAAAGGAGAAGTTGGGGTATTACATGGAGCTATGAGCTACTTGTTGCAAGATGAAGATGGGCAAATAATTGAGCCTCATTCAATTAGTGCTGGGTATGGCACTCAATCTGTAGTTATTACAAATTTAGGTGTCGTTTATTTCTCTGTTCCTCCCTATTGACTGAACTTTCTTCACGATTTAAATGTAGTCTGGATTACCCTGGAGTTGGGCCAGAGCACAGCTTTCTAAAAGATATTGGGCGTGCTGAATACTATTCCGTCACTGATGAAGAGGCATTGGACGGTAATTTTAAATTTGAATGTGTAAACTTCAGTTTGAGGTGTACCTGTTGTTATTCAAATTGTTGCTCCTGTTTGGTAGAGTTCCCCACATCTCTAAAGTGTTCTGTATGGCTTTCTCATTCAAGTTATTATAGTTTGCGCTTTGCATATTAGTTCATGCGGCCATCAAATCATCCTGCATTTACATTTAACCCTAGTCAGTGAATTATTATTGGGCGCTGACCACCTTTGGAATTATTATTATTGTTGTTGTTATGTCTCTCTCTTTTTTCTTGAATATTTTATATCTTTCCTGCTTTTCCCTCTTTCTGATTCTGATTCCTTTATGTTATATACAGCTTTCAAGAGGTTATCTCGACTGGAGGGCATTATTCCCGCTCTGGAGACATCTCATGCGCTAGCTTATCTAGAGAAGCTCTGCCCAACTCTCCCTCCTGGAACCAAGGTTGTCCTTAACTGCAGTGGTAGAGGAGATAAAGATGTTCATACGGCCATCAAACATTTGCATGTTTGATCAGTGTTCGCATACTGAAGTGGAGATTGGTGTAGGACTTCACTGAAAAGTTTTGTTCTTCAAGGCTCGTTGAGAGTCCTGGTTTTGTTGGTTGTATGTAACCGTGTTTTGTTAAGCGTCTCCCTGCTTTATTATGCTCCCTTATCTCATTTACCATAAAATGTTGTGTGCTTTTTCTAAAAACCCTCTTCTGGTGTCTTTTCTAGCACTGTTATTTGCCAATTTTGTTGAACACAGAAAAATTTAGAACAAAAATCACGTTGAATGAGACAAGACGGCGAAATGGGGACAGCTTTGCCGTTGTGTTCATTCCCTACATAGCGTCGATAAATAAAAGCTATCATGCCTCCCGGGATAAAATTACAAGTTCAATAGAAGTTAGTTAGGATTTTATGAATTTAGGGCAGTGACAGAATGGAGGATACCTATAAATGGTGGACCCAGAGCCCAGAACAGGCCCATATATTTTTATTACTCGTAGGGATCTAGTTAATCTGCTCTTTTCCCAGGCCTTAATAATGGTTGGCTTGTTTATCTCCACGTCTTTCATTATGGTTGTCTTGCCCATCTCCATCACTCACCCATAAATCCTAATTGCTGTCCCATATTTAGAGTAATCTCTGTAGAGCACTCAGATTAGGCTAATTATAAATTAAATTTAGTCAAAAATAGCTAAAAGTTAAAAAACACTTTCACAATAGTAAATTTAACATTTGATTAAATGGCCGGTTAAATTTAACTAGTCAATTTTATTAACTAAAATTTATTCTAAAATAAAATAACAAGCTTTATACATCTGTCTTGATCGACATTGCTAGCATTCAGCATTCGCAGCCCTCCTCCCCTTGACCCGTCTTGTTCTCGTAAACGCATATTATTATTAATATAGCAATCATAAAATATGTTGACACTCGATCGCTTCTCTCTCTCTCTGCCTCTCCCCAAATCTTAGTTAATTCATTATTTTTTTTTGTTTCAACAACAAGCATTGCCTCAGAATTGTCATATGTGGACACTAGCCAGGGGAGGGACCCACGGGCGGAGAGAGAGTGAGACCTAGCGCGGTGGGGGAATCCTCTGCAAGCAAAGAGCAAGGAAAGAGGGGAGAGAGAGGGAGTTACAAGATTTAAATTAATATTTTAATTAAAATACTGAAATTTTATTGAGCCTATTATTTCATTGGTGTAAAATCATACTAGTTAAATTTTATAAAAGGTAAATTTTTAGTTAAATTATAACTAAAGTATGCTAAGGCCATTATGAATGCTATTACATATGAAAAAAATCAAGTTTTAAAATTTCCACTAATGATAAATTTTACATGTTTATAAGATTTCATAATTTTAAAAATGTGTAATACTATCGATTTATGTAATCAAATATGATACAATAAATGTTTAACCTAAAATTGAATTTTAATTAATTAGGTGAATTGAAAATTTTTAATTTTTTTAAAATATATAGATTTTATAATTTGTTTAAAAAAATCATGCATTTGAAATTTGTACCAATTTTGAGTATTGTAGATGTGTTAACTTTTCCTTACATGTGACTACATTTATGAATACTGGTAAAATGTAAATCTCTTTTAGCTAGTGTTCAATGGCACTTTGGCAACAACTATAAAACTAAGATAATAATTTTCATCACATTTTAAGTTTAAATTAAAGCTTAGCGGAGTGACAATGCTCAATGACACAATAGTTACAAAAAATCAATGGTAAACCTGGACGAAAATGGGTGAAACAAGGACAACCAAAAGCATCCATATAAAAGGAAAGAGAAGTCTTAGTTGAAGTGGTTGGAGCAAACTAAGAAAACCTAAGTAGAAACCATCATTTCTTTAAAGTAAACAACTAATGTTCGTGATGATCTAGTAAGTTTGAAGTAAAGTAGACAAACTAAGTAAATAAAGGCTAGATAAACAATAAGAATAGACATAGTAGATGACATTCTTCATATTATATTAGCTTTTTAGTTGCTATAAAAGTGGCAAGAGAAGAAAAGAAATCAATCAATGTAGGAGATTATAGCCTCACGTATTATATTGGATTGACTCCATATAGAATAGAGCTTTGCCATCTTTCGAGTATGTCATTAACCAAACCATGTAAATCTTGCGTACTTTCATTGTTGTATTTATATTTTGTTATTTGTATGATTTGTGAATCAATGCACTCAAAGAATCATAAACCATCAACTAATTAATTTAAAAGGAGAACTTTTTATAAAACATACTAATTGTAGCTAGGCAAGGTGTCCACAACAAATATTCGATAAATGTTTATGGTAGATGTATCAATTATTCAACCAAAAATTTAAAAAGAGCACAAACTTTAGTTGTAGTTAAGAGTGTTGTAGTTATTTGAAATTGAATTAAAAGAGTACTAATCCCGATGTTTATTCCGTGAGGAGTATGTTTCCAATGTTCCGTTTTATTCACGATTTTCAATGCCGTATATATCATTCTCATTGTTACGTGAGGAAAGTGTGTTAAAGTTTTACATTGGAGAAGTTACCAGACCAAATAGATCCTAATATAAAACTAAAGGTAACGTCTCCTATAACCAATTGGTTTTAGGACATTAACTCTTAGATTTTAATAGATATCTATTGGGATAAATGTCATGTAAAGCAATATTTTATCCTAATTTTGTAAAAAACATTTATTGAATTAAATAAAGAAATTCAAATTTACTTATTATTTGTTATATTCAATGTTTCACTTTCTTGCATGGTATAGTATCATAATGCTCTAATACTTATTAAAGTTTATTATTCAATATGTGCAAATCACATAGGAAAGATTCACTAATTAAATTAAATATAAATTGTGTTCATTGCAGGTAAAAATACATAAAAACTATATTTTGATAAGATTATGGTATGTACTATTTTCATAGAGAGAGTAATTTAATCTTGGATCATTGTAAATAATTTAGAAATAGTGATACCAGGTATGTTACTATACATACAAGATCATGATAAAATAAGTTCTTCAATGAATATGTATTTCATTATATATATATATATATATAACTTTGCATTATACCATTTGATAATTGATTTATAGATGGATCTTAATTCTAAATATTTAATTAACTTATATATCACGCCCCCAAATTCCAGGGAACCCGAAACTAGGAACATGACTTCCCATTCCCGCACCGAAAGGTCAAGGGGTTGGTGACTAGTACCAATGGAGACTACATCGCGGGTTTTAAATATTACTTTTTAATTACTATATTTTATAATTTTATAATTATAAAAAATGAACGATGCGTTCTAATACATTAAAAAATAATATAACTTTAAGAATAATTTTATAATTTTTTATTAAATAAAATAAAATGAATTCTATAAAAAAATCTGTGCTCTCAGAAGTACAACAAACGATAAAATATTCATAAAAACACGTTCACAAGTAACAATGGGTCAAACTTCCCATCAGAACAAGAAGGTACAGACTTGAGTTGAATAGTTTTGCAAATTCTTCCATTATTTTTGTTTTTAAGATTTTATTTAATAAACTTTTATTTCAAGGAAGAGCGACTTTGGATAAATAATTTTATTTCTTTTGTAAAGCTTTAAAAACTCTGGTTCCCTCAAAAACAATTATTTTTACAATTAAAGATATATTTTCTGAACTTTTATAATAACTAAATGACCAAAAACAATTGTGGTAATCTTGAAAAATGCACACATATATGTTGTTTTCATCAGTATTAACATTACATCATATATTGTTTTTTTTTAAATATTAATCTACAGAAGTGCTGGCTGCGGACCTGACCCACACACATGCTGCAGATGCTTTTCCCTCAGCCCCGTAGGTGGCTATTTATTTGACCAGAACAAAACTCTAATATTAATCTACACAACAAGAAGTGTTGCCCTTAAACGTGAACCCCATTCATGCTCATGCAGTGGTGGCTATGGTCACATTGTTTTCCCTCAGCCTCTGAGCCGGCTCTTGCCCCTTCCATGGTGTTTCCACATGCTTTGCCTGCATATATAGAAGAAACACGAAAACAACCCTTTATCTGAATCACTCTACATATAAACATAACTGAGCAACTGCATTGCAATTCCTGATTAAGGGCATGTTAGGATTGGTTCAAGTCAATTCAACCCATAGTCCATTGCTCTATGCTATCGGTTAATACTGCGATATATACTGCATCTGCCATGGGTTAAAAGCATTTTCCACATGAAAAAGTAAATTAGGAACAGCTAAAATGTGGCTCTTTCGCTTATAGAGGCCCGGAAAAAAGAAAATTAATTAATAAAAAAAACAAATGTGGCTGACTGCAGCGATTTTCATGCGGTCAAGCCATCACAGCCCTTTGCTGAATACAGATCTTGAACAAATATTGTTTTTCCAGATACCAGGGTCAGCAGAAGGACCAAACAACAGAAGTCAATCTAGGGAACTACTCAACCAAAACTGCGCTATCAATGAAGTAATGTAGAGTGATGGTCAGTACATAAAGGGAGTGACAATCACCTGGGAATACATGAAGGTACCAAGGATTGCGATCGCTGCTCCAAGAGCATTGACCGGCTGGATAGGCGCTTGGAATATGATGATGGAGGAGACAATGACAGTTATCCGTTTCATGGTGTTTCCAATGCTAAATGTCAAAGGAGAGATTTCATCCCGGCACATGTAAGAAACCTGATTGTAGAGATGATAGAAAACACTTTCAGCTGCGAACCACCTAATTATTTCATATCCACAACAGCCACACAAACATTTCATCATTAAAAGACAATAAATAACAATGAAAATATCCAAATCTTCGAGGTAGACAATAATACTACAAAAATATTTTTAAAATGATACGAAAAATATTATGATGCTAAGGGAAAAGCCAAAAAAAAAAAAACCAACAAAACACAAACAAACTGGGAAAATGTACATTGGTGAGAAATCAGAGTATATATACCTCCCGGAAATTTAATAAATCAGAGAAACACAAATCTTATCATATATCAGGCCAGGGTCATCAAAACATACATTTTTTAAGGAGATTTTATAAAAGGCCAGAAATCTCACGCCATTCTTTTGCATACATGTGATACAAAGAAAAAAACATACGCAACTGAGAATACCACAAATGAACCATTAATAATAAAAATCAACTAGACATCCAATTGAAACCTATTAGCCATAACAGGGGGCAAGTTTGACAAACTTGTGCGTGCAGTTAAGAGATGTTTACAAGCCATTTGAAATATAGAAAACATATAAGAATTGGTAAGTTAGACAAATAGAAGTTCTTGCAAAGGACTACTAGGATTTCTCTAGATCAGTATAGCTAAAAATGTTAGATGAATGTGTGGTAAAATAAAATTGACAAAATTGATGCATTTGTTAAGATAATAGATAAAATTCACATTAAATAAGATAAGGAATTTTAAAAAAGAGATAAAAATAACTTAAATTGAGATGGTAACAAAGGAGAAGAACTATTGTCACACTCAGAATAACTTAAATTGAGATGGTAACAAAGGAGTAAAACAACTCAAGTTATGATTTTATTTTGCAAAATAGAATAAAGACATCGAAACATGTTTGACAACAATATTTTTTGAATAAAGTTATTATTTTATTTAAATTCTAATTTAAAAAACGAATTGACTCAATGGCTATTTTTGAAATTATTTTTGAGCTTTCTATTTTTAAATTTAAATTTTATTTTTGTGTGAAATTCAATTTATTTTCTTGTTTATCTCTTTTTTTTCACTTTATTATCTAAATTTTCTTTTTAAATTTTTTCAAAACTCCTTTTTAAAAAATAAATTCTAATTCCTACCAAATAAAATTTATTTTCAAATTTCAAACATTAACTCCAGAAAAAAAAATCAAAACTTGAAACAAAAACACATACATATTACACCATATTAGTCATCACACACACACACATACATATACATATATATCTTCTTATAATAATGATATTATTACTATAATTTCCAATTTTGTGGGGCACTTTGTTTACTAACTTTTATAGTTAAAAACCTTTAAATTTTAAAATAATTTGCATTATCACTTTTATTTTTTTCTCTAGTAAAAATAAATATATATGGTATCAATATAATTATTTTATGGTCCGAGTTGATCACTTGTCCCATACAATTTCATTTTATTTTATTGTGTTGGGGGACATTATGGCAATGTGACCCATGTGTATAATGGGTGTGGAAGTGGAATTTTTAATGAGTATACATTATATAAGGTCCGAGCATTAAAATGTGTGCTATATGGGATTCAAAATTTGTGTTCAAACACGATTTTTATAATCTCACCAAATGTTTTTTTAAATTATATATATATGCAACTATATATTAACCACATGTGACTATAAAATATCTTCGAAATATGCGTTTTAGCTAAAAACTTTAGTAAATTATGACTTTTACTTCATTAGTTATAAAAATTTGGAGAACCAATAGAATAAAAATCATAATTTGCTAAAAATTTTAGTTAAAATATGTATTTTGAAAACACTTTATAATATTTAGCCACATATATATAATTTAGAAAAATATTTGGTGAATTTAATGCTAGTGCTCTTAGTCATATAAATTTTAATGATATATAGTGTATGTGTATTGACTATTAGGTGCAAAAAACATCGGACATAACTTTTAGTGTCGTAAAGTTGTCTCGAAAAGATTGGTACTTTGGAAACACATTATTGAAGCAGTGGTAGGCCAAAAACTATACTACAAGACAAGTGGTATTACAAGAAATTTTTCTAAATAATCACACATGCAAGATCACCAAATAGCAAGAAAGTTCATACTTAGTAGTTGTCATCATGGGTTAGTAATGTTAACCAACTCACCATATAAATTTTGGTCCAATTCCCATCTAGCTACCCACATTTGTGGTCCCTCCACATAAATTGAAAATGGGGTGAGAATCAACAAAGAAAGCATAGACAAACATGCGTAGTAATTCATGCCGCTAAACAAAATTCCCTTCCATGCCTTTTTTTTCGAGAATATATTGCAAAACACAAAGGCCAAGTTTGATATCATGACTCCTATAAATCTTGATGCAGACAAAACAACAAACATCAAGCTCCTAGAAAAATATATTTACACACTATAATACTTCATACTTTTTATTAAGGAGATGTAAAATCCCAGCAATGTAAGGAACAACACCAAATCACCCAAATAATTGCCTAATTGCTTCAAAATGTTCAACACACTTGATAAAATTAGAAGCTCAAACTCGTAACCCACATAGTAATGAAAATATAAATTCAACCACTTCCTATACCAATGTATAAAAACATGAAACAGAGAATCCCAAGTTGTCAGGAAATACAACTCAATTATCAAAATTCAAAACATCAATAATGATAAAGAATAATAATTTCTTTTTTTAACATAGTAATAATAATTTATTTACCGGGCGTGTTAAAGTTGAGCTCAATTAGAGCAATCAGAGAACAACCAACGATAATCAACAAAAAAGGAAGAGATAAAACGGCATGAGAAAGGTTTCACCTAAGATGCACCTTGAGATCAACACACTGAAAGCTAGCTCCCCCACTCTTGATTATGTGAGTGAATGAAACTACCACCTTTGACATGCTTATGGTGGCCACCACATGCCCAATTGTGTGTGCCACAATAAGCTAAGAAAAAAGGATTCACACAAACAGAGCATAAAGCAACCAAAGTTGGTGGGGGGTAGATAGATGTGGTTCTATAACTTAAAAAACCCGAATTCACTCTCGGGAAGACAAACTTCGTAAAAATTTACTACATGATCGATTCATGCTTAAAATTATTTAATACAAAATATGAGTCTTAATCGAAGCGTACCTGGATCAATAAGTACATTAGAAGTATTGATTTTATCATCTTTCAACTTTTCTTTTATAACATTCTTTGATGGAGAAGAACTACCGCCACACCCATATTCTCGTGTGTCGCGTTAAATCCTACATAAAGTAAAAGAGAAGGGATATATATATATATATATATATATATAATATATATATATATATATATATATATATATATATATAACCATTGCGTTTTCAATTTCTATTAAGCTCGACAATCATCATACTTAGCCTTTATTATTTTAGAACCAGGATATAGTCTATTAATAGAATGTAAGTCTTTTAATTACATGAGCCGCATAATAGATTATTAAAAACACAAATAATAATCCAACAATTTCCCACTTGGCCCATGTCATAACTTAGTGATTCAACAACTTTAAGTGTGCACCTTCCATTGAATCAATCAAGATATCTGTAATTAAATTGAAATGATTGGATCATGGCGGTCATAAGTCTTTAAACAAACATGATTCCTTTCATGTATCACAAAACCAACTTAATTTAGAATCTTTAATTGAAATATACTTTAATTACTAGATTCATTATGATCTCACTAAAACAATATTGTATATACCATAGTGTGAGTAATAAATAAATAATCAAAAACATAACAATGAACTAACAATTGCCAAAACCTTAACAAAGCCCCGTTATCTAATCCGACATGCCAATAAAGTTTTAGGTAACCTTATAATGTACACGCCTCAATATCATGTCAACAAGGGTTTATCTATTATATTCATACTTCCGACATGGCCAATAAATGTTTTAGGTGGTAATCCTTTAGTTAATGGATCCGTTATCATCATATCAAGACTAATATGTTCAATTGACACTATGTTTTTGCACTTCTTATATCGACAAGTATTTCAATGATTACTTTAATATCGGTCTAGTATCTCAACAACAAACTAATATCCGGTCGAGTACATGTTTGGATATACAAGAGGCTCCCAACAATCGACAAATATGGAATAGACTCCATTACCTTTCGTTCCAAATCATTTTAGGACATTGCATCTCACTAAACTTGTTACCTTTTTAAATTGGAATTATCCCTATAAAACACTTTTCCATTTTAAATCTTTATAATCCTTTATTAATGTAAGCCTTTTGAGACAATCCTAACAATCTTTGTGATCTATCATGGAATATTTCTATTCCTATCACATAAGATGCCTACTCATATCTTTCATTGCAAACTTATTAGAGAGATATCATTTAATATCATGTAATAAACCAATATCATTTGCAGCAAGAAGGTTATCATCAACATATAAGACTAATATAATAAACTTACTATCACCGCCTTCATATAGATACACCGATCAATAGTATTTTCTATAAAACCATATGATATAATAGTATCATTAAACTTAAGCTACCTGAAAACGGCATTTGTCGCGACACACACTTCAAATAAAATTTAAACTAAGTATAGTTAGTGGCTTAACCTAGATCGTTCTTTACCTGGAGGACTTATAAAATTCAATTCAACTTATTTAATTACCTGTTTAACAAAAACTAATAAGAAAGAACAAATATGAAATTGGGGGATTTTTCATTGAATTTAAACTAATTAAAGCAAAGATTTTTAACTACGAAATTCAATTAATTAAAGATGTAACCTGGTTTAACTTCACACCTGAATGTTGTTTATCGTTATCCCAAAAGATAAATTAGATAAATTACGGCCTCATAATTCAAATGCATCAAGACACTATGAATACAATTAAAGTATGAATTTATTCCAACCAAAATAATTATAAATTAATTCTCAAAAGACTGTCCCATTCCCTACGAAACATATCCTTCCACTCAATTAAAATATTAACGCATAATGAATTGTTAAATTAACACTCAACCGAGATATTAAATTAACTAATCAAAGAAATAGAGAATTAATTCATAAAGACATAAAATATCAAATTAAATATTAAAACATGGATTCAAAATAAGCATCCAAAGTGCTATGCTAAACCGATTACAAATACTTAACCCCTCTATGGGTTGGAAAATCACAAATTTGTTCGAAAAAATTAAAACAACAAAATTAGAACAGAATTAAGAAAAATAGTTGTAGAAAATTAATTTTCCAGTCTTGAACTCGATCTGAATCTTCAATGCTTGCCGCGTTATCTCTCTCCAATTTCGCTATATATTTGCTTCGCAAAACTGCTGTGCAAAGGCTGGGCGTGAATGGACTGTGGCATCGCTGAGCGATGGGGTCTGGTTCGTGGATCGCTGCGCGGGATTGGAGAGATACTGGGATGGGATGCTGGGTGGAGACGGTTGGGTGAGATGACAGTGAGAAGGTGTGGCTGCGCGCTGGGAGTATGGTAGAAGATGGCGCCATATGAAAAACAAATAATGCTTGAATAAGTTGCCAATTAAGTTGCTCATGGGCCCCACTCCTTAATCCTTCTTCTTTCCAAACTTTTTCCCTTACGTGATGCCCAAACTCCTCTTCTTATTTTTTTTCCCAATGTGGACCCCGCATATAATGCATGCAAAAACATCAATTAAATTTTAAACATTGCCCAATGACTTCTCTTTCTTTCACGCCAAGACATATCATAATCTATGCTTTCCAATTATTAGCTTACCTGGAATCTCCTACATTCAAAAATCATAAGTCAATTAATTCAAAGAGAAAAATTCTTCTAAATAAATAATCATTCTTCTAAATAAATAATCATTAATCACTTTGTAAAATTACACATTAAGCTCAAAGAATTAATATTAAAATTGAAATAAACAATCTAACATTAAAAATCACCAAAATTAATATTAAATCTATCAAAGTGATTAAAATAGTAAATAATTAAAATTGAAGAAAACTATTATAAAAATGTATTAATTCAACAAGAATATTAAATTAAAGCTTATATATTAAATACAAATTTAATGTAGTGATCAGTATCATTATCAGAAAGCTTGTTTTAGTCTATATATTGATTTCTTTAATTTACACATCAAATGTTCCTTTCCTGTGGTTATGAAACCTTCTGGTTGATCCATATAAATTTCTTCCTCTAAGTCACCATTAAGAAAGATAGTTTTAACATCCATTTGGTGAAGCTCTTAATCATAATGAGCCATTAAAGCCATAACAATCCTCAATGAATCCTTCTTTGAAACTAGAAAGAAGGTTTCTTTATAATCAATGTCATCATTTTGAGTATAGCCTTTAGCAATAAGTCCGGCCTTATACCTTTCAATGTTGCTTTTTGAGTAACGCTTGGTTTTAAAGACCCACTTGTTTTGAACCTTTAGGCAACTCAACTAGACCCTAAACCTTATTGTCATACATCGATGTTAACTCTTTTTTCATAGCATTAAACTACTTTTTAGAATTATTGCATTCTATGGATTGGATAAATGAGACTGGAATTTTATCAAGACTCAAGTCACATTCATGCTCTAGTGAATAAACCACATAATCATTCGAAATAGTTGGTCTTCTTTGCCTTACAGACCTTCATAAATTTATTTCTTATAGTATCATTATTAATTTGTTTATCTAGTGGATTTAGAATATTTTTTTGTTGTTCTAACATGTTGTGAGACCGTGATACAACAATAGGAACAATAACTGAAGTATAAACAATAGGTATAGAACTTTTCACCATAGTTTCTAGAATATCCACCTTACGTGGTTCACCACTTCCACTAGATTGATCATACTCAATGAAACCTAGTAAAAAGGGCGTTTGTCACACACACTCTAAAAAAAATTAAACTAAGCATAGCTAGTGGCTTAACCTAGATTATTCTCTACCGGAGGACTTATAAAATTCAATTCAACCTATTTAATTACTTGTTTAACAAAAACTAATGCAAAAGAATAAATATAAAATGGAGGTATTTTTGAATGAATTAAAAACTAATTAAAGTAAAGATTTTTTAACTAAGAAATTTAAGTAATCAAAGAATGTAACCAGTTTAATTGCACATCTGAATGCTGTTTATCGCTATCCCAAAAGATAAATTAGATAAATTATGGTTTTATAATTCAAATGCATCAAGACACCATGAATACAATTAAATTATAAATTTATTCTAACCAGAATAATCATGAATTAATTCTCAAAAGACTACCCCGTTCCCTACGAAATAAATCCTTCCACTCAATTAAAGTATTAACATACGATGAATTATTAAATTAATACTCAACCGAGATATTAAATCAATAAATCAAAGAGATGGCGAATTAATTCATAGCACATAAAATACTAAATTAAATATTAAAATATGGATTCAAAACAAACATCAAAAGTGCTATGCTAAACCAATTACAAAATACTTATCCCTCTATGGGTAAGAAAATCACAACTCGCTCGAAAATTTAAAACAACATAAATAAAATAGAATTAAGAAAAATAGGCTACAGAGAATTAAATATTCGGTCTTGAACTTGATACAAATCTTTAACACTCGGTGTACTATCTTTTTTCAATTTCTTCTATTATTGCTTAGGAAAACTACTACAATGGGCGATGTTGCCTGTGACGACATTGGGCAAGATGGGTGTCACGTGATGGATGGCGCCGGAATGGTGCAAAGACTCGGTCTCTTAAATATATAGGCACAACTAAATAAATAAATGGAAATTGAATGTCGTGAGATGGAGAGTTGGGCGAGCGTTAGAGGGTTGCGGTGGTATGAGGTCTTCACGCTAATCATTAAATCCATCACTTCTTTCCTTTTTCTTCTCCATGCACATGAAGATTCACGTAACCAACCCCATCACGTAATGTTATGATTCATAGCAACTTCAAATAAGAAACTCTCTTGCCATTTAATGCTTGTGGGCCCGTATGACATCATCTCTCTTCAATTTCTTTCGATTCTTACGGCCCAAGCACATGCCTTTTTTTCCAATTTGACTTCTTTCCTTAATGTGTGGCTCCCACAATAACATGCAAAAGAAAAACAATAATAAAAGTAAAACAAATATATATATATATATATATATATATATATATATATATATATAAAGAGAGAGAAAAATTCTACTAAATTGCATTAATATTTTCACTTAATATTAACAATAAATTAAGTTCAGAGAATTAATATTAAAATTAGAATAATCAATTTAACACTAAAAATCACCAAAATTAATATTAAATCTATAAAAGTGAATAAAACAATAAATAATTGAAATTGAGGAAAATTATTATAAAAATATATTTATTCAACAAAATATTAAATTATAGCTCATAAATTAAATGCAAATTTAATGATAATTTTCGCAACTATCACTTAACATTACCAGACTCAACTATTCTCATACTATGATTAGGATAGTAAAAATCCACAAGTAGGCCACGAGGGACAAAAATTCACAACTAGGCCACGGTCAGCCACCACTTGAAATATGCCAAAGAAACTATCATCAGTTTCAAACATAAACTAAAGGAATAAGCTTCGGAGAAGGAGAGAAAAATTTGTAAGAAGTAGTAAAACTCAACTTTAGAACCACTCCGAACATCAAGAGTCTAGCTTTAAGACTAGAATTCATAGAGAAACAAGTAAAGTTGGTTAGACAGTTTGAGCACCAAATGTGTGACTGGATTTGTTCTAGTTGGACAAGTTTAAATTGATTGTGGAAAGGAAATTTTCAAGGTTGTTGTTGAGCCACCCAAATTAGTAGTATTCAAAACCAAAGAGATGTGTATTTCGAGGACAGTGATGTAGTTGTTGAGTCTAAGAAAGAAGAGAATAAAATTGTTCTTTCCACTACACCCAAGGACGAACGAAAATGCAACCCCCATAAAATCTAAGTATGTTTCACAAAGAAGAAGAGGACTAGGGTATGAAAACAAACTTTGGAAACTTGATGTGAAACTTGCTAAGATAGTAAGAGTCCAAACACACCCTAAATAGTGCCCCATTTGCAAGAGGGTTGGACAGTACTATTATGCTAGTTAACACTATCCTTAATGCATCAAGAAGCAAATAGTTCAGGATTGTAGGAAACCATGTAGTGATTGTCAAACAGACACCATTAAAGCCATCCTAGGGCTATTAGACACAAACCGAACACTAAGAGCAAAAACAGGAAACATGTTGTGTCTAAGAAAGTGAAAACTATTAGTGAACAAGTCAAAAAGAAACAAATCTGAGTAGGAAAGACAAAACTAGTAAACAAGAATCGTAAAACCGATTATGTGAAGAAAATAAAACTGGTTTGACTTCCATGTGATAAAAATAAATGTCTTTTTATTGAAAAAAGAAATGTAATGATGTAATTGGCTTATCTATTTTCCTATAAGTTCAAACAAGTTTGAGCTCCCAAAACTTAGTATGTTATCATATAGGAGCATACACATAAAGGATAAAGCATCTACAAAAGAGAAAGGATAAATTTAAGTATGTGGTATCTTAATAGTGCATGCTCCACACAAATGATAGATGACATGTCGTTACTGGTGGATGTTAGACAAGTCAAAGAGTCATCTGTCACATTTGGCAACAACCAAAAGGATAAGATAGTTAGCAAACGTTCTTTGACCAATGAAACTATCTTTATATCCAATGTTTTTGTAGTTTAAGGTTTGAAATATAATTTATTGAGCATAAGTCAATTGTATGACAATGGTTATGAAGTGTTGTTCACAAAACATACCTACACCGTAATTGTTCACAAAACACACCTCCAATAATTAGAACCCCTACGCAAGGCCTACCTAACACAAGTGCAAATAGTATAAAACACACACAGGGTAAAAGGGATTGTGTTCCAGATAAATGTGTAAGGGTTTAACATCAATGGTGTTATTGCAAATAACATAATCCAACATCATTTATTACAAACCCGAAACAATCGAATCCAATATCATTTATTACAAAAACAAATCCAATAACATTTATTATTAAATGAATAAAAAAAAGAAAATGAATAACATTTGAAAATTTGAATCCCAAGTGTATGAGAAATAAATCCGCACTATCATGTAAAACTGTTTCAACTCCATTTAGACAGCTTACGCAGCTGAGAGGTGATGTTTATAGCAACTTCCATGCTAGCTAATGTTAAACCCCTTAATCGCATCACAACCGAGTGGTATTATGCCCCAAGTGGTATTATGCCCCATGTGGCTTCACAGTTTGCTCCTCAACAAGCTCTTATGCACCATCTATCATCCTTTGGCTACACATGCAGCATAATAACACTAACTGAAGGATGATTGCCATCCTTTTGTGTTAGCTGAAGGAAGTAGTGAAAGAATAAAAAATGGTTAGTGCTATTTTTTTTATAAATTATACAATCAATTTGCTAAAAAAGTTCATAATTCTTTCGCAATACCTTTAAAGTACTAGTAACAAATTCCCTATATATAAAAGTTCATTTTCCTTTATTCAAGAAAAAGAAGTTAAAATCATAGAATTATCTTTACATAAAGCTATATATATAACTTTTCCTATAGGATTTGTACAGTATTTTTTAATGTATTTGAAAGCACTATTCACTTCATATAATTATTAAATTATATATATAAAATTTCTCTTGCTTTCGCGTTTCCTATAATTTTCACTTTTAATTTATATATTATATTATATAAAATCTATTATTAAATAAAAAGTAATATAAAATATTATTTTAATGATATATCAAGTTATTTAAGAAATCTATTAAGGCGTATATTTGTATAGAAAAGCAAAAAGTAATTTAAATATGTAAATTTAATAAAAATACTTAAAAATGTAATGTGATTGTCCCTACATAAGTAGTATAAGAGTACTATTACTTGTCCCATTTCATGCAGCTTTTTTCAAACATTGAAGTAGAAAGCGGCAATTTTTTTTGATTTGTTTAAGAAACTAACTATAGGGTATCAACAGTGATGTTACACCTTGATAAGAATAAATAGCACCATTATACCGTGAAAAACATAGCACTGTTTGTTATTGAAACAAAATCTAATTACATTTATTATTGAAACAAAACCAACAACATTTAAATCCAACATTATTTGTTCGTGAAACAAACCAACAATACTTTTTATTGAAAAAAATCAAGGAAACCAACAACATTTGAATCCCAAATATATGAGAAATAAATAAAATACATCACATAATTTGCTAGACATTATATCAAAAGTCACCCCTAAGTAATGACTTCACTTAATTTTCTTTCTTATTATTATTAGTGAAATAAAAACAGAAGTGAGGTAAAGACTTTATGCAATTTTTGTTCTGGTTTTGTATCGTTCAACCATACTTAGCCCAACCATTTCATGCAAAGCTTTCTTTATGCCTTTTATTCTTTTTTTTTTCGGCCTTCATTTCAATATCAAAATGCATTCTTAAATATTCTTGACACGTCTCCTATCTTGTTCCCACCTTTAACACTCTTTCTTTTCTTCATGTTTTTACATCTATCTTCTTCAAGTGGTTCTAAAATTTCATCACATTACACTTTATCATCATCAATTTTAGTTTCATCAAGTGGAGTGTTGCTTGCATTAATCCTATTCATCTCTTCACCCATATTAGAAGCTATTTGGCATAAAGATTGGTTGCATGGTCCTTACAAAAATAAGTCATAAGTCATCATAATGTGGAAACAAGTTATGAGTGAAAGGAGTGTGTGTCTTTGTGGCCCTACAACTAAAAAAAGTAGTATATGTAAAGAAATATATTTGACAAAATAATGATATAAACATCAATTTTTAATAAATAATTTACCATTAAGTATGCATCTTTTATCTCTCAAAGTAGTTATAATGTTTGTTTCATAATTATAACCAAAACTATTTGTGTTTGGACCGATCAACATGTTATGGATAATATTTAATTTTTGTCTCAATAATGCTTTTACTCTTGATTCAATGAGATGCCTGTCCTTTAAAAACTATATTATATAACTATTTTAAAATTAAATTTATCAGCTTTATATTAATCATAACTAATTAATAAACATTAAGTCTTATCCACCTTAGCCCATTACTAAATATGAGATTACGCAATTCCTCAATAAAAAAAGTAATTTAATATTATTAATACCGGATTTAATCTTATAGGGTAACTCGCTTAATTTATTAATGAATAAGATGCAAAGTGACATATAAATTTAAACATAATTTGATATTAATTACGATCACTAAATAATAAATATTAAATCTAAATTATCCGTTAAAAAAGGAGGTTGAATATAGAAGATGAAACCATGTATATAGGATGAGATTTATTTCATTATATACCTCATTAAATATGAAAAAGATTAGATTCAATAAATTTTAGATTATTATTAATTAAGTAATTTATTTATAAAACTTAAAATTTAAAGACAAAACGAAGGGAACATTTTTTTCGCCCATACATTCTTTTGAATATATATATATATTTTAAGTATGAATAATATATTATTTTATATATTTTATTTATTATTTTATATTTCATTTACTATATCTATTTTTAAAATTATAATTTTTTTCATCTCTATTTTCTAATTAAAGTATATGTCAATAAATAAATATATAAAATATTATTTAAAAAATAAATATAAATATTCTAAATATAAATATTTTCTCTTCTATCTCTATGTGTAAACTTTATTTTAAAAAATTCAATATAAATTCATTTTTAGCAAAGTTTTAAAATGCAAATGCTCTTATTAAACAATATACAATCACCCGAAACTCCGAAAGGTGCATCATGACCGCGGCAGAATTAATTTATATTAAACGTTGGGTAAAAAGGAAAAATCGGTGGCACACAATACTAATTTTGAAGAATAACAAATGATTGTTAATCGTATCTTATTTAAATAAAATTTAAAAAGTTGGTATACTAATTTTGGGTACCCACCCTGAAATCGGACTCAGGTGACTACTACCTTCCAGCTCTGGAGATTCTGTTCTTTCCCCCTCATCATCATCTTCTTCGTCCGGGGGGGGGGGGGGGGGGGGGGGGGGGGTTGTTTGGTGTTGTGTTAAGAAATGGAGGTTCCGACCAGAGACTGGGACTTCCATCTGAGATCGCTCTCTTCCAGCGCCAGAGATTCCACTTTCGCCAGCGACCCTGCGTCTGATCCTTCTCTTCTCTACTCCGTCAGTCTCTCTCTCTCTCTCTCTCTCTCTCTCTCTCTGTCTGTCTGTCTCTGTTTACAATTTTTTTCATTCTTTGTCGTGTGCGAGAGTTGTTTGTTTTTTGTCACAAAAAAGGTGAAGAAGCTGTACGGAATTTGCAAGGAAGAGAACTCCGAGGATTTGGTCGCCAGGGTTTATCCGTCCATGAACAAGCTTTTCCAACGGTCTGTCGCATCCCTTTCACAATCGCGGACCTCTAATGGCCTTCTTCTCCTGGTCCGTAATCTGTATCCCTGTTTGCATGTGATTTTTTTTTTGACTTATTTATTGCTTACCCACTTTTTTTTTTTTGGGTGAAAAAAATTATACCCATTAGGTTATTCTTCAATTCTTTCTCGATTTCGGAGAAGTGGTTCTACATGATGCCGATCCTAGTCTGAGGAATTTTTTCCGTTCATGCTTGAGTCGGTAAGATGCCTTCCTATTGTGAATTGTGATATTCTTTCGTGATCTTTATCTGCATGAGATGCCATATGGATAGAAAGGTATATTTTTTGAAGTTTTTTTAGATGGCCCTTTCCCAAGAAATTTAGTTGGGTTCTTGACTAATAATGTTCATAAAACTGTAACCCACTCTCATTTGTGGCTTAATTACCCGTATAGAGCACCCAAATGATATAGTGCTTGACATCCTCCAAGGGCATGATAAATTCAACTTTTAAATAATAAAGTTGAGCAGCAAGAATAGAATTGAGGACTTCTTGACGGAAATGGCTACGATAGCTTATATGTAGTTGCAATTGTCCATGAAGGGCAATGCCTCACTGGAAAGGGGTAGCCAGGCTGCCCGAGAGAGATGTTAATAAGATCACTCCAAAATTGAAAATAGGCTTCAAATTACCCATATTATCTCAAACATGCATTTGTTACAATGCTTATTTGATATTCCAGGCAGGCACTGTGTTTTGCCAACAAAGACAGTAGGTTGCTTTCTTGCACTGGCACTTGAAATTAAGTTTTGTGGTTACAGACTGAAAATGTAAATTGAACCTCAATGGAGGATGTAAAAAATGTTGGATGGAGCTAGATGGTCAGGGATCGTCTAGCACCTATGATGCAGGATGGAAATTAGGGTTGAAAATTGAGGATAAAAGCAGTTAAAGGTTAGGAATTTAAGCGCAGGAGAATCCATACCTAGGGTGATCCAACTGCAGCCGGATCACAAGCCCCTAGGGTTTCCTAACCATAGCAAGGAACAAGGCGTGTGATTGCAATGAACATAACTACACAAGAGAACAACTCATTTCAAATCAAACAAAATCTACCTCTCTGTGAGGTTACAATCCCCTTTTATTGGAGGGAAAAGAACCCTTGGACATATCCTACCCACGAGTTGGGCCCATTGCCCAATGACGAGTTAGGCCCAAAATGAAACATAACATAAATAAAGTACTAATAAAATAAATTATACACTTAAAAATAAAATAGCAATAAAAATAAAATGGCGGAATTATTGATGATGATGTCATCTCATGGACCGATCCCTATCAATCTAGGTAGATTAAATGGTTTTTAGATGGTCATATATATATATATAGTTATTTTTAATAAATATTGGCACAAAAACATGATAATATGACAAAAATTTGCAAAATCCAGAAACCATATGGTTGAAGCATAACTAACACAAAATACAGCTGTATTTTCACTAAAGTCCAAACCCAATTAAACAAAAGCTAATAATGTTGAGATTACAAAAATGGATGTCTTTCATAAACCTTTGTCAATCAACACCTCCATTACTCCTTTGCCTCTTTAGTGTTGCTCATGAACTAGTGGTTTGAGCTGCAAGTTGTGTTTTCGAATTGAGGTTTTTCACCTCATTTACTGCTCTACTTCCCTTGGTCTCTTCTACCTTGGCTCATGAACTTGTACATTCTCCTCAATTTTAATTTTATTTCATGATTAGCAAAAACGAAGCAAGAAAAAAAGGTCAAAGTTGCCACTTAAGCAGCCTAGTTGGCTCTACGGAAGAGAAATGGCTAGAGGCCATTTTTTGGGTTGGATGAGATGAGGGAGGATCTGTCTCCACTTAGATGGCCACGTGAGCTGTATTTCTAGGACATTGGCCTTAACACTATTCATTCATCATTATTTTATAGTTTTAGGGGCAAAAAATTGGAAGCATGCCTAATTAAGGAGAATATAAGTAATGATGGTGCTCCTAGCAGAATGAGTTGATGTGCTTGAAAGGTGTGGCATTGCCTATGTCCCACATTCGAGTCCTGCAAGAAGCACTTAACCTTTTGTTTACTCATGGACTATTTAGCTAACTTAAAAAAAGAAAAGAATATAAAGAATAATTTCTTGGTTATCAAAATAAAATGCCATAAATTTGTGGTTACAATAGTTTCTTTTGATGGTTTGGACAGTTGCTATTCAGGCCAGGGTGTACTGGTGAGAGGTATTTGAATGCGATCAATTCAACATGAGGAGAATGTCATAGATAATTGATTGAGGCTATAAAAGTGGGTCGATGATCCAACTTTTTGTAATGTTTTCCCTGAGCAAAATTGTAGAAGAGCACTCATAAAACCAGGCTGCAAACCAAGCATTGTTCAAGAGCATAGGTTTTTAGTGTATCAATTTGAATCTGCTAAAAAACGTGATCCTGGCTGCTTACTCCATTGTATGGAGATCCAAACAAGTTGTATTTTTTTAATTTTATTTTTATATGATTTTGAATTTTTTGGTCTTTCTCTTGGTGGTAATTTCTATATGCTTTTGATACAAATCTATTTCTATTGTTGATTGCAGTGAGTTTGCAGACCCTGTTGTTGCAGAGTCCACTCTTGACTTTCTTAACAGGAACAAACAAAAAGTCCTCACTTCTTTTCCTACCTTACTACCTCAGGTAATCACTTGAATTGTTATTGTTGTTAGTATGGGTGTAAGAGACCATGACATTGAAGAGCTCAGGTGTGTAACAAATTTGAAAATGTAACATGCCCTTCGTTTGAAACAATGAAATATTTTTAAGCGTTAGGCGTTAAGTGTTACGTATACCATAGTTAACATTCAATAAAAATTTCAATTCTGTAACTTCTAAAGTTCTAATACTCTTTTTAATGTATTTCAAGTAACATTCCTGAAAATAACTTTCGGTGTATGCATAAGATGTCCTTGTCTAGGTAGCAGCTGTGATGAGGCAGGAACCCAAGTTTACTTGTATCCCCCCCCCCCCCCCCCCCATACACACACACCAAATAAAAAACAAAAAAAAAACATTGGAGATATCAGGATTGGGGCTAGATGTGCTGACCTTGGCAAAAGTCAATAGGCTAGTCTTTATGCAGAACAAGCAACCACTTGAGGGTGTCTAATATTAATTATGTGTGTGCAGTTTTTCCCCTTGCTGCTAAAGCTGATTGCTTGGAATGGAGAGAAGTAAGTTACTTAAATTTTGGTGTCAGATTAGTTGATAAGGTCTCCCTTCCCTTTTCCTTCTATTCTTCCTTTAATTTTTAAGTTTTCATAGATTTCCTTCTTGGATTCCTTGTTCACTTTTGTGATTCTGCAGTTTTTTTTTCTTCATTTGTGTGTCCTATCTTAAAAAAATAATTTAAAACAAAACTATTTATCACATTTATACATTGATGCTTTTATGAACATGTATTGTTGTTTGAACTACAATACAAATAAATAAATTGCTATTGTGCAATAATATTTTCCCCTGGCGGTTGTTTATATGCTTTGAATCTAAGGATGTCTATTGGACTAACAAAGGGAAGTCGAAGATGCTTTAGAGGAGTTCCATCAAAGACATTACAAAATTTAAAATTATTTCTTTCATTAAAAGGATAGTGGGGAAGTCCAATTTTTGTGCGGTGAATGAAAGTTTCTCTACAAATTTGGATCACTTTATTTATTTATTTTTGATATCCTTATTAATTTTCAGTTGGAAATTAATAAATAAAACTGAGTTCACTATGTTATTATCCAAGTTTGCACAGCTTACATTAAAGGAATAGGCATCGCATTGCTAGATAGGTAAGGCATGTTATATTTTCCTTCAACAAGAAAATTGAATGAAAAAATCAGTTTTGTGGAAATAAAAAAAATATACTGGTCTTCCAGTTTTGTTAGGAGTGGATACATTTGGTGGCAATATGTCAGTGTTTTTGTTTTTGAAACATCATTATTGCTGAAAATCTTTCCAATTTCTCTCTCTTTCTCTAGAGTAGTGTGTGCCAAGATTTTGATTTATTGTACATAAAGGTGTGTTTTCTTGATCCCTACATTTCATACTCTTCGAACGATGTTTTAAACTTTTAAATTGCAGATTCTATGAAAAGGATTTAATA
Source organism: Taxillus chinensis (assembly GCA_023512835.1). Classification (NCBI taxonomy): domain Eukaryota; kingdom Viridiplantae; phylum Streptophyta; class Magnoliopsida; order Santalales; family Loranthaceae; genus Taxillus; species Taxillus chinensis. The sequence continues at coordinate 44,971,188 of CM042091.1, forward strand.
TTGTCATTTTGTCTTTGTAGAAGTCTGATTTTGTGCTGAAAATACACTGACACTCTGATTTATTCATAAAAAATGATTGGATTTATTCTGGAGCTAGTTCAAAAATCGAGATGATACCATTCATATAATTTTTGGTAGAAGACTTCATCTTATGGTGCGAAATACGATGTAAATAACTGTAAATGACATGCACCAGTTGTAAGTTGTAATTGAAGCTCACATAAATTGTTACATAATTGTCACTTCGTTGAGTTTCTTGTCTTTTGAAATTTGTATGTATTTATTTATAATTTGAGAGTTTCTTATTCAGTCAGTCATCTAGTGTAGTGCAAAGCAATTTAGGACTGGCTGATATCCGTTTGGCAGTGCAGATTGAAGAAATCATTTCTTGAGGTTTTTCCTGGATTAATGTCTTCAGGATCATTACTTCCACTATTCCCTTCCCTAGTGGACCTGCCAAGTGAGTTTTTCATTTTGCTACATTGCATCTCAATGTCCATACTCCTCTTTTTTAGAGAAAACTCATTGCCTTGAGTGTGTGTTTGTTTTGTTTATATGTTTTGGAAAAATAAACTTAAAAAAAAGAAAAATTATTTATTTGCTTGTGTATTAGTGATGGTAATTTTTATCAGAGAACTGCCTCATTCTTTTATAACCCTCCACAGTTAGAGAATGGTCTTAACTTGGCTTAATTTTTATTATTATGATAAAATGTTTTTATGTTATGCTTTTGTTTTTGTTTATTTGTTTTTTTTTTTAATTTTTGTTTCTGTTTTACCTTGTGATTCTTAAATTTGAATAATCTTTGAGATTGGTCCTTTAGTTTCCCTCAGGAATGATAATCCGGACTAAATTTTTGTTTTACTTATTATATTTTCTGTTTTTGGCACTTGATATTCTCCATTTTTGGCATTTGACTTTTTGTTTGTTGTAGCACTTGTTGTGGCATTGGGAAAAGTAGAGCGGAACTCGGGATCATTTATTGGCAGTGGTATTGCTTCCATCCAGAAGAGTACAGCTCCTGAGGTTATTTTTCACAATGCAAATTCATTTGGGAGGCTAAAAATTAGAAATGTTACAATGGGGTTTGAATACAGATGCTACTTGCCTTTATGGATGAAGCTTACACTGGTTCAACCATAGGAGAAGGAGGGGTTGATTCTGAATGCGAGGATGGTGATGCAATTGATGTTGCTGATTCTTCATTTCGCGACCTTCTTAAAGATGAAAATGATGGGCTTGCGGTATGATCTCTTTTATATCTTAGCATTTGCTACATTAGATAAAATTGCACTTGGCGCATTGTATATTTATTTTATTTATTTGTGTCTTTTTATTGCTGGCAAAAGTGTTCTTAATAATTGCATCTACATATGTAAAATTTAGAATCTCAGGTTTTGATCAAGCTATCCCCAAATGCTGAGGCCCGTGAATAAGAATTTGATCAGGGTAATTTTAACTTGAAATAAAGACCTGGGTTGGTGTGGAATTTTGGCAATCACACAAACACAACTTCAGTTGAAAATTTCGCCTTTTTGTTGTTGTCATCAAAATTTCAAGTCAACGCAGGTCTAGCCTTTTGGGTTAAAATTACCCAATATGGATGTCAAATTTGAACCATAGGGGAGATATAGCCTACCTTTGTAGATACATGAAGTTCCCAAAAATGGCTAACAATTGTGCCTTGTACTAAAAGGGGGTGAATCAGCAGACCCTTAAATTCAATTCTTTTTTATAAGTACAAAAACTTAGCACCAACTAAAGCATTGTGTTATTTACATTTTTTTTATAACTACAAAACTCAACATCATTTAAAGCTTTGTGTTCTTTAAACACTTTGGTTAAACAATTGAGAAATGATACCTTTGCTACATTGATTCTGATAACCTTTTAGACACATTGCCTAATACCAACTGACAGGTCTTGTAAAGATTTCTATTGGTGGCTTTGATTAGAATCCGACAATAATTTAGAATTGAATAACAAAATTTACTCAAACCAAAGTTCAATAAATTTCAATGATTAATTGGAAAAGCTGAAATATATGAAAAATTTCAAAGAACAAGTTTATTAAATTATTATAATGCATAAAAACGTGAACTTGATGCCTTTATATAGGTAGAGGTTGATTATAACGGTAATGCTAGTTCTAATAATTAAAATAAATAAATAAATCCTAAAAATAAATGAAAACGATGCCAACGAATTTAAAGTGGCAATAACGCTGATTGAAACGATCCTCTTGCCGTTCAAAATAGTCTATTTGAGCATTGTTTTGATCATGTTGTCCTGGTTGAAATGATGGTTGCTAGCATGTTTCGTCCTTGCTATTTGACTCAAGTTGGTTGAAAGTTAAGTTGGTTGAAACAACTGTTTTGACCATGCCACTTGTTTTGTCGAAATGGCTGTTTTGACCGTATCATCTCAACATTTTCCCGCTTTTAAGAGTGCCCTTGTTCTCATAGGATAAATATGTGAAACAAGCTACCATCTTATCATAATTTTTTCAAGTAACTTCCTCTCTAGGAACGCTCCCGCCTTTGAACCAAAACCTACCACACCTTGGATCTTACACGACCCTTCATTCAAACGTGAGAACGAAGAGCTATTGATGGCTTCAACAGTATGTTATCCTTAGTATCAAACACTAGTAAATCCCTCGAGATAAGGCTCAAATTTTCTACTCTCTTGAACATGAAAACATAGAACACTAGGTTCAATCTCGAAGAAAATGAAAATTCTAACTTGTAGCCACCTCATCTTACCGTTCTGACACCTTGAAAGGCCCATAATACTAATGCGTTAGCTTTACATTGAACTTCTTCTTTAGAGATCTCTATTGGTACGTCTAAAATTTGAGGAAAACTATGTCTTGAGACTCGAATGATACCTCTCGCTTGCCAATATCATAATACTTCTTCATATGCTCTTATGCTCTTTTTTTTTTTATCTTGGCCAAAACTTCATCTTTAGCCACAAACTCTCTTTCAACTTCTTCGTTAAGAGTTGTCCCCTTCGCATAAGAGCTTATCATCAGAGGTAGTCGCTCATACATCACTTTGAAAGGTTTTTTGTTAATGGAAGCTTGATGTGTCATGTTGTACTAATATTCCACCCATGATGTATTCCTCCTATCTTATTTGTTTTTCATGACATTAACATCTAAGGTATTGCTTAAGACTAATTGACGACCTCAGTTTGGCTGTTAGTTTGAGGATGAAATAACTTGCTCTCCTGCAAAGAAAACAATTCATGCCAAGAAGAACTCATAAAAAGTTTGCCTCAATCAGTTATGATACTCCGTGAGATTTCATGTAACTTTACCACATTATCCACAAATGCCTTTACAATGGTGAAAGGATGCCCGAGTGGGATAAAGTGGACATCCTTGCTCAATCTATCTGCTACAATCAAAATTGATTCATAACCACCGCTACTAGGGAATCCCTTTAAAGTCCAAGGTCAAGTTCTCCCAAATATGCTTCGGTATTGAAAGTGTTGCAATAACCCCATAAGATGCTTCTGGTCATACTTCACCTTCTAACACATGTCACACTTGCCCCCAATTTCAAAAATGCATGTAACATATATGTCTCCTATAGAGAGACCAGGTCTCTCTTTATTATTAAGCCATAGCTTACTGACCTCCTCTGGAGGTCTCTCCATAGGAGACAGATATATGCTTAATGTATTTTTGAAATTTGTTCTTGACACCTTCTCAATAGAAGAAGTGTTTGATCCAAATATAAGTTTACAATCACCCTAAATGTCCTCCTTCCTTGCAGTTATGGAAGTGAGTTAGAATTTCATTATCTAAACACTAGAACTCCTAGTACATACACATAGGATTTGTAGTATAAGAGTCCATTCTTGAGACGTAAATTTTTCACTCTATCTTCATAGTTCTCAACTTCTTTAGAATTTTCATGATTCTAGCATCAAACTGCATGGCCTCCTTAATGCGATTCCACAGACGCTATTCAACTTCATTAAGTGCCAAAAATCCGACCTCTTCATTAGCATATCCGATCCACATCACTGGATTGCCCTATATTTTGGATAAGGCATCAATTATGTTGTTTTTCCTTCCAAGTCAATAGACAGTGTCATATTCAAATCCTAAAAGCTTAACAAGAAACTTTTTTTGGCTATTGATTTTTCCCTTAACAAATGCCTCAAAGCTTGTTGATTGGTAACAATAGTGAATTTTCTCCCTAGCATAAATATGGCCTCCATAACTGACTTGACCACGTGCACCATTGTTAACAACTCCCTAGCATAAGTATTCAAGTCTTCTTCAATAGACCTAAGGCCTTAGAAACAAATGTCAATAACCTCTTCTCTTACACACCAAGACAGTTCCAATCTCCTCTCCACTCACATTAATAGACTTTGAATGACTTTTCAAAATTGAGTAGAGCCAACACAGGGTTTGCGTCATGGTTCTCTTCAAGTCCTCAAGACTTCCCTTGCTTTTTTTGTACACTCATAACTGTCCTTCAAGGTTTTTGTGATTAATACAATTCTTCACAAACGTCTCGTAGTAGTCGGTTAATCCTAGGAATCCTCGTAGAGTTGACTAATCTTTTGGTAATGACTAGTCCACCATGACTTCAATCTTTTGTGGATTAACCTTCATTCCAACACTTGATATTGAAGTTTCTTTTGCACAAAATCTCATTAGATATTTTAATCAAATAATGATGATGCTCTAGAATCCTCAAAGCAATCTCCAAATTCTCTAGATGTTCCATTGATTTAGAGTAATTTAATATATCATCGAAGAACACTAGCACGAGCTTCCTCAAGAAGGGTCTAAATATAGAATTCATGACGTCGTGGAATGTTAATGGTGCATTGTACAATCCAAATGGCATCATTCGATACTCATAAAGCCCGAAATGAGTCCGAAAGGTTGTTTTGTGCACTTCCTCTTCATTCATATGAATTTGGTAGAATCCAAACCTGCACAAGTTTGGTGAACACACACACCTTGTGGAACTCATCTAGCATCTCGTCAACCGCTGGAATGGGGAATCGATCCTTCACAATTGCCTCCTTTAGAGCTTAATAGTCGTTAAAGAATCTCCAAGTCTCATATTTCTTCCTTAACAATAACACTAGAGAGGAAAATAGACTTTGACTTACACGAATAAACCTACTCTTCCCAATGTGACACCGATGTTCTTTGCTCTACTTTTCTCTGCATTTGAAGGAAAGGCCTTTCTTGATTTTTTCTTGAACTTTTCCTTGAAAGCTTTTCACTTCTTTGCTATCCTTTTCGGAACCATCTTCAATGACTCCATTCCCTTAGTCTTGGACTTTGATTTGAAAGTTTTGCCTGAGGGCTCTCTTTAAGTGGCTTCTTGTTGTTGTAGTAATTATTCTCTAAAATCTCAGGCATTCTCATTGCTTCGGACAAGCTGCTTCAATTCTAGCTCCCTAGCTATCACGGCTTTAATCCTTCAATGAAGGTTCACAATCGTGACTCCTCTCACTAGAATTTGGAGTTGGCAAAAATTCTCAATATTCACCACTACCCTTCCATCCTTTTTGAGCTTGGCATATTGTCCATGATAGTTGACAACCACGATTCCCATTGAGATTAGAATTTTCATTCAAAAGTTATCCATTCCAACCGCTTACCATCTGCACTAGCCATTGCCCTGTCTATCAAGGTAGATGTAGGCATTGTAACTCGATTGGACCTCACCACGTAGTATACCCAAGAGTAATTCGTATTGGCCCGATTGGTCCAAATTCTATTGAAAGATTAATCTTTCAGTGATTAATTGGAAAAACCAAAATATATAGAAAAATCCAAAGAATAAGTTTATTTAACTATCTGAATGCATAAAAATGTGACCTTGATGCCTTTATACAGGAAGAAGTCGATGATAGCGACAATCCTAATAATTAACATGAATAAATAATTCCCAAGAATAAATGGAAACAATGTCAGGGTTGATGCAGTCGTAATGTTAATCGAAACGTTCTACTTGTTGCTCAAAATAGTTGATATGAGCATTGTTTTGATCATGTCATCTCGGCCAAAAGGAAAATCGCTAGCATGTTTTTTTTATAGGTAATAAGAAATTTTATTAAAAACAAAGTACACAAGAAGTGCACTAAGAGAGAGTAACAAAAGAATAAGAAACAACAAACGAGCAACACCCAGCTCAAAAGGAACACTCATCAACATCCACAATACAAGAAAAACATGAACTCGAGGCAGAGAGCCACCCAAGAAGAGAACGCAAGACACAGACTTTAAGCTCCACCACGCAAAGCACACGATTATCAAACAGCCTAGCATTCCGCTCACGCTAAAGACACCATAAGATACAATGAGGAATAACACGCCAAAGTGGCGACCGGTGACTCACACAACCAGCCCAGCAAAAAAACAAATCAACCACACCTCGAGGCATCACCCAAGGCAGCCCAAACAAACCAAGAAACATGTCCCAAAGCTCCCAGGCAAACGGGCAATGAAGAAAAATGTGATCAATAGACTCAGCGTTAGCCTGACACAAGAAACAACGGCTAACCACCACCATACCACGACGGCGCAAGTTGTCGGCCGTAAGGATCCTCCCAAGCACTGCAGACCAAACAAAGAAACTCACCCGAGGAGGGACTGGAACCTTCCAGACCAACCTCCACGGAAAGCAAGGAGGGGCGTCCGGGGTGAGAAGAGAATAGAAGGACCGTACACTAAAGCCAACCGTCGGAGCATGTCGCCAACACAACCGGTCCAGCGCGGTCCGGGAGGGGCGACTGGAATACAAAAGAGCAAAGAAGGAGGAAAAGGATTCCAACTCCCAATCCTGGGCTGGACGCAAAAAAGACACCTCTCAATGCAAGGAATCCCCACGAGCCTGTAGAAAATCAGCCACACAGCCATCCCTGCGATAAGCAAGACGGTACAACTCCGGGTAGGCCCCCCTCAAAGGTACCTGATCACACCAAATATCATCCCAAAACCGAATAGAGGAGCCATCCCCCACAACAAAAGCCACCAACTGAGAGAAGGAATCCCAACGCGAACGAATAGCCTTCCAACAGCCCACCCCATGAGGACCATGCGGGACCCGAGACATCCAACCCCCCTCCAGGGCACCAAATTTCACCACAATCACTTGCCTCCACAAGGCAGCCCTCTCAAGCCCGAACCGCCAAAGCCACTTACCAAGAAGAGCCGTGTTAAAATGACGGATCCGCTTGATAGCGAGACCACCCTAAGCAAGGGACCGACAAACAGATGCCCACCGAATCAATGAGGGCGGGCCACCGCCACTGTAGAACCCCATAGAAAATTCCGTTGGATCTGCTCAATCCGGGAGGCCACCGTAGCAGGAATAGAGAAAAAAGATAAAAAATAGGTAGGCAAACCGGAGAGTGTGCTCTTGATCAAAGTAAGCCGACCACCCTTGGAAAGATAAATCCGCTTCCACCCTGCCAGTCGACGTTCCATCTTCTCAATAAGTGGATGCCAAATAGAGGAACACTGGAAAGCAGCCCCCAAAGGCAGGCCCAAAATAAGTAAGAGACAGCTGAGAAGTAGTGCACTCAAGAATAGCCGCAAGTTCCCTCAAATGAGGCACCATCCCAACGGGCACTAACTCGGACTTGCCCAAATTGATGTGCAACCCCAAAAGAGCCTCAAACCAAACAAGGAGGGCACGCAAATGGAAAAGATGCTCAGGGTCAGGCTCACAAAAAAGCAGAGTATCATCCGCAAAGAGCAAATGAGAGATCACCAAATGCCTGCCACCACGAGATCCCACAGAAAACCCCGAGAGCAACCCAAGAGCAGAAACAGAAGCAACCAAACGACTAAAAGCCTCCATAACGAGAAGGAAAAGCAGTGGTGACAAAGGATCCCCCTGACGAAGGCCGCGAGAACTCGAAAAGAAACCACAGGGGCTGCCATTCACCAGCACCGAAAAGCGGACAGTAGAGATACAAAAAGAAATCCAACGCTGCCACCGAGGAGAAAAGCCACACCGCCGCAAAAAATAAAGGAGAAAACCCCAATGAACATGATCATAGGCCTTCTCCAAATCCTACTTGCATAACAAGCCAGGGAGAGAGTCCTTCAATTGGCTGTCCAGGCACTCATTAGCAATAAGGACGGAATCAAGGATCTGTCTACCATGGATGAAAGCACTCTGGGACGGGGAGATGATTTTCCCGAGCACCCCCTACAACCGACGAGCCATAAGCTTAGCAATAATTTTATACATACCACCCACTAAGCTGATTGGTCGAAAGTCCCGAATAGCTGTAGCCCCATGCTTCTTGGGGATAAGAGCAAGAAAAGTGGTATTGAGACTGCGCTCAAAAGAGTGATGCTCATAAAATTCAGCACAAACCGCCAAGACATCCGAGCGCACCACACTCAACAACGCTGATAAAAAGCGAGAGGAAATCCATCGGGACCAGGGGCCTTGTCCCCGTTGCAACTACGAACAGCCTGCTCAATCTCCTCCTCCGAAAAAGGCCGGTCCAGCCATGACGTATCCTCGCGAGAAAGAGCATCAAAAGGAACCTCGTCAAGAAGAGGCCGACGGACCCCATCCTCCCGGAAAAGGCCCAAGGAAGTCAAAAGCGAGCGCCCCAGCGCTTAAGCGCACCAGGCGCAGCGTTGGGGGACTCCATCGCGTCAAGGAGGGTGAGGCGCAGCGCCTTCAGTGAAGCGCGGCAAGGCGCGCGCTTCCTGCGCTTTCGGGCGACGCGAGAGGCGCTCGCCCCGTGCGCGTCTTTTGTCCTTACGAAAGATAATAAAAAAAAAATGAAGCTAATATTTACGCGACTTCCATCGACGACTTCCATCGACGACTTCCATCGAACGCGACTTCCATCGACGCGTCGACGTCTTTCACCTCTGCTCCACGATCGGCGACGACGACGGGCGATCTCTGCTTCACGATGGGCGACGACGACGATGGGCGACCTCTGGCTCTGTTTTACGATCGGTGACGACGACCTGCTCCACGATCGGCGACGACGTGACCGACCCTCTGCTCCACGCGATCGACCCTCTGCTCCACGCCGCTGCCTGGTCTGTGAGTCTGTGTCCGTAATAACTTATTAAATTACGTTTAATAAATTAGTGTAGTCTGTGTGTGTACTGTCACTGTGGCTGTGCAGTATCAAATCGTCTCTCTTAACTGTCCAGCGTTAAATCATCCATGTGTTATTATCAATTATCTTAAATAAAATTACATTTATTTCAGATATTCTGATATGGATTCTGGAAGTTAAAGCAAACATGCAACATCATCAAGCAATTCTATTACTTCCAACATTAACAAAAAAGATCCTGCTTGGAAGTATAACATTTTGGAGGATCCAATTAATATCAATGCTGTGAGATGTATATTTTGTGGGAAAGTTACAAATGGAGGCATTTATAGAGCAAAATTGCATCAAATTGGAGGTAACAGAAATGCAAAAAAGTGTTTAAAATGCCCTGAAGATGTGAGAAAAGAGCTTGAAGGTCATATGAAGAAAAAGAAGGAAGAGAAAATTAATTATGACAGATTGCCTGAATTTGAAGAAATTGATGACATGTTAGAGCCAGAAGAAGATGCTGAAGAAGCTGAGTTGCAAGTGAAGTCACAAGGAAAACGGCCAAGTGACAAGGGAAAAGCACCTTTGATTCCACAAGCCAAGTCAACTCAAGGAAGGTTAAACTTAAGCATTGGTAGTTCTAAAGGCTCTACAGACCATGGCTTGGAAGAGAAAGATGAAGATTCTGATGAGTCAGAAGATTATGTTGAAGAATACAACTCTGATAATGAAGAGATTGATGATAGTAGTTGTAGTGATGATGATCTGTAGACATTTTATTTGATGGATTTGTGATAGTAGTTGTAATGAGAATGATTTGCGTACATTTTATTTAATGGATTGTTGTTTATGAATAATATTTATGTTTCTTCTATAATATGCGCTTCGCTTCACTAAAGCGAGCACTTTTTTTGCGTTTTGCGCTTAAAGCGATAGGGTACCCCTAGCGCCTTAAGTGCGCCTAGCGCTTTTGACTACCTTGAAAAGGCCCTCATAAAAATGAACAATATGCTCCCGAATAGCCCCCTGATCAGAAGACAAACCATCATCCAACTGCATAACCCCGATGGAGTTTTGGCCATGCTGTTTTGACCATGCTGTTTTATCTCAAGCTAATTGAAATAGTTATTTCGATCATATTACCCATTTCGACTATACCACCAGTTTTAATTAGGTTGAAACAGCTCTCATGCTATATCAACAGTTTCTTTTTAGACCAGCTCTGGTTAGTAGTTTATAATTCTTGAGTATCTTTTTATTCATAGATCATACAAATAGAATAAAGTAAATGCATGAATGAAAGCACACATGTTATACTTGGTTCGGTCAATGACCTACTCCATAGATGACAAAGTTATAATTTCTGCTAGATCAATCTACTATAATATGTGAGACTATGACATCTTACAATGATTGTTCTTTTTTCCTCTCTTTTCACTCTTTACAGAAAATACAAAGCCAATGAAGAATGTCACCTAATGTGTCTGCTTTTTTTTTTTGTTTTGTTTTTGTTTCCGTATCTAATTGCTTGTTGCGCCCATTTCATTTAAGCCTCTCTTTGATCATCAAGAACATTGGTTGTCTCTCGAAGAAATTTGGTTTTTGCTTAGGTCTTTTCTTTGTTGGTTCCGACCCAATTTTTTCAACTCTCTTGTTTCCTTTTATACTGCTACTCTTGGTTGCCCTAGTTGTCTCTTCTATATTAGGGTTTGTTACACCGTAATGATGCCGACAATTTTGTTGTTTCCTTGACATCATAAGAACTCTTACTGCTAAAGTTTATATAACTGGGATACTTTTAATTTCATTGTCATTTAACTGTCCGAGTATTTTTCAGGGCTCCAATTCTTCAAATCGGTGGATTTACTTTAAAATCTTCTGTTATCAAAATTGTTTGATATTTTAAAGTCTTCTAAAATCAAAATTGTTTGATACGTTAAAGTTTTTTGATATCAAGTCATTTGATTTACTTAAGTCTTTTGATATCAAACATGTTTGATTTAATTTTAAATTTTTTTTATATCAGACCCATTGATCTTTAAGTATGACAACGCTGATATGAAAGTCCTCTAATAGACCTGTAAGTTATCCATTTTCTTCAAGTTCGTTTTTTTTTCCATAGTGCTCTGATTTCTTAGGTCTTCCAAGTCTGCTGATTTAGACAGCTTGCTGTCTAGCTGAAATTGAACCTCTCCTTGGCGAACTTTATCTTCACCCTTAAAAGCTCTTTCTTCTTGACAGTTGGTTGCCAACTCATTTTACTATTAGGCTCACAATAATTGCAATCTTTTACAAAGCTGGAACTAATAGTACCTGAATGCAATTATTAACAAAGATTGTTGGAACTATAAAAAAGCATGATTCTTTATTAACTGTTTGATTGAAGGGGTTGATTGTTGTGCAAAAATTTAGAAAAAGAGGGTTGGACATGTAATTTTTCAAACTTAGTTGGTGCCAAGGAACATTTCACGGAGACCTTGAGGAGACCAAAGAGTTTATATTGAATACTATTGTTGATGCCTCTTTTAGATGTGATATACCTAAGAGTTTCACAGAATTCTTGAGGTTACCAAAGAATTTATATTGATAACTCTGTTAGATTTGGTTGCAATGATCAGCACTTAATCATATTTCCAGTTGCTTAAATTGGCCCAAAAGACTAATTTATACATATCGTTATCTCCCTGAGGACATTTATAAGCATATTTTTATAGCCAACTAAAGAATATGGTAGGTGGCCTTAAAAGTCATTTCAATTTCATGAATATTGAAACCCCATCATATTGTATCCCAAAAGGGTTCTTTAAAAGAGCAAGATCTCCTCAATTTCTATAAGTACTTTTAGCATCATGTATCATCAAAATTATTAACTAAAATTAAAGCAAATTAGATATGTCTTGATCCTTGTTTGCCATCATTTTGCATTAATGCATTTTTTTAGACGGTTACTATTTTTCTTTTAGCTTTTTTCTTTTGTTTTTTTAGGAACGCCACTGGATTTCACCAGGAATGGCAGCAGCACTTCAGGCTGCAATTAATTGCCCCTCTGATAGGCTGAAAGAAACCCTCAAAATGGCCCCTCAGCTTCTTGAGATGTATTTTGACATTGCATTGCGTGAAGTCAATGACTGTAAGTGTACTCACTAGGATGCTAAATTTCAGATGTAAAAATCATTTTTTTATTATTTTGCAAAATGGTTTGTGCAGAATGCGTTTGTTGTAATGCTAAGACGATGGTGTTGGCATACTGCTAATGTCTATCTTATCTGTGTCTTGGATGTAGCTTTGATCTGTGCGTTGATTCCCCTAGTCATGTCAAGGAATGCCACAATATTTCCAGACAAAATTTTCTCATATGAGGTACATAACAACTCTGAATATTTTTTTTTATAAGTAAATTTTATTAAGAAACCAAGCACACAAGGAGTGCACAAGAAAGAGAATGCATAACAACTCTGAATAAATGAGGCTATCTTTTGTTAGTTTGAGGTTTACATGTTGTGGAAGGAAAATTAAGTAGAGCTGAAATGGTTGAAATTTAGGAGCCACTGAATATAACCATTGTTTCTTTCTACCCTTTCTTCTATGTATGCCTTTTCCCATCTGTTTTAGAAAATAGCCATTGTTGAGATGAAACTTTTTAACAATACCCTCACAAAATAATAATAATAAAGGAAAACATGCAAGATCTTAGTCCTGGAGTTTTGTTAAAATCTTCCATGCTCCTTGGGGGAAAGGATCTACTTAAACATTTGCTTATTTTATAGGCAAGTGGAGGCAAGATTTGGTGTAATTAAGGGCCTAGAAAAGAACCTGAGAGAATAAAAAATGAATAACAAATTAGCAAGCTAGAAAAATAATCTTAATGGAGATGGACTAGCATTGTAATAGAAAAGTAGAGACGTAGGAAAGAATAATTTTCCTTTGTACAAATATCGAAGATTACAATCACATATATACAACTCACCCGTAGCCTAATTTAAATATACTTCTAAAAATAATAATATCGATAATTACATAATTAATCAGATATTCTAATATAATTATACAATCAATTAAATATCAATCAAATACACTAATTATGTTGGACAACTCATTTCAACTCTCCCCCTCAAGTTGGTGCATATATATCACACATTTTCAACTTGGACAAAGATGTGTGGAATGAAACACCAGAAATTTTATGAGTCATTATATTGACAAGTTGATCTGCATGCCTAATATAAGAAACCTCCATCCATCCAGAATTGAGATTGTCTTTGAACTATCATGATGAACTAGATTATTAGCAATTCAATTGCAGCAATATTGTCACAAAAGAGCATCATGGGCTTCTTGGATTCATAGCCAAGATCATGGAAAATAATACGTAACCATGTAAGCTCTTTAGTGGCATGATGAAGAACTTGATATTCTGTTTCGGCATTGGATAATAAAATCACATTCTGTTTATTTGCTTCTCTAAGTCACCAAATTACCACCAACATATAACACATATCTAGAACTAGACTTTTTGTTCAATTTGGACCCAACAAAATTTGAATTGGTATAGCCTATAATGTGAAGGTATCCATACTTAGAAAAGAGAATACCTTTTCCTAGAGAAGATTTCAAATATGCAAGAATACAATTCACAACGTCTATTTGTCGATCTTTCGGATTATGCATAAATTGACTAACAACATTGATTGCATAAGAAATGTCAAGTCTAATATGAGTCAGATAGATCAATTTTCCTATTAACTTTTGATATCTCTTCTTATTTGTTGTACTTGATTAGTATAGATGGATAGATCATGATTCACCTCAATAGGAGTGTTAGCTGGTGCACAAGCTGAATTTCCGGTCTCAACAAGGAGGTCCAAAACATATTTCCGTTGACATAGAAAGATTCCTTGCTTGGAATGGGATACTTCAATTCCATACTTCAAAGTTCCCATTTCTTTCATCTCAAATTTTATCATTAAATAACAACGAAGTTTCGTTATCTCTGTCGGGTTATTGGCTGTAACAATCATGTCATCAACATAAACTAGAAGCAAAGTAATATCATCATCATTCTGTTTATAGAAAAGAGTATGATAAGCCAAAGCTTGTTTGAAATCATATGCCTGCATTGAGTGGCTTAATCATCGATCAAATCAGGCTCTAGGGGACTGCTTCAAATCATATAATGTCTTTTTCAACTTGTATACTTTTATTTCTTTTGGGGTAAAACCTGAAGGAGGATCTCTATATACCTCTTCCATCAAATCACCATGAACGAAAGCATTCTTAATATTAATTTGATGTAATAACCAATCAAGGTTGGATGCAAGAGAAATAATAACTCTAACAGTACTCATCTTAGCCATAGGAGCAAAAGTGTTTTCATAGTCTATGTCATATGTTTGAGTGTATTCTTTGGGAACTAATCTAGTTTTGTATCTTTCAACCTTCCTGTGTAAATATCCATTTACATCCTACAATCTTCTTACATCGGGGTAACTCAACCATTTCCCAAATGTAGTTCTTCTGAAGGGTGTTCATTTCCTCTATCACAGGAGACATCCATTTTGGGTCACCAAGAGCTTCCTAAAAATGTGTAAAAATAGGCACAGAAGATAACTGGAGAGCAAAGGACATGTGAGATTTGGACAAATGACGATATGAAACAAAGTTAGAAATAGGATAAACAATATTAGAGGAGGATTTCGAGAAACTAAATCTATCAAGCTCCCTTCGATCACATAGAGGATATCTCTGATTCACTGCATTGTCTAAACCTATAGAGTTAGAAACCAAGGTCTCAGTAGAAAATGAAACAATAGGAGATGGGATAATTACCTCATTGGAAAGTCAGTCAATCATAGCAGAATCATCCGTTGGCATGGTAGTAAGAGGAGGATCGTAGTTAAGAGTAGCATTCTTCCTCGTATAATACTTGTCAAATGCCGGGCTCTTACTCTTTCCTATATCAGCAGGAGCAACAGACTCCCCCTCACTGGGGTTAGTGGGAGCAGGAACAAACTCCCTCTCATTGGTAGTAGGAGCATTAGTGGGAAACTCTCCCTGTGTTAGATTATCCTCACGTTTCCCTGAAATTCATATCATTTTTTTATTCATCCATAATTGTTCTTCTTGCTTACTACGAATCTCTCCCAAAAGAGGAACAAAAGAAATATGACCAAAAAAATAAGACACGTTCACAGAATTAAACATTCATTGACACAGTATTTCCGCGTAGGAGGATGAAAACACCGATATCCCTTATGAGAATTAGAATAGCCTAAGAATACACATTTGAGGGCATGAGGATCAAGGTTATCGTGATAGAGTTTATGCACATGAACATAACACACACAACCAAAGAACTTAGGACAAATGTTAAGAGCGGAAGGGATGTGGTGGAATCCGTATAACATTGTCAAATGAGTTTGATAATCAATGATATGAGAGAGTATTCGATTACTAAGGTATACTGCAATTATAACAACATCATCCCAAGAATGCTTAAGAACATGCATAGTAAAACACAAAGCCCTAGCCACTTTGAGAAAGTGTTGGTTTTTACGTTCTGCTATGCCGTTTTGTTGTGGTGTGTGAACACATGTCGTGCGGTGAAGGATACCATGTGTTTGAAAGGAAGTAGCTAGAGATTGATTTACAAATTTTTGACCATTATCATAATGAAATACCTGAACAGTAGAATCGAACTGGGTGACTATCAATTGATAAAAGTGAGGTATGATATTGATGACATCATTTTTTTATTTTAGCAAGTATATCCAACTGACTCGAGTGCAATTATCAATAAAGGACAAAGCATTTATGACTTGAAACAGAAGGAGGAGAGAATGGTCCCTAGACATATGCATGAAAAAGTAGTTGGACTTTTATCGAAACTAAATCTAAATGGAACACGGTGATGTTTAGCATAAATACATTGTTTACATGTCAAACTAAAAACATAAACATGAGAAATAAGTGGGGAAATAAACGCTCCAAGTATGAAAAAGAAAAGTGTGCTAGACGATAGTGCCATACGAGTATCTTTTTCTTTAGAGATGTGTTCCTTCCTTGAGATACTTGACTAGACTTGGTGCTTAAAGCTTTTGCCTTCTCCCAATAGTACAATCCTCCCTTCTCTCTATTATTGCCGGTCGTCATCTTCGTGAGATTGTCCTGAAACACAGAATAAGTAGGATAAAATGTCACAAAACAATTTAGATGTTTGCTAATTTGGATAATGTACAACAAAATATTAGAAAGAGTAAAGGCAAATAAAATCGAATGCATGCAAAGAGTAGGTGAAAGAGAGACATTTCTATCCTTGATAATAGATATGGGTATCCCGTTAGCAACCTGGACAGATTTAATAGATGAGAAGACAAGATAGGTAATTAGAGAGGAATTATTAGTCATATGATCAGTCTCCTGAATTAATAACCCAAACGTTGCTGGTAGAGGAAAGTAACACTGCATTAGAATCACCGTCATGATGAGACTTATGAGAAGTAGGCAGATTAGAACTCCTAGAAATAACCATAGAGGATGATTTTTTGTTGTTCTTCTGCTCAGCTTGTTTGAGCTTGTACTATTCAGGGTAATCATGTTTCTTCCAACAAGTATCAACCATGTGTAGTATTATTGCAATGAGTACAATGACGGGTGGGAGGATCAGTGGAGGGTGTTGACCAAGGGTTGCTTTGGTGGATAGCAAGTGTGGAGCTTTCAGAGCGATCCTCAGTACCTATAGTCAATTGTCTTTGTACCTCATAACGAACTAAGGAATATGCTTCTTCTAAGGAAGGTAGTGGTGATGTTGCAAGAACACAGCTACTAACTTAGATGAGGAGTCATGGAATTGATAAGGCATGATTTAACAAGTGCATCCTTAGCTTCCCATTCATCATAATCGGGGTGATTTGTGGGAGGAGCCATCTTTCTTCCAATGATATATCCCTTTTTCTTTCTTCCTGCAATATGTATCTACAAAACTTTGGACCATATGCGATGATTAGTATCATATACCTTTCGATGAATTGGGGCAACAGTCTCTTAAACAGAAAAAGGCTGGAACCTGTTCTCGCCAACTACCACAGCCATAGATTCCTTATGCTCACTCATCCTCGCTTAACATGTAAACAGAATATGTTATTTAGATTAGTCGTGTTCTTGCAACATTACCATTACCTTCCTTAGAGAAAGCATATTCCTCGGTTCACCGCGAGGTACATAGACAATTGATTATGGATACTGAGGATCACTCTGAAAGCTCTGCACTTGCTATCAACAAAAGCAATCCTCGGTCAACGCCCTCCATTGGTCCTCTCACTCGTCGTTGTACTCATTGCAATAGTACTACACATGTGGTTGATACTTGTTGGAAGAAATATGGTTATCCGGAATGGTACAAGCTCAAAAAAGCTGAGCGGAAGAACAACAAAATATTATCCTCTATGGTTATTTTTGGGGATTCTAATTTACTTACTTTTCATGATTCTTATCCTGAAGGTAATTCTAATGTGGCGTTACTTTCCTTTACTAGCAACATTTGGGTTATTAATTTAGGAGCGATTGATCATATGACTAGTAATTCCTTTATAATTACCTTTCTTGTTTCTTTATCTATCAAATCTGTCCAAGTTGCTAACGGGACACTCATGTCCATTATTGTGGCTGGAAATGTCTTTCTTTCTTCTGCTCTTTCCATGTCTTCGGTTTTATTTGCTTCTACTCTTTCTAATAATTTGCTCTCTATTAACCAAATTACCAAACATCTTAATTATTTTGTGACCTTTTATCCCACTTATTGTGTATTTTAGGACAATTTCATGAAGATAACGATTGACATTGGTAGAGCGAGGAGGATTGTAGTATTGGAAGGAGGCAAAAACTTTAAATACCGAATCTAGTCAAGTATCTCAAGAAGGGAAAGAAACATCTCTAAAGGAAAAGATACTCTTATGGCACTATCGTCTAAGATACTCTTCTTTTTCATACTTGGAGCGTTTATTTTTTCACTTATTTTCTCATATTTTTGTTTTTAGTTTGACATGTGAATAATGTATTTATGCTAAGCATCACCATGTTCCATTTAAAGTTAGTTTCAGTAAAAGTCTTACTCCTTTTTCATGCATTTATACTGATGTCTAGGACCATTCTCTACTTCTGTTTCAGGCCATAAATATTTTGTGTCTTTTATTGATGATTGCATTCGAGTCAGTTGGATATACTAGCTGAAATAAAAAAAATGTCATTTTTATCAAATGATAGTCACCCAAATTGATTTTATTGTTAAGGTATTTTATTATGATAATGATCGAGAATTTGTGAATCAATCTCTAGCTACTTTCTTTCAAACACATGGTATCCTTCACTGCACGACATGTGTTCACACACCACAACAAAATGATATAACGGAACGTACAAACTGACAAATTCTCGAAGTAGCTAGGGCTTTGTGTTTTACTATGCATGTTCCTAAGCATTTTTGGGCTAATGTTGTTATGATTGTAGTATATCTTATTAATCGAATACCCTCTCATATCATTGATTATTAAATTCCTTTGACGATGTTATCATGGTTCCACCACATCCTTTTAGCTCTTAACATCTGTCCTAAGGTCTTTGGTTGTGTGTGCTGTGTTTATGTGCACAAACTCAATCGGGATAAACTTGATCATCATGTGCTCAAATGTGTATTCTTAGGCTATTCTAATTCTCAGAAGGGCTATCGGTGTTTTCATCCTCCTATAGAGAAATATTGTGTCTATGGATGTTCAATTCTTAGAACATGTGTCTTATTTTTCTAGCCATATTTCTTTTGTTCCTCTTCTGGGAGGGATTTGTAGTAAGGAAGAACAATGATTATGGATGGATGAAAAAATGGTATGGATTTAAGGAAAACATGCGGATGATCCAACACAGGGAGAATTTCCCACTAATGCTTCCACTGCTTCCAATGAGGAGTCTGTTGCTCCTGCTCCCAATAGCCCCAATAAGGGGGAGTTTGTTGCTCCTGCTCATATAGGAAAGCGTAAAAGGCCGGTGTTTGACTTTGATCCTCCTCTCAATACTATGCTAACGGATGATTCTTCTGTGATTGACCAACTTCCCAATGAGATAATTATCCCATCTCCTATTGTTTCTGTTTCTAATGATATCTTGGTTTCTAACTCTATAAGTTTAGACATTGCAACGAATCAGAGATATCCTTTAAGTGATTGAAGGGAGCCTGATAGATTTGATTTTTTGAAATCCTCCTTTAATGTTGCTTATTTTATTTTTGACTTTTTTTTTCTTATCATCGTTTGTTCAAATCTCACATGTCTTTAGCTTTTCAGTTATCTTCTGTGCGTATTCATACTCATTTTCAGGATGATCTTGGTAACCTAAAATGGAAGTTTGTTATGGTAGAGGAAATGAAAGCTCTTTAGAAGAACTCCGCTTGGGAAATGGTTGAGTTAACCCAATGTAAGAAGGCTGTTAGATGCAAATAAATATTTACATTAAAGTATAAGTCAAACGGGATGGTTGAAAGATGTAAAGTTAGATTAGTTATCAAAGGATACATTCAAACATATGACATAAATTATCAAGACACTTTTGCTCTTGTAGCTAAGATGAGTACCGTTAGAGTTATTATTTCTCTTGCAACCAACCTTGATTGGTCATTACGCTAATTTGATGTTAAGAATGTTTTCTTTCATGGTGATTTGATGGAAGAGGTGTATATGGATCCTCCTCCATGTTTTACCCCAAAAGAAATGAAAGTATGCAAGTTGAAAAGGACATTATATGGTTTGAAATAGTCCCCTAAAGCTTGGTTTGGTTGATTAAGTCACTCAATGCAGGCATATGATTTCAAACGAGTTTTGTTTTGACCATACTCTTTTCTATAAATGAAATGGTGGTGATATTATTTTGCTTTTAGTTTATGTTGATGACATGATTGTTACAGGCAATAACCAAACAGAGATAGAGAAATTTCATTGTTATTTAACGACAAAATTTAGATGAAAGATTTAGGAACTTTTAAGTACTTCCTTGTAATTGAAGTATTTTGTTCCAAGCAAGGAATCTTTTTATCTCAACGGAAATATGTTCTGGATTTCCTTGCTGCAACTGAGAATTCGACTTGTGCACCCACTAACACTCATATTGAGGTGAATTATGATCTATCTATCTATACTGATTAAGTTTCAACAAATAAAGAGAGTTATCAAAAGTTGGGAGGGAAATTGATCTATCTGACTCACATTAGACCTGACATTTGTTATGCAGTTAGTACTGTTAGTTAATTCATGCATAATTCGAGTGATCAACACATGAACGTTGTGAACTGTATTATTGCATATTTAAAATTTTCTACGGGAAAAAGTATTCTTTTTTATAAGCATGGACACCTTAACATTATAAGATATACCAATTTAGACTTTGTTGGGTCCAAATTGAACAAAAAATCTACTTCTGGATACATGTCATATGTTAGTAGTAATTTGGTGACTTGGAGAAACAGAAAAACAGAATGTGGTTTTATTATCAGTGTTGAAGCAGAATATTGAACGTATTTTTTTACATGATTTTGATTATGAACCCAAGAAACCCATGATGTTTTTTTGTGACAATACTATTATTATTGAAATTACTAATAATCCAGTTTAGCATTATCAGAGGAAACACATTGAGCTTGACTGTAATTATATTAAAGACAATCTCAATTCTAGACAGATGGAGGTTTCCTTTGCATGCAGATCAACTTGCTAATATAATGACACATAGAGTTTATGGTGTTTTATTCCATACATCTTTGTCTAAGTTAGGCATGTACGATATCTATGCACTAACTTGAGGGGGAGAGTGGAATGAGTTGTCCGACATAATTAATATATTTGATTGATTGTATAATTATATTAGAATATTTGATTGATTATGTAATTATTGATGTTTCTTAAATTAGGCGAATGGTGAATTGTATATATATGTGATTGTAATTTTTGATATTGGTATGAAGGAAAATTATTTATTCTTACGTCTCTAATTTTCTATGGTATGTTATTATAAAGTCATAGTAATTCGGTTTTTATGTATTGTTTGGATTTAAAGTTTTTGTGATAAATTACATTTGATTTGGATCTTTAATGGGGAAGAGCTAATTTTATGAATCCTCATCATATCTATAGGTTCGGAAAAGGTTATTAGAGTTCATGCTTGCCGCCTTTCAACGTTCTCCACATTTTATTGCTCTGCTGAAGGTATTACTCCCAACATTTTTTTTAGAGGATTGCTATAATTGTGTGTGAATTCCATGTTAAGTTGAGGAAATAATTTTTTGCTATCATACGAAAATTTAATAACGTCATGCATAACTGGTTTTGTTCTAAAAAAATGTTTGTGTTTTCAAAACAAATCAACCAAAACAGCTAAAGATATGTTTTCTCTAGCTTGTTTTTGGATGACTTTTTAAAAATTGTTTTGAAGAATAAAATCCTAAGGCAATTAGTTTCAAATTAGTTTTTACCTTTTTTCCCCCTAACCAAGATGCTCATGTTTCCTATAACTTATATGATCCTTTGTAATGTTCTTAAAGTTCCCATTGTAAAAAGCTTGCTAGCATGTGCGTACGTGTTTTATTTTTTTATTTAATTTTTTAGCACATATTAATATTAATATTGCAGAAGCCTATAACGGACAGACTTTGTGAAGCTTCTGAAAATCATGCAAAGGTCAGTGAATTTCCATGCCTCTTGTACTGCAGTTGTAGTTTGTCATCATTTTGCCCAATTATTATTTTTCTGGGACAGACAGAGTTAGCATTACAATTGTGTTGGGCAATTGGGGAGCATGGTGCTGGTGGAAAATCTCACAAGGATGCAGCTCGGGAACTCTTCGAGAGTTTAGAATTACTTCTATACGAAAATTTATCATCTAGGTCAAATATCAAAATCCTCCTTGCTCTTTGGATATTAGCTGTATGGTTGGCCATCTGTGCTGACTCTTTTCCTACTTGTCCTTGCGAAGTCGTCTTGGTTTAAGGCAGGAGTCTGCCATTAAGGCTGATAATGGAGTTTCCTGGAAGACTTCAGTTTCAAGACTTCTATGTTTTGTGATGACAGCTATTGCTAAACTCGCCACTCACCATTCTGAATTATTACCGCGGGCACGTGTTTCCCTAGCAAAGGTCTTTAGTCCGAACGAACGGTGTACTCTGATTTGCAGTTATGCTTGACGATATGTTAATGTAAGTTTATGTTGCATTACAGGTAGCCAGATCACAAATTTCTGATGTGAGGGTCTGGAGGCGCGCTCGCGACTATTTGGGTTTACTGAATGAACCTGCAATTTGCTACTCTGTTTTGGGATCTTCTGAACCTTCAGATGGATGGGTCCAGAGTCCAGGTACCATAAACTGGAGTGAAGGTGGTACAAAGATGGTTGTCAACGTTCCATTTTACCTTCTAGGTGAACAAGAAGGTACAAGTTTTGGTTCTTCCAGAGACATCTTACCGTACATGTGCTGTGATTTTAGCATCCCAGAAAAGTTGTACTGCTTACAATTTTAGATCATGGATTTGGGGTTAAATATTCATTTCCTATTGATGCAGGACTTCCATTTCATGATTTTTCATTCTCAGATTTTGTTCCGCGAAGATAAGTCCCCATAGATTTCAATATGTATTTTCGATGAAATATCTTTTTTCGCCATAATTGATTCCCCAATTTTTGGAGGACGGGAAATTTGCAGGTGTCATACGCAGAGATGAGGAAGGACATGTCCTCTGAAGTTCTCACAAACAAGTAAATGTTTAGTAGTTTATATGGTTTGGATACTAAGTTGATTATGAAAACGTTTTGGTTTTTTTTCTTTTGTTTTATGTTTTGTTTTTTTTTTAATTGTTCGAGAAACGTTCATAATGTCATTCATCATCAGTTTAGAATGGTTTAGTTTTGGTTTCGGATTGGTTTTGAGCCGGTTAGAGTATTATTAATTTAAGCTGGTTTTGGTTTGGTCAATTTTTGAGTTAATGGGGTTTAATACTTTAATATATTCCATTGTTTTAATGATTTATTAAAAATGTGGTTATTATTATTATTGTTGTTGTTGTTTCTTCGTCTTTAAATTTTGTAGCTTATTTGTTTACGAATTGATTAGCAAAGAAAATTATTCTTTTGCACTTGGTTGACACGTGATCAGTATAAATTAATAGTGTTGCGAGTTTTTAAAAACTTTTCTTTTTTAAAAATAAACTAATGGTGTGGCGAACTAGTATTCTATTAGTATTGTCACGTCTTTGTGAGAAAAGTTAAATAAAAAAAAACTGCCGGGGAGGTGCATTGATGGCCGTGGCACAGATTGGATCTCGCAGGAGCTACCGTCACAGGGAAAGGTTGCCGGGGGGCTTGCTGGACTGGATCGCGTGGGGAGGAAGACTCAATGGGCTGGATAGTCGGAGGAGCATTGCTGGACGGACACATGGGACGTCACTGGATGGAGCGTAGGGGGCAGGCAGGGGAATTACTATCATGGTGAACATCTCCTTGTGATTGGAATGAAACTGGATTGTGTTTCACTTCCCGAACAAATGGACACCAATAAAAAGAGAACTGAAGGCAAAAGTACATGGAAGAATAAGTCGGTTTCCACCATGCAGGCCGGTAAGTGGGAAATCTCTTATTCTTTGGTCCAAGAACAAAAGCCAAAAACATTCAAAATGTGTTTTATTTATATGCATTTAAAAAATTATTTTTGAAAATCAAAAACAAAAACACCCAACATAAATAAGTAGGGGTGTTTTAAATGCAATTAATGTTTTTAAAAACAAAAAACTGGTTTTGATTTTGATAAACAGTGAAGTCCAACAACACAGATTTCTAAGGTCCTTTTCTTATCAGTTTTGTATTACGTGGCTAGAATTATAATGGTGCATATGATTTCCTTTTTGGAATGTAATAAATGGTAGGGAAAATAAGGATGTAAAATGAATTGTAGGGCGTGAATCAGTTTGCAGATTGAATGGATCAAAATGGATTGTATCCTTTTAAATTAGGTTTGTCTAAATCATTGGCTTAAATGGATTGGTTCATGTTATACGTGATTCGTGTAGACAACAAATACAAACTACGCGGTGGATTCCTATATAGCCCTCTCAAATGGCTATAATGTCTTGATTGGCTTTCCTATACCAGTGCACTTCATCACTTGTTCTTGCCAAATTTGCTACCTAAGCCCTAAGGTTGCAACCAAGCTTTATTAATCCCAGATCTCACCTTAACTTCATCGGACCACACCCCCACCCTTCAAACTAGTTATGCAACCAATCTCTGCCACAGTTGACTATTAGGTATTGTCGCCCAACAAATCAAAACATCTGGATGAGGCCTGCTGGAACAATGGCTTCTTGGCCCGATACTATGGTAAGTCCCCTTTGATGTTTACTCAGTCAAGTCCTACTCTCCCTAGATAAGATTGTCTATTGTTCCCTCTCTTGCGGCCTCTTGTACGTCCCCCATGACATGGCTTCACTCAAGCACCACGATGGCATGTACTGGCAAGACTCTTGTGTGGGCAAGACCACATGGCCCTACGGCTTCGGTGATTAGTCCAAGGAGTGGATCCTTCTAGAGATCGAAGGCAACGGCATTATCAATGCCTTCAAGGGATACTCCATCCTCTTCTAGGCTAAGCACTATGACAAGCAGTTCCTCAAATGATTGTTTAATAATGATTATTTGTTGCGAAAAATGGACTGGTCTGATCTATATGTGAGCCAGACCAGATTAATATATTTTTAGTTCATATAAAATGTGGATCTAAACGGGCTGTCCCATTTAAGCCCGTCATTGAACCAGTTCATTTTATACTCCTAAGAAAAATAGTTACAAAGATATTTCAACCGTTTTTTTTATTGTTTTTGCTTTTAAAATGTGATAGCTGTGTTTGACTATAAGAAACTGAAAATAATAAAAGGTTTTTTTTTGGTGACATCTAAAATGAAAATACTTTTAGTTTGTTTTAGTTTTCTAAAATAGCGAAAATAGAAAATAGCCTAATCAAACATGCCTTTATTTATTCTTTTCTTTTCTTCTCTTATTTTTGTGCCATTAAATTTTAATCATTTTATTTTAATTATGTTGTCCATTTAAAGATTAATAATTGATAAGTGGTTTATTATTGAAAAAATTATTTGATATTTGATTTTAATGAAATGAAACAAGTATTTCAAAAAATTAAAAGGATAATTGAATATATTAAAATGTGTTTAAATTGTTAGATAAATGATAAGACGTTTATAAACATATATTTATAAATAAAATTACGTTTTTCTGTTGGGAGGGGAGACATTTGCATTTATTAGATTTAATAATTTTTTTTTTCAATAAATACAGGTCACATCATGTCTCTCTTTTGATTACTCATAATACTTTTCATTTATAAAAGCATGATATAAACATTAAATTGAAGGATTTTAAAATTTATAAAATTATTATTTTTTAAAAAATACTTTTTTAATCATTTTGTATTTAAACTTGGGTTATTCAAATTATATATATATATATACACACATACATACATATACATATACACACACTAAAAACATACTAATTGAGAAGGAGATCATAGGTGTTGGATAATTCTGAAAAATGTCAATATTCCCCAGGGAAATTTTACATATATATATATATAAAATCCCCCGACGGACAGGCATGTATATATAATTCTGTTTACCAATATAAATATAATTCTCTGATTTTATGTTGTGGTGATTTATATGTATATATATATATATATATATATATATATATATATATAAACATACATATTTTAATATATATATTATACGTAATTATTATCCTTTCTGTGAGCTTTACCTATCATTATTATATTTTGTTATTATTACTTTATTTTTAACTTATCTCGTTTTTTCGTTAAAGTCTTATATGATATGATTATTGTTGTTTGCCTTATTAATTTACTTTTTTATGTTAAAAAAGCAACATAAAAATTTAAATTTTAAAAAAAATATTGGTATATCAACTGAAACAAGTAATATTCAATGTGAAAATCTATGGTAAAATAATATCATGTATTGATAATTAAAATAGTCGATATTAATAGTCATGCTTACATTTTTTTTCTTCATTGGTATCAGAGTCTATCAATCGTAGGTATTTTAGGATGAGCAACAGATCCAAGAAAGTAAGTTCCTGTTAAAATCAATAGACAGGCGTGTTTGAACAATAATACGTACCTTAAATTAAGTCAATGGTTACCAACTTGACTTCAATCCCTCTATGTTTGCTATCTTTGATAGCTATCATTTCGTTCCACCCCCCTCACCACCCAAATAACCTAAAGTTTCAATATTTATTAATTCATGGCTCCCTTAATAAGGTTGTAACAGTCTTATTAAAAGGAGGAAAACAAACCTTAGAATGCAGACCAAGTTACATGACTCCCAATTAACGAGTATATCACAATTGATCCCATAACTGTATGAATAAATAACTGTCCTCCACTTGATCATGCTCTCACACTCATTATATGTGCAATAAATATCGAGATAAATATTGGATGGAAACACTTCCATGTCCATGTATAAACACGATCGTGTCAATACCAGCAGGTGCATCATCTCCCCTACTATATATAAGAACTGATTCGTCCTCGAATCTGCATAATGAAAAGGTAACTTGGTGGTGACCTTCAAAAGGTTCTATATATGCTCCCTCTTCATGATATCGTATGAAGGTTAATTTCACATGATGAGGAATCTTGCCCGTGCAAATTGTTGCCCCGTATTCCAAATTCTATCTTTCTTTAAACTCCCACTACTTGCAGGTCATTTTGGTGTTGTTGGTCTTTTGCTTTAAGATCGAATAATCCAAAATCTCGGACATCACGACCACTGCAATGGCAGTGATCATTAATTCGTCATCCCAAATTATGCTCCGATACCAATCGAAGCAAATAACGAAAGTGTGAATAGATAGTTTATTAAGATTAAAAACAAAATACTAGATAAACTAGTAATTCAACAGTGGAAGAATTACTATACCCCAAAGAAATCCAGGAGATAAAACATAGCCCACAAGTTCAATATTCATTAATACAAAGCTCTCATTTACTTAGGTTATAATCCTCTTATTTATAAAATAAAAACACGAAAGCCTTGGTTACGTGACTCTATTGAGTCCATAATTAATTAAATAAATCACACCCTACACTCTTCATAGGTGCACAACCGTATATATGTATAGACAGAACCGTATCCATGTATAGACATACATCGATGTAGGTGCGAGGATAAGTTTTCATTTTCATTGACGCCCAAATGAGAAGGGTTCGTCGGGGTCAACAATGGTATAGCAGGCGCCTAGCTAAGTTGACGGCTTAACGCAACGTGATTGATAAAGCAGGCCATGTTGGACCAGAAGACTTTTCTGAAAGAAAAAAAAAACAATTAAACATAGGAATGAGTCGTGACCATCATATTACCGGAAGTTTCCATCCCGTTACGCACGTCAGTGTTGGTATAATGACACGAACCCAACAGCACCGTTCATGAAGATGGTTAATTAAGCCATTTTATAATATAAGTGCTATTATTGTTTTCATTTTCTTCCCTTCATTTTCATTCCATCTTGCTTCAATATACTCTCGCTCGCTCCCGCACTGCTATTTCACAGCATCCGCTTCAGCTCCCGGACACGATCGAGTACTATGAGCCGAAAGGTGGGAGTAGTGTTCGTGGCCTTGCCTGCTATCGGCCACGTGTACTCCACTGTAGAGATAGCAAAGCGGGTTGTGGAGCGAGACGATCGACTCTCCGCCACGGTCCTCGTCATGAGCTTCGACCACGATGCCTCCGACTCAAACGATTACCTGGACAAGCTGGCAGCAGCCGCAACAGCTGACAGCCCCGGCGTCCAGATCCTCCGCATACGCAAGGACGATTCTTTCGCGGAGCTGATGAGAGGAGCCTCACCCAAAGACTTCTTCTCTCTATTCATAGAGTACTACAAGACCCGAGTAAGAGACGCCGTCGCCAAGCTCGTCGAGTCCGACAACTCCCCCGGGCTGTCCGCTATGGTTGTTGACATGACCTTAACGTCCATGGCTGATATTGCCACCGACTTCGGCATCCCTTTCTACCTCTATTTCACGTCCGGTGCTGCCTTCCTCGGCCTCCTGCTCTACGCCCAGGAAACGCACGACCGAGGACTCCTGAACGCCCACGACTTCAAGGACCCGGACGCGGAGATGGTGGTTCCCAGCTACGCTAACCCGGTCCCGGCGCGAGTGCTGCCGAAAGTGGTAACGGACGGAGGGTCTAGATCTTTCCTGGAGAACTACATACGAAGATTCAGGGAGGCAAAGGGCATTATCGTGAACACGTTTGAGGAGCTGGAGCCTTACGCAATGAAGTCATTCCAGCGGCAGCAGGAGGAGGGTAAGGGTAAGGGTAAGGGTAGTACAAGTGCAACGGTCGTCTATCCCGTGGGTCCCTTATTAAATTTGCATGGGGAAGGGGAACCCCGATCGGGGACGGCGGCCACTGATGAGATGATCATGACGTGGCTGGACGGGCAGCCTCCGAGGTCGGTTGTGTTCCTGTGCTTCGGGAGTATAGGAAGTTTTGGGGCGGAGCAGGCGCGTGAGATAGCAAGCGCGCTAGAGCGCAGCGGGTATAGGTTTTTGTGGTCCTTGCGTCGGGAGGCAGACAAGGGCGGCTGGTTCTGGCAGCCTACCACCGATTTCGACAACGTTGGGGAGGTGCTGCCGGAGGGGTTCTTGGATCGGACGGGTGAGGTAGGGAGGGTGATAGGGTGGGCCCCGCAGGTTGCGGTCCTAGCGCACCCAGCGATCGGTGGGTTCGTGACGCACTGCGGGTGGAACTCTACGCTTGAAAGCATCTGGTATGGAGTTCCCATGGCGACGTGGCCGCTGTACGCCGAGCAGCCAATGAATGCGTTCCAGATGGTGAGGGAACTGGGATTGGCGGTGGAGCTGACGTTGGATTACAGGAAGGAGGACTCGGCGCCAGAGGGCGCGGTCGCGATTGGGGAGGAGACGATAGAGAGAGCGATCAGGTGCTTGATGGAATTGGACGGTGGGGCGAGGAGTTCGGTGGAGGAAATGAAAGTAGTGAGCAGGAAGGTGATGGCCGAGGGAGGGTCTTCCCATGCATCCTTGGGGCGTTTCATCGCCCATGTCATCGACGGCGCCGCCGCGCAGGAATCAGATCATCCCTAGGTCGACCCTAGCTATCTATAGAAGCCCAGACGGCCGGCTGGAATTAGGGATGCCTAAACTTTGCCTAATTATTGATGACCTCCCCTTCCACACCAATGGTGTGTTTCATTTTTTATTAATCTTACTTTGTTTAGTGTCTTTTGTTATTGGTTTAAGCGAGTGAGTCGTTTTTGTTGTTATGTTAAAACCAAAAAAAAAAAAAAAAACTTATAAAATTTTAGTACTGTTCTGTTCTGTGAGTATAAAAAATATAAATAAAAAATTATTTTTATTCTTTAAAACTTAAAAATTAATATTTTTATTTTTATTTTATTTTTTATAATCAAAAATAACTATCGAAAATGAAATAAAATCAAACATAATTAATTTTGTCTAACCCCTATTCTGTCAGACCGAAAAGCTTGTTCTTAAATCTCATTTTTTTAGTGATAATTAATTTCAACGGTTGATTGCTAGAAAGTTTTTCTGAATTTAAGAAAAGTAGCTTTGAAAAAAGAACCTCGGGGCTCTGTATACCACAAAAGAAGGAATGGAAAGGAAGTTATTATTTGAGTTTTGATTCGGTGGGACGAAAGGTCAGCTCATTATTATCGTGATAATTTGATTTATTTTGGTCTCCTATTAATGTTTATTTTAAAAATCAACGGTTAGATTGAATATTTATATAGTATGTATCATATATGTAAAATTTTAAGACGATCTAACAGTTACTTTTTGTGCAAATTCAATTAGAAAAAAATAAATTTTAATAAATTAAAATTTATGTATTTATCTTCATATTTTTTTTAGTTGAATTTGTATAAAAATTAACTGTTAGATTGACTGAAATTTTACAATCATAATATATACTACATAAATATTCAATTTAACAGTTGATTTTTGAAACAAACATCGACAAAAGTCCGAAATAAGTCAGATTACCACGGTGATGAGCTGACTTTGCTCCCAGCGAACCCAAATTCTTATTACTAAACTAATTATTATGTGAAAACAGAGTGAGTGACAAATGGTTGTATTAGAGCATTAACCATAGTTTTTTTAAAATTTTTTAAATTTTTTAAATTTAAATTATTTTTTATTTTTCTATATAAATATATACTATAATAGATTTCCTAAATTATTCTCTATATCATTAAAATAATATTTCATACTATTTTTTTTGTTTAATAATATTTTTTATAATTTAATATGAAACAAAAGTAAATATTATGGGAAACGTGAAAGAGGGAGGTAAAAGAAAATTTTTATATATAATTTAATAATTATAGGGAGTGAATAGTACTTCCCAATACATTAGAAAATACTATATAAATCTTATGAAAAATGTTAAATATAGAGCATCTGTTGTGGGAATAATTTTATAACTTTTAATTTTTTTTCCCTAAATATAAGAAAACAAGCTCCTGTAGGAAATTTGCTACTAGTACTCTTAGACAAGTTAACTAGTTGTTGCAATAGCTTTTCATGCTTTGAAATTATTGTTTTATTTGTTAAGAGTGTTTGTACTATTGAGAAATAATTTTTATAAATTAATAATGTACTTGTCAAGTACTAATGCAAATAATATTTTCATAAATTATTAATTGTTTTTATTAAACATTGCCACCAAAGAATTTTTTTTGTTTGATTTACTTTCAAGTTTTTTAAGGACATCTATTCAACTCCTCCCCTTTTAGATGCTCTTCGAGACTCAGTACTTCTTTTCTCAAACTTACACTTTATATCTTCAATCTTCAAAGTGCTTAATTAAAATCCCTAAGCTTTTAAAGTTTGACTCCACAACTTTATAGTATATTTGGTATTGTTTTTTTTTCTTTTTTACAAAAAATATTTTTAGAAATTAGATTTGAAAACTATTTTCTAGGAAATTGAATACAATTTTTTTGTTTGGGGTTATTTTTTGTCAAATTAAAAATAGTTTTTCGATGAACCAAAAAGTACCAGATGTAGAAGGTGAAGTAGAAGAAGGCGGCTAAGAGTAGAACTGAGCCGAAGGTCATGACAACTAGGAATAGGACACTACTTCTAAGCCTCAGATTTGGAGGAGGGATGTTCCTTGAAGGCATGTCTCATTCCTAGTCTCTCTTGGGCTTATGATTTCTCAAGGGTTTGTGATTATTGTCTGTGTAAAGGGGGGTAGCCATCACATGGGGGGAGTAGGAATGCGTCGGGACTAGGTAGTGGGTGATTCGAACCTGCTCCGAATAAGTTTGGGTCATGGTGGGATAAGACTATTGAGTGTGGCAAGTTGGGGCGGTCACGGGTTATCTTATCGGGGCGGGGCGGCCAAGACCCGTGACCGCCCCGTTATCTTATCGGGGCAGGGTGAGGTGGAAAAAAATGGCTCAAGTCTGAGTGGGTTGGGGCGGTTCGGGCCAAAATTGTCATCTTTCGGGGGAGTTATAGGGCAGAGCGCATCGGGGAGAGGGGGATGAAAACAGAAAATTGTTTTCAACAAAAATAAAAACGGCAAAAACTTGTTTTATGTTTATTATATTTGTAAACAACCTGTTTTTAAAAACTAAAATTTAAAATAGCTACCAAACAAAAGATTACTATCTATTTTTTGTATTCAAAAACATAAAATAATTTTCAAATACAACTGCCAAATAACCTCCTAATTTTTTGTTAATCCAATCTTTGGTCTCATTGATTAAAACAATATCTATAGTGAATAAGATACACCAAGGATATCTTCAAGAATATGTTTGGATATTTTATCCATTGTTATTGCAAAGAAGAAAGGAGTCAGTGCTTATCCTTGATACGTTCCTATTGTAATTGAAAACTCATTTGTTAATTTATTACTAGTTTTGATATCTACTACATCTTTCTCGTCCGTATCCTATATTATACTCACATATTTGAAAGGAATTATTTTATTTTTTAAAGTCCACCAAAGCACATATTTACTTACGTACTTTGTCATAGACATTCTCTAAATTTATGAAAACCATGTGTAAAGTCTTTTGGGCCACTTGAAACCTCTCTACTATGTCAACATAGTAATAAAGGATAAATTACAAAAATGGGGAGGAAATTACAATCATAAAAACAAAGCCGCACTTTGATGAGCACAAATCCTCAACCGTTGAAAATATTATGTTTTTCCTATGGTTAAAAAAAGCCAACATTTTGTCTTAACTTAATGAGAAAAAAAGGCATCAATCTACCCACATGCTAGATTTATGTCAAGTGAACAACATATTTTTGTGTAAGTGGACAACATATTTTGCAGGAAAATAGAATGCAATTGGATTTTTTTTTGTAATGCAGGCAAACATACTATTGCAAAAATGAATATAAAAAATCACACTTACAACAAAATTTGACAAATTCAATCTATACTGTCGTAGTCCATATGTGGTCAATTAAGTTTAATGTATACATAAAATGCAAACAAATCTAAACAGAAAAAATATGCATCAAAAAAATTGTCAGCCTTTAAGCAAAGGCCAGAAAATTTTTACATTAATATACAACCATATCTAATCGCTAATATTTTATCTACATCAATAAATGCCTTCAAAATTAGAATTTTTTCTAACCTTCAGCCTTTATGCATGTATACAAATTTGCATCAATAAGTGTTGAGAACAAAATTTTCCGCAAGTATTGTTGTAATTTATTGATAGTGTTTTACCGAATAAAATATGTTCAATTGACCAACCTTTGATCAATCATCTTCAAAATGCCCCAATATGATTGACCATGGCCCAGATTGGGAATGCTTTTGGAAGACTGCTTCTGCTTATTTTATAAGCAGAAGCAGAAAAAAGTGTTTGATAAACTTAAAATAAGTATTTATAAAAAAGTTTCTGCTTTTTTTTGCCCAAAAGTAGAAGCAATCCAAGGGTTGCTTTTAGAAACTGCTTTTTTAGGAAGCAGTTTTTTTAAAAGTTAAAATGATAATATTATCACTCTCTTCATCCTTATCCTGCATCAACGAGAAGGCGTGCACAGGGGGTCGGGAGGTCGGGGAGCATGGGGGTGGGCGGCGGGGCGGTAGCGGGCGGTGTCAAGGATGGGATCGGGGGTGGGCGGCATCCGGGGGGGGGGTATCACAAGAGGGGCGCCGGTCTGGGGAGGGGGGAGGGCGGCGTCGGAGAGCACACGTGGGGGCGTCGGTCGGGGGGAAGGGGAGCGCAGCGCAAGGGGGCGTGGGGATGAGGGAGGGAGGGCAGCGGGGATGGGGGATGGGTGCACAGATCGGGGAGCACACAGGGGGGGCGCCGGTCGGGGGAGGGGGGGCGCAGCGTAGGAGGGTTGTGGGGATGAGAGAGGGAGGGTAGTGGGGATGAGGGAGGGAGGTGGCAGGAATGAGGGAGGGAGGGCGGCATGATGAGAGATGAGATAGGTTTTTTTTAAATGTTATTTATAAAAAATTATAATACAATTAAAAAGGTTATTTTCGTCTTTTAAATTTTTACAGTACTTTTGTTTTTAATTTACCAAACACTTATCACCTGCTTTTACATTGTAAAGTACTTTTAAAATTATATTTTACCAAACACTCACCTGCTTATTTTCACAACTGCTTATTTTCACAACAGCTTATTTTTTCAACACTGTTAAAAGCAGCTTCTTCTACAAACACAACATTACCAAACTAAGCTCATATGTGGTGGATTAAGTTCAATTGACCAATTTATGCCTTCAATCGATCAAACCCAACTCAACATTTTCTGTTTGATCTTCCTAGCAGTCGGGCGGGATAAGAAAGTGTTCCAGAGGGCTGTAGCTGGGCAAGAGGATACAACATGGGATTTAGGTTGATAATATATGTCAGAGAACTTGGATAGGGAGCAAGTTGCACCATGGGAGATCAAAGGAGAGGGCGCGCGTGTGGATAGATTGCTACCTTTTTTATTTATTAATTTAGGATAAAACGTCAATGTTTTTTTAACCGTAAGAAAAACATAGCATTTCAACCATTGAGGATCCGTACCCCACTTTGATGCTCATGGTATCAAGCTGGATTTCTTACTAATTTATCTAACTCGGTCTAAGTGTCCTTTATTTGAGGTATAATGATAAGATAGATAGTTTAACCCAAGATATTTTATTATGTGTACAAGCTTTATTCTTTTATAGAGCCACCCAGCATGGTTTTTTATTTACCTATGTTTTATAATTGGGTAAACATTAGCCATATATGTCTATACATCTACCAAATTAAGGTACTTTCTTGGAAGCTTTCACACGTGAGAACCTATTGCCTACAAAAATGTGTCTTTCTAAAGGTTCACACATGGTATATGATAGTTTTGTTGGTTTTTCATCGTTTTTCCTTGGCAAGGAATAATATTTATGTTTAATCTTTATTTTACAAAGTTTTAATACTATCTCACATTTTGTTTTATGAAAGTGGTGTGTATTAGAGCCACTTTATGTTAATCTATTTTTCCTTTATAAGCTCTTTAAATTGAATGGTCCATTTTTTTGACTTATTACATAAGCTCTTTTCATTTCCCATCAGTCCCAAATCTAATTATGAATTCTACACCGCCTATAGTTGCCCCACCGAAACCAACAAAAACTCCTACAACCTCTCTACAATCTCGATCTTCTCAAGAAACTATTTCAAAGGCTACTTTACCCATATTCTCATCCTCAATTGTTGAATCTTCATTTTCACTCCCAAATCAATTGCTTCTCATCCTTTCCCAACGGCTCAACTATCTAACTTTTTGAATATGCTAGCCATCTCAAGGCCAAACTATGAATATTTTAACACCATGGAAACTTCTTCTTTATGTGGACAAAAAAAATGCACCAACAAACCCCTATGAAATCTTGTCGGTATAATTCACTATTAAAGTGTGCTGACCATTCCACTATGGCCTCTAGATTAGTAGTTGCATGTTCCAACACCAATAAATTTAAATCCTATTTTTTGTTATATATGCTCCTCAATAATTACACTAAAGATCTTTATTTTAGTTCGACCTTCAGGGGCCACAACTGATAACTTCTCAACTAATATGTAGTTTACACCACAATCTGGGCGTCATTCAACTACTGCAGGAATAAAGTTTTTTTTTCCATATTTAGCTGTAAAATGCTTGCAAATGTCCATGAGTTTTGTCTATTTGTTAGTTGTCGTGAATTCAAAAGCACATAAAAAGGAAAGTGAGTCTATGTAGATATATAGAATGTTGATTCTTTTCTCTCTCTTTAGTGCCGACACGCAAAAACCTAGCACCGAACCCTTTTCTCTCCCTCTGTTGGTAGAATTTGCGACGCATAGAAGTAAGCTTTTGTCTTCTCTCTTTGGCGTGCGGGGATCTATCGTGTGGGGATTTGTGTACCATCTGTGTTGCTTCAACATTTAGAAGCAATATATTTTTCTGGGTACTTGTTCTGTAATCTGTTTTAGTTGTGTTGTCCGTGAGAGAAATATTCTCTCTCTACCATCTGTTCTGTATTTCTACAATCTATAATCCATGCCATTTGAATATCTGGCAATCTGATAATCTGTACACTCGTCTTTGATATAGTAAAATTATTCTGTTGCTACCCATTGACGTAACCCTATTCTGAGATGAATCACGTAAATCTAGTGTTCCCGTGTGGTGTAATTTTCTATTTTTTGTTTCTTTGCTTAATTATCCCTAACAAATTGGTATCAAAGTTGTTGGTTTGTCTGTGGTAATTTGTTCTTGAGCAAAGATGTTGTCACACGCCATAAATATGAAAAAATTTACTGGCAAAAATAATTTCAGTATGTGGCACATCAAAATGCGTGCGTTGTTGAAATAGCAAGGGATTTGGGCTTCGCTCGCTGAAAAGCAATTTGTGACAATAGAAGATTCTGAGTTAGCTATCATGGAGGAGAAGGCTCATTCGATAATTCTGTTCTTTTTGTTAAATGAAATTATTTGTGAAATTGTAGATGAAGAATTTGCAACAGGTTTGTGGCTGAAGTTGGAGAGTCTCTACTAGACAAAATCTCTGACGAATAAGTTACTCTTAAAGCAACGTCTATTTTCTCTCTGAATGGTTAAAGGTAACTTCTTAAAAGACCACCTGGATGATTTGAATTCAATCTTAATGGTATTATGGAATGTGGATGTCAAAATTGATATTAAGGATGTAGCCCTCATATTACTTATTTCTTTACCTCCTTCGTATGAGAATTTTGTGAATTCATTTGTTGTTAAAAAAAAAGAAACAATCAGTCTAAAAGAAGTCAGTTCAGCACTTCATACACATGAGCTTCATCACAAGGCATCAGGAACTAGTTCTGATAATTCTAGTAGCCTGGTTGTGATGAATTCTAAGAAATTCAGGGGTTATCAGTTGCATAAGAATAATAACAGAAGGCTACTTTACATCCATCAGTAACTCTGTCAACTACTGAAGCTAAATATATGCCATTGACAGAAGTAGTAAAAGAAGGCATCTGGTTGAAGGGATTAGTTAGTGATATGAGATTGTAGCAGGACCAAGCAACTTTGTTTTGTGATAACTTGAGTTTTATCTGCTTGGCAAAATATCAGGTGCATCATGAGAGGACTAAACACATTGATGTCAGATATCACTTTATTCATAATGAAAGAAGAATCAGTGTGATGAAATATCAGTACTAGCGTCGAACCCTTTTCTCTCCTGTTGTTAGTAGAATCTGTGATGCATAGGAGCAAGATTTTATCTTCTCTCTCTAGCTTGTGGGGATCTGTTTACCATCTATGTTGCTTCGACATTCGGCAGCAATCTGTTTTTCTTGGTACTTGTTCTGTAATTTGTTCTGATTGTGTTGTCTGTGGGAGAAACAGTTTCTATCCGTCATCTGTTTTGTATATCTGCAATTTGTAATTTGTGTCATCTAAATATCTGGCAATTTGATAATTTATAATTTGTACTCTTTTTTTAAAACGCATTTTAAATTCATGAAGGTCAATGTGACGAACTCGAAGCGGACAATATTGTGACATGCAAATGGGTCTCTGCCTTGACACAATCCTAATAAGTGGTATCAGAGCCTAGTTGTCTCTGTCAGGTATTCTATTATATCGAAAGTCTTCTCGGTGTAGTCTGCGGCCGAGCGGTGTGTTTCATGGTGTGTGTCGGTATCAGATTAGAATACAAAACCTCTGTCTTCGAGTGATCAAATCAGTCTGCTCTCAATCAGAATGTACATTAAGGGAGAGCTCCTATGACATCCCACATGGTGGCAGCTTATCAGTTCCACAAGTGTATATTTAACCTATGATATAGTTCGATGTGTGACAAAGAGGAGATTATTGGAAAATTGTGTCTCACATCGGAAGAAAGAAAGGAAAGTCAATAAGCTTATATGGTGAAGTAGGCCTAAATTGTCACAATGTGTTTTAAAGTCGTACGGATCGATGTGACAAGCCCAAATCAAATAATATTGTGACATACAATTGGTCTTCTGTCTTGGCATGATCATAATACTTTTCTTGGCTCGACTCCGAGAAGTTAGCCAATTCCTGCTTCACATGTAACAACTATACGCCTCTCTTGTTCTCTAGGATGTTGCGAGCTTCAACGCAGTAATGCATTTTGTGGGCTTGAAACTTCTACGAAGCATATTGTTTCAAAGCAATGTCTGATCGAGCTGGGATCTCTACAGAGGCAGGTTTGATGTTGAATGTCGTAGAGATCTAATTAATAATTAATAAAATACGAATAAGGAATTTAGGTGTGGACTAATGAGGAGGTAATGAAATTTCTTTTACGCGTAAATTGTCATTTACTTCTCGTCTGGTGGAATATATCTAATTTTCTCGGGTGGGAAATGATAGGTATTTGGATCATGGAAGTCACGGAGAGAGTGGATAGTTATTATTAGTGAGTATTTTTTATTTGGTGATAGTTTTATTTGTAAGCCTATAAAAGGCCATTTAAATTCAATAAAATCAGTAAAAGAAAATTATAGCTAATTGTTTCTCTCTAATTTTTCTCATTTTTCCTAAATTAACCATATCAGTTCAAGTTTACATACATCACTTGCTGGGTCCGACTCTAAAATGGTCACAAATGAAAAGGTTTGTGCCATTTGTGACTCCTTGATCTTCTTTACCCCAAACCAAACTCCAGAATGCTTGTGACGGATGTAACGCTTTGATCTTCCTTGTCAAGTGGTTGTACTCCTGACAACCCTTCGTTCTTTTCTTAAGAGTTTACGAGTCCCTTATACAAAGTTCTGACATTCCTTAATAATTTGTTTGTCAGGGGGTCCTTTCAACAAGTATCTTGACTTCGCAATTTTTTCGAGGCCTTTCGCTTCCGCTTTCAGTTCTTTTAAGTCATTACAAAACAAGGAATTCTTCAGTCGATATTGGAACCTACAAAACAAAACGTCAACCTCGCCATCTCCTCAACAGAAAGTCTCCCACTACCTCTCTGAAATGTTTCTCTCAACGCTTCCCATCCTTTTCCATACGCCTTAAACCATTGTTCCAATCCTTCTAATATGCTCTAGAACTCCTCATTACATGGGCTTATCCTGGCTGTTTTTATGTCATTTCGCACCTTTCAGCATTCACACCGAAATACATGAACGCCTATGTATCGAGGATATTGGATTCAATTCATATATAAATTTACCAAATATATGCAGTTGCACTGCACAAAAAATACCCACAAACCATTGCAAAATAATACCTCATCATCAAATTTATTAATTTTCCAACAATCCATTCTGGAACCACTCTCCATCAAGGTCTAATGACGGACAGGGCATGAGTATACTAAAAGTTCCTCCGCTCCCGGTAGAAACAAACGGTTTTCAGCATCAGGCCTGCACATTAATTGAATGCCAGTGGCTTGTCCGAAATATATAATTATTGGTCAAGGGAAACAAATTTGAAGGGTATAAACGAATTCTACCGCACATCCAAATGGCCATCACGCATTCAATCAGATTACATGGGCGTAACAGCAATCGGCATCTTATGGCACTTGCATAGATCTATTTCTCAGGGAGCTTCTCTAGCAATTCCGGTATCACCTCAAATAGATCGCCTACTAGCCCATAATCAGCGACCTGCAACAAATAACTCTCTAGAATGGTTAAAACGTATATTCCCAGCAAATAACATTCATCCATGTGGCCTGGTACCAAAAATAACAAATATATTAACTAAAATTAACCAATTGCACAATTAGAGGAGCCCAATATATATATATACACAGCTCAATGCAAATTTCAAATAACAGAACATGCAGAAGAGAGGTTAACAATCATTAAATCTAAGAAAGGTCCTTGTTATATTTGGTCTTCCATTTATACCAATATGAAACCTGGACTATATTTGCTACCTCCTAATATATTTGATCTTTCAAATTAATGTTATATTTGTTATGTTATATTTGCTATATTTACATGGACTATGGTTCCTATTCCCAAATCATTTTTCTTCATATTTATCTCCAAATTGTCAATTCTTAAAGTTTGTTATCTTTCAGGCTCCATCCATCCCAAATTACTTGTCCTCAATACACTTTGGACAAAGATTAAGAAGGGGGGGGGGGGGGGGGGGATGCAGTTCCCACTTTACCCCAATATTTATTGATTCCCTATACTTTATTGTGTTACAATATATTTTATTCTATGCAAATGCAAATTTATCAAACTGATTTGATGAAGATTGAGACTGGAAACTTATAGGCAAAAAAAACCTAGTAGAAAGGTGGTCAAGTAATTTGCGGATGAGGGAGCACATAAAAACAGATGAGTGTTGTTTTCTCACAGGGAAGTAGAGGTGGACGAGAGTGAAATGATCACAATATCTTCTTCCACGACAACACGACAATTAAGGTTTCATCGGGAATCTATTCTGCTCCACAAAAATAAGAAAAATGGAAAAGCACAAATGCTAGTATATATTATGTATCTCACTTCAAACAGTGAGAAAGATGACACATAGGATAATATATCTGCAGCTGCATTAGTTATTATATAGAATTTAGTCATTCAAGGCATGGGAAAGAGGAAGGTTAATGGTTTCACTTCAAACAGTGAGAAAGATGACACATACGACAATATATCTGCAGCTGCATTAGTTACTATATAGAATTTAGGCATTCAAGGCATGGGAAAGAGAAAGGTTAATGGTTTGGCTATCACCTGGAATATGGGTGCATCTGCATCTTTGTTAACAGCAACAATGACCTTAGAATCTCTCATGCCTGCCAAGTGTTGAATGGCTCCTGATACTCCAAAAGCCATATACAGTTCCGGGGCTACAATCTTTCCAGTTTGACCAACCTGTAAAAGAAACAGCCAAAATTTTAAAAACCAAGATACCAAAAAAGTAAAGAAATTTGAAGCAATATTAAAGACAACGAGGTGGCCCAGAGTAAAAGTGGTAC
The DNA here is from genome assembly GCA_023512835.1 of Taxillus chinensis. Classification (NCBI taxonomy): domain Eukaryota; kingdom Viridiplantae; phylum Streptophyta; class Magnoliopsida; order Santalales; family Loranthaceae; genus Taxillus; species Taxillus chinensis. The sequence continues at coordinate 45,011,848 of CM042091.1, forward strand.
ACAGTTGCAAGATGCGAGTTGATTAGCACCCATCCCACAGAAGCTTAAATTATTGAATGTCATTAATTGATTAATATAGTTTATGCATTGAAGAGTAAAATGAAGCAATGGTTAAAGATGTCACCTGGAGATCATTAGGAACGAATCCGGCATCAACAGCAGCACGTGTAGCGCCAACTATAAAGATATATTACGTCTATGTTTGTAACTTCATACATAAATAAATTAAGACACAAAAATAAAGGGAAATATCATACGAAATTAAAGACAAATCAACCCCCCCCCCCCCCCCCCCAAAAAAAAAAAAAAAAAGTGTCACTACCAGCTGCACCAAGTTTCTCAGCAAGCTTCTCAATCATTTTGAAGTTCTCCTCACTTTTCAATGCTCGCCCTCCAGTTACAACAACACGTGCATTCCCCAGATCTGGAAGTTCTGTATCCTGAGAAGTTTGCTTTAAAAATCTAGATTTACTCACAGCATCTGCCAATAGAATACAAAATTTTATGTCACCACAAGACCTGTGTACTTGAGTTTGAAGGCACCTTCGGTAGCAAAGCAAGAACCATTAATCAGCAGAAATTATAGAATAGGTATGATTTAAAAAGATTTCTTCCTGTTTACAATCAAGTGGGGAAGTGCCTTAGGATGAGATAAAACAGACCTTCATCAAAGGTTGAGAGATCAACTAGGGAAATGGGAGCTGCATCACATCTTAAATCAGCAGATACCGCGGGAACTTGGAAAGATGTGGCCCTGATAGTCAACATACAAGGTTCTACACCCAAATATCGAACAGTGCTAAGAGCATTTCCAGCATAAATGGGCCTGCCAATAGAAATGCCTTATTTCATGCATATAATGGAATCACCACATTAAATTTTAAAAAAAATGCAACTACATGATGAAGCGCCTGTTTCAATGACATCTTAAAATCACCTGACAAATCGATTAGATCCACAAATCTCAATGACATCGGTAATTGGAGAAACATTTAAAAGGGCAGCTGCACGCGGTAGAGTGTTTTTCCCAAATGAACCAGAGGCGGCAATTATATGCGAAAACCCACTTCTTTGCTGAATCAATTGGACCAGTTTAGCCCACGGTTCAGCTAGTGCATGCTTTAATCTATCTGAATCAGCTATAAGCACCTAGAAAACAAACATTAAAGGTTCAATCGGTGGTATTGTTGCGAATGATGTTCTTACTTCCAGCATACAAAATCTAAACAAATAAGCAATTTATAAATCATAACAAAACAGTACAGAGCTTATAAACATGGTAATTAACAAGCGAGCTAATGAAATGAATCCAAACAACACCCGATGTCGCACTAGAGGTGACTGGAGATGGAATGTAGAGTAGCCACCTGAGAAATTGCAGGGTGGCAGGATGCAGCATGAGCGGCGACTTCGTGCAGCAAGGGACCTGATCCAGCAAGAAGCATAGAAATGGAATTTTCCTCACCCAAAGACTTTGCAGCAACGACAGCACTCAATGACGATGCCTTGACACAACTCCCTTCGTGTTCGGCCAAAACCAGCGTGCTGGCCTACAGAAATACACACAAAGTTGAAGGGTAACCTAAGTTGGGTCAAATAAACATCAAAGTTGCACAATTAGTTTTAAATATACCAAGTAAGAGCCCAGTTGGGAAAATCCAATTTCAATCGAGTTTACACAAATTTGAATTAATTCATACATAAACCAATCAAGCTGAGAGTGTGAGTCGCCATACACATACATACATACATACATACATACATACATACATACATACATACATACATACATACATACATACATACATACATATACACATAATCGTGCAAGGAGAGAGAGAGAGAGAGAGAGAGAGAGAGAGAGAGAGAGAGGTGAGATTACCGATCGGAGGAAGGAGGAAGGTAGGGGAGATGATCGGGGAGAGAGTGAGAAGGGTGATAAAGAATGAAGTTTGCGTTTTTTGCCGAGAGCTCTCAACATCATTGCTGGGCTGAGCTCCGTCGACGCTAAGGCGCGATGCATCGTCTTACAGCCTCCGGGGGATCGCAGTGCCACCGCGGTACATGAGAGGGAGCGAGACGATGCGTCGTCGTCTTATTTTTTTTGGTCGTCTTAAGCGGGCCGGGCCGGCTCAGTTTACTCGTACTCGGGCCTTTAGGCTCGTTTTTAAGCGGAGCACGGATTCTCAACGATAATAATTATTACGGCTCTTTTACGGTAGAACAAAAACGTTATCGTTTTGTCAAAAAAACAAAAGACAACAAATCACGTGTGCCAGCCATCCTCTCCCTAGGCGCACTGACGCACTCCCTCTTCTCCTTCATTTCCTCCATCATTTTGTTCCGTTTTCTCTTCTCCTTCCCCCTCCTTCTCCTTCATTTCCTCCTTTTCATCCGCTAGCAGTAGCGGATCTTCGTAACAGATTTTCAATCCGATCTTGCCTTTGATTTGGGAGAAAACGCTCCTCTTCTCAAGGAGGTAATAGACGAGGGATTGGGAGCCGGAGGTGCGAACTTGACTTTGCCGAGGAAATTGCTCTGGCAGCCTAACTTCTTGGTGTCGTTGTAGAGGTTGAGCTCCAGGGTGTGGGAAGCCATGGAATCGATATCGTGGACGGGGAACTCCAGCTTCTGGTCCCACTCCGGATTCAGATCCCTCAACTTGGTGTTAGTCCGCCGCCTCTGCCCGTCGAACTCCACCATCGCATCTGCGCTGGCTGTCCCCTCACCGTCCTTGGGCATCAAATTCTTGGCGTTGCATACTTCAACTATCAGCTTTCTACCGCTACCACCCTCGCACATCGTCCTCCTCTTTCTTTCTTTCTCCTATTGACTATCGACTATCGACGACGAGCAGTAAATTATGACAAATTAATTGAATCCAAACAAATTCAGATCTCACAACTGATCGTTTAATGAACGCTATTCCGTGCTTTCATTTATCCCTGTTCACTGCGTTAATAGGGGAAGCGGCAGCAAATTGGGCGAGGGAAGGAGGGGAAGAGGGAGAGGGATTTGGAGAGTGCCAACGGGACGGAGTGCGTTGTGAGAGAGAACCGGACGGAAGGAGACATGGATCTGGGCTGGTGATATCCGTCGACGGGAAACTTATTGGAGAGGGAGTGCGTCAGTGCGCCGAGGGAGAGGATGGCCAGCGCGCGGGGTTTCCATCTGTTGTACGTTTTTTCTACTGTAAAAGAACCGTAATAATTATTACCGTTGAGGATCCTTACCCTTTTAAGCGAGCCAAAAAATGCTAATGCTGGTCCACTCATGTAAAGACTCGTATTTGGGTAGTTTTAAGAGATAGTCATTCTATGGGAATGTAACTATCTGGACGGTAGTGTAGCCGTCAATGTGAACATTTTGACTGTACTTGGGCCCGATTTCGAGTCAGGGCCCCGTTTGACCCGATTGTTGACTTTTCGGGGTTTATTGGTTGACTTTGCATTTGAGCAGTCATTTGAGTGTGATAATATCTGAACAGTGTTGTGCTCGTCATTTCGAGCGTTTTGACAGTAATTGGGCTCAATTTGGAGTTCGTGACCTCGGGAGGTCAATAATTGCGTTCGGGTCAATTATTGCTGGAAGGCCAATTATTAGCAACAGTATATATATAATTAAGAACTGCCTTATCTCTTTAATTTCCAATTATTGGTGCGTGCGTGTTTGAGCAAGAGAGAGAGAGAGAGAAGGTGAAGAGCGTGAAGAGCTTTCTTGGCGATTTTGGGGCGATTGGAGCTCGTGGATCGCAAATAATCTTCCAGGTAGGTGTCCTTAACTATCTTATCTCGATCCTATCTTTGAATATGTGATCTGTGGTTGTATGAGTGTGTATTTTATGAGGGTTGAGAAGTCAACCATGGAGGTCTAGATTTAGATCTAGATGAATATATGATTTGTGTGTATTTCTGCTGTTATCGTGCGAATTAAAGGCGTTTAGGACGCGTTTTGAGGTAAATATTACAGTTTACTGCGTAAAACATGTGTTTATGAGCGTCTGGGGGTCACCTGGGTTGCTTCCAGACGAAGAAACAGGCCAAAAACGACGATGAACGCACCTGGGCGAGTGTTAGGGTCGCCGGACCATCAAGACTATGGAGTCAAGCTATGGAGTCGCGAGTGTGGAGTCAGCAACTATGGAGTCAACAACTTAGTTAGTCCGGATCAGTAATCCGAGGGGAGTTGGTCCGGATCAGTAGTCCGGAGGAGTTAGTCCAGGATCAATGAGTCCGGGAGGAGTTAGTCCGAGCGATAGTCCGGAGGAGTTAGTCCGGATCAGTAGTCCGGAGGAGTTAGTCCGGATCGTAGTCCTGGAGGAGTTAGTCCGGAGCAATAGTCCAGGAGGAGTTAGTCCGGATCGATGAGTCCAGAGGAGTTGGTCCGGATCAAGCACAGATGATCCATGATAGTGCAACTGCACTGCACTGGACATTTACATTGTAAACCATTAAGTATTATACTTAAGTTACAATGTAAGTAACGAAATACCCCCCATTTGGATTCAAAGAAAAATACTAGAAAAATTAATTCCCACTCTTTCAAAATATGAAAATTGGGATTTAGTGTAAAATCTCGAAAAAACCCAAAAGTTCGTAGTGGTGAATTTTTGGAAAGTGGGGTTAGACATCTTAGAAAAATCCCCAAAAATCAGATTATCTTATTTATGATATGGGAACCCAATGCCGGGACTTTTAATTTCAAGAAAATAGCTGCTATGGGTACTTCCTTCATAAATCAAGGATTGAGGATTTACTTGTGAAGACCAGGTTCCGAGTTCCAAAGGAAATGTTGAGAATGACATGCCATACTAATGTTAGTATGTTGGTGTGAGGTATTGGGGCATGGACTCCGTGACTTATTTGGGTTCTCACCGTGATGCACCGGTGGTGCTATGTGGTTGACGTGGCAGGCATATGCACCGATGGCAGGCCTGTGTGGCGACTGTGGTCGGGCATATTGCGCTGTGGACAGGCTAAGGCCTGAGTTGAGCCGTTGAGCTCGTGGAGCTAGGGCTGAGTGCCATAAGTTGGGATCCCATGGAGGATCGTGGACAAGTTGTCCTGTATGAGCAGGCTGAGTCCTGATGTTTGTTTGCAGGCTGAGTCCTGATGATTGTGCACACTACACAGTGCACGAGTACACAGAGCATGTAGTATAGACTTGTATGTCTGCATGATGTGGAGTGTTGGGGTCACCTACTGAGCTTGTCGCTCACCCCTACTTGTTGTTTACCTTTTTCAGGTGTGACCCGAGACTAGTGGAGGACTTTCTTCCAGGAGGACGTGCCCACTACTCTGATGTATGCTACAATACCGTATCTTTGTATTGTGTATTGTATTATGTTTGTATCCCCAGACATGGGTCCGTGGACGATTATATTTGCATACTGTTTGTGATGTGATGTCTGTATGACTGTTTGACTCATTGTATGCATGATGATATATGAGAAAGTACAGGATTACCCTTGATGTATGACTGTACAGGGTTGCATATTTGAGACAGCACCCGCGGTGTAGTATCCTTTGGTGCTAGTCACCAACCCCTTGACCTATCGGGTGCGGGCAAGGGAAAGTCATGTACCCGGTTCCGGGTTTCCTAGAATTCGGGGGCGTGACAGCTCAGCAGGGCGGGTCGAGGCAAGCTAACCCGTGAGCTAAACTCTTATAATAATAAGTAATAATATTTATTATTATTACTATTATTATTATTACTACTACATATATTAATTACGCAAATAAATTTATCAAATATCATATAATTTAATGGTAAGGTACTATTTATATTTTAGAGGCGGTCTAGAGTTGAAGTTGTATTAATAGCATATTTTGTAATGATTTTTCATTATTTTAGAGGAAATGGGCACTAGGCTGGGCTTGGCGGATGGGCCTTACAGACTGCATGGACATTGAGCTGGGTAAGGTGGGTGCAGAATCTAGGTTGGGCCTGTACAGGTTATGGCCCACAGGCTAGCCCGTAACCGTATGAGTCAAACCCGTTTCAACCGCGGCCCGCAGGCCGCAAATCGTTTACGCCCGTTTTGAAGCTGGCTCAAATTTTACAAGCCAGCACATGCAAACTTGGAAACTAATTCATAATAATAAATTAATAATATAATATAATCTAAATCACAAAAAATAAATAATAAAATTAAGCTTTTATTAAATTTAATATATAATTAATTATTTAAAATTAACTAATAAAACTCGCTAAAAATAATTAAAATACTAAATATTCAATATCAATATCCATACAACACTCATTAACACAAATTAAAATAAAGTATTAAGCATTTAAATTTACACAATGTCAAATATCTCGAAATTTGGCTGGAAACCAATTACTTTACGTGTTGCTCCACACCATTTGCATGGCAGGAAAGGACTGGGTGTGCTTGCTTCTACATCGTTCAAACTTCGAACCTTTTGTTTCTTTCTTTTTCTCTCTCTCTCTCTTCATCTATTCTCTCCTATCTTTATATGCTCTAATCCTTACCCTGCCACTCTTGAGTTCGGATCCTCAATAGTAGTTTTTTTTACGGTAGTGTTACTGTTGACAAAAACGATTACATTTTGATATTATAAAATAAACAAAAATTAAAATTATAAATCGAACCACGCACGCCAGCTCCTCTCTCTCTCATCTCGTCAACACAACCTGCTCTCTTATGACGTCAACATTGTCACCCTCGCCAACGACAATACAACTGAAGTAACACCAACCATGATGCTGCAGCAGAAGCCGACGTTGTGTCCATCAATCTACCCATGATCAATCCCCCTGACACAGCCAACCAAGATCCCACCTATTGCTACATTAATATTGAGTTAGTCTTGGCCAACTGAAGGCATGGAGTGGTTGATTGAATTGTTAGCTACGTTGACTACATTTTCTCCATTTCTAGTGTTGAATCCTCACTGATATATGATCTGGTATAGTTGGTATTAGCTGACAATGATTGGTTGTTGTTGTTGTACCAATAAAATGATGCAAGCCCCAAAGTGATTTTGCAGCAATATACGGATAGTGCTGTCATGGCCTCAGATTGATTTTGGCATTTAATCCGTGATCATTGAGATTACTATCCTGCAATACACCATATGTGCACTCTTTTCAGCATTGGTACTTTCATGGAGCATAGTGGCGGAACCAGGCTTCTTCCCGCTTAATCTTAAAATAATATATATATATATATATATATTTATATATAATAAAAATAATAATGTATAAGATTATTTTTTATTAATTGATCCCACTTTCCTGTCTTATATATATATATATATATATAATAATGCATAAGATAAGATAATGTTTTTAGGCATTTTTTTAATTTTATATATATGTGACAAGCTTAAATGGTATTGAAAATAATATATTTTAAAATATGATTTAATATAAAATTAAAAGTTTATATGACATCTACTATGGTCTCCCACTCCTATTGCCAAAGAAGTGAGACGCCAGACAGCCATCTAATCATCACTTTTTCAATATACGTTTAGTTTAAGGCTTTAAAAATCTTGCTCGGTGTTGACAGTTACTCCTCAACTCTTGAGTCCATAATCGAAAAGTCCTCAATTGATTTATGCATCCCAAATCCAATTAGTTCAATCAAATGATCAAAAGAAATTAGAAATAAAAAAAATTTGAATTAGTTATCTCGTCCTCGCGATCTTGGCCCCCCTTAGACAGAAACCCTGGGTCTGCCCCTGCTGAAGCACTCATTGTACGTTGACTATAAGTCCAAAAGCCTCATTTCCTTTTAACCAATAACACCCCCCCCCAAAGAACAACATGCAGCTAGCATATATTTAATGAGCGTAATATGAGAAGCCGGGAATGATTGTGTTTTTTTATTTCATTTGTAACAACATGGTCAGGTCCTCCCAATACCATGTTACCGTTGCCGACCATCAGCCAAATAATAACAACGATGGATCTGTCCGTCGTTGTTGGAATAACTCCATCATATAGGGCCAAACATATAAATATTAAATGTGTTATGCTATATTTGGGAAATTCTAAATTAAAGTAATCTAATTAAGATTTTAAATAAGGCTTAAGGATATAATTGTTATGGAATTAATGTGTAGATACTAGACTACTATTTTTAATTTGATGAGTGGTCAAATTGAAAATAGAAAACACTATATATATGGTTTTGGTCCCCAAGTTACATGATGATTTATTAGGTCTGTATTCCCATCGACAGAGCCATTGAGAACAATGGTTCATAAGAGTCATGCTAATTTAGAAGATTACAACCTATTGATCAAACTCCAACAATGGATTCAGGTATGCTTTCGATTTATTATTATAAATCAAATAATCTCTAGGAAAATAATGATGCTGTGATTAATTAAATTCTCACAATTGGTATCAAAGCTTATCTTGCCCTAGAATTGGTTAAATAATTCACGTGAATATCGAAGTCGATTATTGCTCAATTTACTTGGTCGATTTTGGTGGTTTTTTTAATATCATCATTGCAATTTAGTATTTATGATTACATGAAGCATGGTGGTCGATTTAGTATTTACGATTTCAGTGGTCGATTTAGTATTTGTAATTTAGGTGATTTAATGTGTTAGCATTGATTAAGCATGGCCACATTTTTTTTATGGATTAAGACCTTGGATTTAGTAGTGTGTAACAAGTTTTTTTTCTGCAATTTTGATGTGCAATTCCATTTTTTTTGTTGTGCATGCTTTTGTCAACACAGGGGGTTTTTGATTTTGGCAATTGAAATTATGGGGTTGCATGAATTCAGTTTTGAATATACTATGTACAATATTACTTTGTAATTAATATGTGTTTGCCAATCATGATATTACAAAGGCGATTCAATTTGACGGATTTTTTTTTGGGTGCGATGTTAAAAACAAATGGTTTAATTTCTCATGGCTCAATTTATATATATCGAGGAAGAGGAAATTAATTGAATACTTTTCATATTGGTTTGTTAAAGATATTATGTGAGTTTGAATATTTCCTTTATTCATGCATTTAAAGTAGAAGAATTAGAATAGAAAACTTCATTCGGTATGCCAAAATTTGATTGTATGGGAATCATTCAACGACAATCAATTTGGCGTGATGATTATCTTCCTTATTAATTATTATTGATTATATCTTATATGCAATTAGACTATTAGTTTATTTTGTGAAATAAATTGTATCATCCAGATTATATTTGTGTAATTATGCGGTAAATTTAGATTCATATATTGTGTGGTAAATTATAAATTCATAATTTTTTTGGTAAATCACAAATTCAGATATTATATGGTAAATCATTTATGATTAAATTTAATTGTTCATTATTCTAAATAATTAATTGAAGCATAATGTCGCCAAAGTGACCTTTCATGTGTAAATCATTTATGAGAGATGTTAAATGTTTATGGGTATGTATATTCATTCGAGTATTAACCGACCCAAAGGAAGGTTTAACATTTACCCGAATTGCACACACATCTGTGATGGTAAACATGTGATGATTATAAGGTTTACTTTACATGTGAATAATAATTCAATACAAAGATAGATTTATTATTTGACATAAGTTATTATCAATGTTTGATCATTACAACAAGAGTACCATTTACAATTAATATTACTGTCCAAAGACTTGATATTAATGTTGTGCTAAGTATCTTGAGATGAGAATTACCATTATTTGAATTTGTTGATTATCATATTTGGTTACTAATGTAAGCATATTTGGTTGTTTTGTTTTTTTTTTCAGCCAAAGTTTCTACTATATCTGCTAATGTCAACTCAATACCCATGCTTAATGGGACCAACTTTAAGGATTCGAAAGAGAACATTTAAATTGTTTTTGGTTGCATGGATATGGACCTTGCACTTCAGTGTGAGCAACCTACTTCTCTTACGGATACAAGTTCTTCTGATGCTATAAAGAACTTTGAGAAGTGGGATCGCTCAAATCATATGAGTCTCATGATCATTAAGCGCGACATTCCTGACGCATTTATGGGTATGATATCTGATGATGTCGATACAGCCAAAGAGTTCTTAGCCGAAATTGAGAAGCATTTTGTGAAAAACAATAAGGCTTAAACAATCATGCTTTTGCAAAGCTTGGTTTCTATGAGGTATAAAGGCAATGGGAACATAAAGGAGTACATTATAGAAATGTCTCATCTTGCTTCTAAACTTAAGGCACTAAAGCTTGAACTATCAGATGACTTGCTTGTGCATTTGGTATTAATATCTCTTCCTGTATAATTTGGTTAATTTAAGGTCAGTTACAACTGTCAAAAAGAAAAATGGACTCTTAATGAGCTCATTTCTTACTGTGTACAAGAGAAAGAAAGATTGAAGCAAGATAGAACTAAAAGTGCTTATTTGGTTGTTACCCATAAAGATAAGGGCATAAAGAGAAGGAATATAGAAGTTGTTAAAGGTCCAACTCAAAAGAAACAAAAACAAAATACTAAGGGTTGTTTCTTCTGTTATAAGCTTAGACATATGAAAAATGATTGTACCAAATATCATGCTTGGCGTGTTAAGAAAGGTACATTTCTCACTTTGGTCTGTTCTGAGGTAAATTTAGCTTCAGTACCTAGAAACACGTGGTGTTTAGATTATAGTGCTACTACTCATATCAGGGTTTCCATGTAGGGTTTCCTGAATTATCGAAAGCCAAGTGATGCTAAAAGATACATCTTTGTAGGCAATGAAAACTCAGTGAAAGTCGAGGCTATTGGGTATTTTAAGTTGTTATTAGGAACTAGTTATTATTTGATTTATTGGATACTTTTGTTGTACCGTCTTTTAGGCAGAATTTGGTTTCATTTTCTTTATTGGACAAATCAGGTTATTATTGTTCATTTGGAAATAATCAATTCAGTTTATCTATAAATTCAAATATTGTGGGAACTGGTTCTTTATATACATATGACAACTTATATTGCTTCTTATAATGAAACCTTGCATGTGGAATCAAAGGGTACTAAACGCAAATTAAATACAGATAATTCGGTCACATTATGGCACAAACGATTAGGTTACATCTCTTGAAATAGAGTTGAACGACTTGTGTCTGATGGAATTTTAGATTTTCTTGATTTTACAAACTTTGATGTTTGTATTTGTAGAAACCCGTACCTGTGTGGTTGGTTAGAGTTAGACCCGAATAAGAATTTGGAATATTTTTTCGACAGTGTGGCCTTAGAGCGAGCGTTTGAGTTATTATTAATATTATTTTAATATCTGAAATTTATTAGCATGCATTATTATTAATTATTATAGTTACTTTAATGTTTTGAGTTATTCCTATAATAATGAGTATTATAGTTGAGAATTTATTATTATTATTATTTATTATGGTGAATTATTATTATTAATTATTATAATTATTGTTATTAATCAAATTATTATTATTATTATTATAAATCAATTAACACATATTAGTATAAATAGAGGGAACCTAGGGTAAAACCTGCGTTCGTTGTGCGTGCGAAGCCTGGTGAGAGAGAGAAGCAGAAGGGTTTGAAGTAGACTGTTCAATCAATATTTCCAAACCAAATCCAGGTAGGTGATTCTGGACACTTTGTAGTGCTATTCCGACAACTATCTGCTAGAGTTATTATATACCTATGACGCTCACCCTCTTCGTTGATTTCAAACCGTGGTCTACTATATCAATATGATAATATTTCTCTTGGGGCCACTCTAATTATTAAGCAATCTAGAAATTCTTATTATTATTATCGGGTGTACTGGCTTGGGCGTGGCGTTTATTGACCAATATAGTCTGGCCTGTATTGCGTGTGGTGTTGTATGCGTTAGAGGCATGCTAGTGCATAGGAGATGGGCTAGTGCGGAAGTGGCGTGCGTGATCTGGCATGCGGCAGGGTGGATACCAAAAAGGCCAGTTGACCTGGTCCTTCTTCTGTACAGAGGCGTTGCACTAGGAGGGTGGCACGCAAGGGTGCCACGCACTGGAGGGCGGTGGAAGGTTGCCACCCCCACGTTCCCGTGACACGGTGCCAGCCCCTGCGGGCTGGTAGTGTCTGGGCCGGTCCTTTTGGGGCGGGCCCTGTTTCTCCTTCTCCCGTTGGGTCTTCCTTTTATAGCCGATAGTGTTACATCTTAATAGTCCAAAAAAAGGGGTATTAATTGGGATAAATTTCTGATGGTCCACAAGTTAAATTATTATTTAGGCCTAGTATTGATTGTTCATAATTTAAATATTAGATGGGCTTGTACTAGTTAGTTTAATTAAATAAATGATGTTTGGGCTTGAAATTGTTATTTAATTTAAATATTAATTGAGATCTGAATTGATTAATTTAATTAAATAATATTGTTGGATTTGTTATTATTGGTTTGGTGACTTAGATATCAGTTGTGGCATGTTATTGTTGATTTGATGATTTACATAAAATTACATGACGTGTTATTGGTTATTGAGATTATTATTTGTCGATTGCGTGTGGAGTTGATGGTGAGATTGGTTGGGTTAACCATAGGTCCCATATAGGGCTGGCAAGAGGTTGCAGGTCCCCCATGTGGCAGGTAACCCATGTCCCATATGTGGCTGGTTGTCACTAGGGACACCGCAGGTCCCATATATAGCTATCAGGAGACGACTGGATACTTGGAGATAGTGGCAGAAATTCTAGGGATGGATGATTTTCCGGAGTGAACTGTTATGACTGTATGTGGATGTGATGCCTGATATTGTGATTTGATATAATCTAATTGTGATTGGACATGACACTACACTGGCACAAGCATACACTGATCATATAGACCTAGGAATTTAGGTGTTAGGATACTGGAGACGGGGATCACCTACTGGGCATTCGTGCTCACCCTACTCTATTTATATATTTTCTACAGGTTGTAGGGGGTAGCTGTTGGAGCCATAACGGAGCTAGACGGGACATCTTTATGTAGGATATTCCGTAGACCTTGTTATTATTTTATTAATTTTCTTTTCGGACTCGGGTCCGTGATAGTTGTATTAACTTGGATAGCTGGACCTTGTTACTTTCTGTTTATGGGTGTTGATTGAATTCAGTAATATTGATTGCACTGATATAATTATTGGTTGATTTCATGTTATATTTGGATCATTGGTAAGTACAATGCTACCCCCGTTGTAGTATTGTACAGGAATGGGTCAGTCTCCAACCCCTTGACCCCTGGAGTGGGCGTGGGGAAGTCGCATTCCTAGTTCTATGGGTTTCAGAATTTGGGGGCGTGACAAGTTGGTATTAGAGCATGGTTTAGTGGACCTAGGTTAGTGAAGGGTGGTTGATAGACACTTAGTAGCTTGGAAGACTATAGGGAGGGCGCCTGATCAACGCAATCCTTATACGTGTTCTGGGTTGACTGAGGGTTCATCCGATCATCTTAGGAAGCATTTGTGTTGGGTGCATACATGCTGCATGACTGTGTGCATATCTAGGCACTAGAAATCATCTGCTAATGTTGCTCTAATGATGTGCTTGTATTGATTATACTGTGAGATATTTGTGGTTTGTTTTTCTTTGGTGATTGACTATGATTAACTGAGAATGCTATTATGCTAGTCTAAACCTAGGGAGTCTAAGTGAATAACAACAAAATCTGGTGAGTAGAATAAGGGGCTTAGAAACCTCTTTATTTGCGTGGCGGACATGGTTCTGTTTATTGGTTTAAATAATTTGGTTGTTTGACTAATGCGTAGTAGTTAATAGATATTGTTGATATATGTTGGTGCAGAATGGCACCCAAGACTAGGGCTCAAGGTCCAGCAGAGGAGCTATCTATTGAGTCCGAATCACAAGGACAACAGAGTTCTCCAGTACCTGCCTTGGGTTCAGAGATTGCTGCTCAGATTGGGGCTCAAATATTGAGCCAAATCCAAGGTGTCATGAAAGGCACCATGAGGGATGTGGCTAGAGAGGTGATGCAGGAGGAACTGAGGAAGTAGCAGCAGCCTCAGTAGGAGCAGCAGCAGGACGTTCTAGAGGAGAGCCAGCCACAGGTCACGGCAGCTCCGCCCGTAGTACCGATCGACTGGGTGAGTCAATTCCTGAAGCAGAAACCGACGAAGTTTGAGGCGAATACGAGACCCGATGAGGCCGAGGAATGGGTCAAATGGACAGAAGACATCTTCAAGCTGATCCAGGTTTCCGAAGAGGCTAAGGTCTGCTTAGCCACACATTTCCTAGTAGGTGGGGCCCACAGGTGGTGGGACGCTGTGAAGCATGTTCACGAGAGCCAGATGGCATGGGAGGACTTCGTGGAGCTCTTCCACGCAGAGTATTTCCCTCGCTCTATGCAAAAGACGAGGCGACGAGAGTACTACACACTGGAGCAGGGCATTTGGACCGTGACAGAGTATGTCATTGCTTTCACTGAGCTAGGGAGATTTGCCCAAGAGTCGTGGAAGGTTGAGGATTTCATTGATGGATTGAGACCGTCACTCAGGAGGGGATTGAACATGATGGAGTTGACCACTTACAGTGACGCGGTTAACAAGGCACTTATTGGAGAGTGGGACTTAAACCAAATCAGGACTCAGAGACTAGGGAGCTTATCGGGGCCTAGCCAGAAGAGGCCAAGAGAGGAGCAGTCTGAGGGACAGGGGGATAAGAGGCCGGTGCCCAAATTTTCACATTCGGGGAACTCAGGCAGCAGTTCTACCTCACGGTTTTTAGGGACGTGTCGATCTTGTGGACTTCAGGGACACAAGGAGGCGGATTGTAGGCGGAAAAGTGGCAACCCACTCAAGTGCTTTCGATGTGGGGGACTGGGACACTGGATAGGAGAGTGTCCTTCTGCCAGCTCAACTAGTGTTGTGGGGCCACATCGACCTCGTGACCAGGGCAGAGGAGCGGGGCTTCATATCAGAGACCAGCTCAGTCAGGACAGTTAGTACAGGGATGACCTGCTACACAGCAACCTCAGCGGGAGGCCCAGGCTTAGAAGGGACAGAATGATCGAGCTATGACGAGTCAGGCCAGTGGCAGTGTTCAGAAGGGGAGGAACTACACCATCACTGACAGGGAGGCAGAAGTTCCACCAGTTGACGAGGCGAGTCAGGGGCCAACTGCAGTGAGAGGTACGATTTTGGTTTCACGCATTATTTGTACTGTCTTGATTGATACTGGTGCTACACACTCGTTCATTGCGCACTCCAATGTAGAGGGATTAGAGTTGGATTGTACCACCGTTGATCAGCCCCTTGTGGTTGATACACCCGTAGGGGGCCTGGTGGTGATTGATAAGGTCTGTTCGGAATGTGAGGTTACTCTAGGAGGTGTCGACCTCTGGTGTAACCTATATGTGATGCACTTTGATGCCTTTGATGTGATTTTGGGTATGGACTGGTTGACCTGTGTGGAGGCAGTGATTGAGTGTTATAGGCGACGAGTGACCTTCCTCACACCTGAGGGCACTCGAGGCACTTTCGTGGGTGAGTGGTCTGATGATGCATGCAAGTTGGGGCCTTTGAGGCAAGGATGGGGTGATGTAACCCATCAGTTAGCCAGTCTGTGTCTAGTTGACCCCCAACAGGAGAGTAAGGTGGTGTTACCTAAGGTGGTAGATCAGTTTCCCGACGTGTTTCCCGAGGACTTGGTTGAATTACCACCAGAGAGAGAGGTGGACTTCTCGATAGAGTTGCTACCCGGGACAGCACCTATCAGATTGGCAGCTTACAGGATGGCACCAGTTCAGCTTCGAGAGCTCAAGAGGTAGATAAACGAACTTTTGGCGCGTGGTTTTATTAGACGGAGTAGTTCGCATTGGAGTGCTCCGGTGTTATTCGCCAAAAAGGCGGATGGTTCGCTTCGGTTGTGTATCGACTACCGAAGGTTGAACCAGGTGACAGTGAAGAACAGATACCCCCTACCGAGGATCGATGATTTGTTTGACCAGTTCAGGGGTGCCCGTTGGTTTTCCAAGATCGATTTGAGGTCTGGATACCATTAGCTACGTGTGCGGGAGTCAGACATTCTGAAGACAGCCTTCAGTTGCAGATATGGCCATTATGAGTGGCTGGTGATGCCTTTCGGGCTCACAAATGCCCCATCGGTGTTTATGGGATTGATGAATCAGATCTTTACACCTTACCTTGATCAGTTCGTGGTGGTCTTTATAGATGATATCTTGATTTATTCCCGGACAGAGAGCAAGCACGAGAAGCATTTACATGTGGTGTTGCAGACATTGAGGGACTATAGACTATATGAAAAATTCACGAAGTGTGATTTTTGGCTGCAGCGGGTGAAATTTTTAGGGCACGTGGTATCATCGGAGGGTATCACAGTGGATCCTGGCAAGATTGAGGCAGTAATGTCATGGAAGCGCCCAACGAATGTCTTTGAGATCCGGAGTTTTCTGGGGTTGGTTGGTTATTACAGGAGGTTTGTAAAAGACTTCTCCCAATTAGCTGCACCGATGACTGGCTTGACCCGAAAGGGAGTACGGTTTGACTGGTCGGATGCTTGTGAGGAGGCTTTCAGTCAGCTGAAGGCCAGATTGACTTCAGCACCTATCCTGGTCCTACCACATGAGGGTGTACCCTATGAGGTCTATTGCGATGCCTCAAATGTTGGATTGGATTATGTGCTCATGCAGGAAGGATGGGTAATTGCTTATGGTTCCCGTCAATTGAGGACCCATGAGAAGAACTACCCTACGCACGATTTAGAGCTGGCTGCAGTGATCTTTGCATTGAAGAGTTAGCAGCACTATCTCCTTGGGGAGAAGTTTGTGGTATATACTGAACACAAGAGTTTGCAGTACATCTTCTCTCAGAGGGATCTGAATCTCAGGCAGAGGCGTTGGGTAGAGTATATGCAGTAGTTCCAGTTCGATCTTCAGTACACACCCGGGAAGGGGAATGTAGTAGCTGATGCCTTGAGCCGGAAGAGTAAGGCCATAGTGGCTCTCTGTGTTGTCAAGGAATGGGAGATGATGGGGCAACTAGCTGCTCTGAGGTTACAGCCAGTGCAGGGTATAGCAGCGCCTGAGTTGCGATGTCAGGTTATTGAGGGCCAGTTGGGGGATGTGGAGTGTGAGGTCCTTCGAGATCATATTCAGACTGCCGTACTTTCTGCTGATTGGACAGAGGATTCCGACCATGTGTTGCGCTATCGAGGTCGATTGATAGTTCCATCTTCTCTCCAGGAGACAGTTCTACGGGAATTTCATCACTCTCGTTTGGCTGTTCACCCTGGAGGAACGAAGATGTATCATGTTGTTCGGCAACAGTTCTAGTCGTCGGGCCTTAAGAAGGCTGTTGCGGAGTTTATTCGATGGTGCTTGACATGCCAGCAGGTCAAGGCCGAGCATTTGCGGTCTTCCAGTGAGTTGCAGTCATTACCTGTGCCGGAGTGGAAGTAGGATCATGTGACTATGGACTTCGTCACAGGGCTTCCTCGTTTTAGAGGTCATGATGCTATTTGGGTTGTTATAGACCGTTTGACGAAATCTGCCCACTTTGTTCTGATTCGTGAGACCAATCCAGTCCGGATCTTGGGACAGTGTTATATCGACGTGGTAGTACGATTGCATGGTGTGCCGTTGTCGATCGTTTCTGATAGGGATGCTCGGTTCACTTCGCAGTTCTGGTGGCAGTTACAACATGCATTGGGCACCCGAGTACACTTGAGTATAGCTTACCACCCTCAGATAGATGGCTAGTCGGAGCGCAGTATTCAGATCCTCGAGGATATGCTTCATGCTTGTGTGTTGGATTTTGGAGGTTGTTGGGAGGCTCACCTTCCCTTGGTAGAGTTTTCCTACAATAACAGCTATCAGGCTACGATAGGGATGGCGCCATATGAGGCATTGTATGGGCGACCTTGTCACTCCCCTTTGTGTTGGGCCCAGGCAGGAGAGGCAGTTATTTTAGGTCCCGATATGGTTCAGGAGACTACAGACTTGGTTCAAGTGATCCGGCAACGGATGTTGACGGCCCAGGGTCGACAGAAATCATATGCTGACAGGCAGCGGTGACCACTTCAGTTCGTCGTAGGGGATCACGTCTTCTTGCAAGTCTCGCCACGATGGGGGCATAGATGGTTTGGGCGAGGGTCCAAACTCTCACCTCGATTTATGGGTCCTTTTCCTATTATTGCTGTTGTGGGACCGGTTGCCTATCGATTGGAGTTACCACCCGAGTTGGCTCGTGTTCATGATGTTTTCCATGTCTCCCAGTTGCGAAGATATTATCCGAATCCTTCCCATGTGCTTAATTGGCGTGAGATAGAGCTAGCTGATGATGGTTCCATTGTAGAGGCACCAGTTCAGATTTTAGACCGGTGGGAGCAGGTCTTGCGAGGCAAGACGATTCCGTTGGTCCGAGTTTTGTGGCGCCACCGTAATATGGAGGAGCAGACCTGGGAGCGGGAGAGTCAAATGCGTGCTGTTCATCCCGAGCTGTTCAAGGACGAACAGTCCTAAGTGGGGAGGATGTCAAGATTTTTATCATGCATTAAGGTAGTTAACCTTGTTGTTTTGTTTGTTGTGCTTATGGTTGTTAATATTTTTGGTTGCGTGTGAATTCCTGTGTTGTTGGTTACCTTGTTCGTGGGTATTGTTTTGTCTATCATGTTAATTATAGCTAAGTTGTGCATACTTATGTTAGTCGGGGACGTGCTACCTCGTTGGGGATGACTTGTCTTTTCGGGGACGAAAAGTCTTAAAGTGGGGAGGATGTAGAGACCCGTACCTGTGTGGTTGATTAGAGTTAGGCCCGAATAAGAATTTGGAATATTTCTTCGACAGTGTGGCCTTAGAGCGAGTGCTTGAGTTATTATTAATATTATTTTAATATATGAAATTTATTAGTATGCATTATTATTAATTATTATAATTACTTTAATATTTTGAGTTATTCCTATAATAATGAGTATTATAGTTGAGAATTTATTATTATTATTTATTATGGTGAATTATTGTTATTAATTATTATAATTATTGTTATTAATCAAATTATTATTATAATTATAATTATTACTAATATTATTATTATAAATCAATTAACACATATTAGTATAAATAGAGGAAACCTAGGGTAAAACCCTACGTTCGTTGTGCGTGCGAAGCCTGGTGAGGGAGAAGCAGAAGGGTTTGAAGCAGACTGTTTAATCAACCTTTCCAAACCAAATCCAGGTAGGTGATTCTGGACACTTTGTAGTGCTATTCCGATAACTATCTGCTAGAGTACGCTCACCCTCTTCGTTGATTTCAAACCATGGTCTGCTATATCAATATGATAATATTTCTCTTGGGGCCACTCTAATTATTAAGCAATCTTGAAATTCTTATTATTATTATTGGGTGTACTGGCTTGGGCGTGGTGTTTCTTGACCAATACAGTCTGGCCTATATTGCGTGTGGTGTTGTATGCGTCAGAGGCATGCCAGTGCAGAGCAGATAGGCCAGTGCGGAAGTGGCGTGCGTGATCTGGCGTGCGGCAGGGTGGATACCAAAAAGGCCAGTTGACTTGGTCCTTCTTCTGCACAGAGGCGTTGCGCTAGGAGGGCGGCACGCAAGGGTGTCGCGCATTGGAAGGCTGCACGCGAGGGTGCTGCGCACGGGGGCTGCGCGTTGGAGGGCGCTGCGCGTAGTGGGCGGCGGCAGGTTGCCACCCCCACGTTCCCGTGACACGGTGTTAGCCCCTGCGTGCTGGTAGTGTCTGGGCCGGTCCTTTTGGGGCGGGCCCTGTTTCTCCTTCTCATGTTGGGTCTTCCTTTTATAGCCGATAGTGTTACATCTTAATAGTCCAAAAAAAGGGGTATTAATTGGGATAAATTTCTGATGGCCGACAAGTTAAATTATTATTTAGGCCTAGTATTGATTGTTCATAATTTAAATATTAGATGTGTCACGCCCCCGAATTCTAGGGAACCCGGAACCGGGTACATGACTTTCCCTTGCCCGCACCCGATAGGTCAAGGGGTTGGTAACTAGCACCAATGGAGACTATACCGCGGGTGCTGTCTCAAATATGCAACCCTGTACAGTCATACATCAAGGGTAATCCTGTACTTTCCCATATATCATCATGCATACAATAAGTCAAACGGTCATACAGACATCACATTACAAACAGTATACAAATACATCTGTCCACGGACCCATGTCCGAGATACCACACACAATAAAATATAGAATACAGTACTGTATCATACATCAGAGTAGTGGGCACGTCCTCCTGGAAGAAAGTCCTCCACTAGTCTCGGGTCACACCTGAAAAGGGGTAAACAACAAGTAGGGGTGAGCGACAAGCTCAGTAGGTGACCCCAAAACTCCACATCATGCAACATATATAAGTCTATACTATATGCTCAGTGTACTCGTGCACCGTGTAGTGTGCACAATCATCAGGACTCAGCCTGCAAACAGACATCAGGACTCAGCATGTTCATACAGGACAACTTGTCCACGATCCTCCATAGGATCCCAGCTCAGGGCACTCAGCCCTAGATCCACGAGCTCAACGGCTCAACTCAGGCCTTAGCCTGTCCACAGTGCAATATGCCCGGCCACAGTCGCCACACGGCCTGCCATCGATGCATATGCCTGCCACGTCAACCACATAGCACCATCGGTGCATCAACGGTGAGAACCCAAACAAGTCACGGAGTCCATGCCCCAATACCTCACACCAACATACTAACATTAGTATGGTATGTCATTCTCAACCTTTCCTTTAGAACTGTAGCCAGTCTTCACAAGTAAATCCTCAATCCTTGATTTATGAAGGAAGTACCCATAGCAGCTATTTTCTTGAAATTAAAAGTTCCGGCATTGGGTTTCCATATCATAAATAAGATAATCTGATTTTTGGGGATTTTTCTGAGATGTCTAACCCCACTTTCCAAAAATTCACCACTACGAACTTTTGGTTTTTCCGAGATTTTACACTAAAACCCAATTTTCACATTTTGAAAGAGTGAGAATTAATTTTTCTAGAATTTTTCTTTAAATCCAAATGGGGGGGTATTTCGTTATTTACATTGTAACTTAAGTATAATGCTTAAATGTGTAGATGGGTATAGGTTGCAATGTAAATAGGTCCAGTCCAGTCTTTGACAAGTGTCCGGGCCACATCGGAAGGCCGCGACTCGTAGCTCAAAACCTACGACTCGTAGCTGTGGAATGCGGAGCTGCAGTGTGCCTCGAAGACTCGAAGCGAGGCTACGACCTTCGACCTGCGAGGCTACGAACTTCGACCCTTTGACTACGAACTATGGGTCTACGAACTACGAACTACGAGGCTACGAACCTTCGAGCTACGAACTACGACCCTACGACCCAGAACTTCGGATTTTCGTCAGTTTGACCCAGTAATGCGCCCAGGGTACTGTTCATCATCGTTTTTGCCTGTTCTTCGTCTGGAATCAACCTAGTAACCCCCCAGACACGCACAAACATGCATCTTACGCAACAGACTGCGATATTTACCTCAAAATGCGTCCAGAACACCTCTAAATCACACAGAAACAACAGAAACACGCATCAAATTCCAGATTTCTAGAAATCTAGATCTAAACCCAAATTTCCATGGTTGACTTATCAACCCTCATGCAAAACACAATTAATTAACCCCAAAATCACAGAAACATATATCCACAATGATATAAAACAGTTTTTAACCACAAATCTTATGCTAAACCATTAGATTTAACCCAAAATTGGATTTCCCCAATTTCTAGGATTCATGCTCAATTTCATAAATCATGATAAATTCGTGCAAATCCAAAACAAGAGAGATAAGAAGTTTAAGGACACCTACTTGAAGTGAATCTTTGAGTTCCACGAACCCAAATCGCCAAGGCCTCAAAGCTCTCTCTCTCAACGCACAAACGTGAAACGTAAAGTGAAAGCTTCTTCCTTTTTTTTTCTGCTATTTATATTTCTGCCAGTCAACTGACCTAGTCAACCATTGACCCAGTCAATAATGACCTCTAAGGCCCCGAACTCCAAATTGAGTCAAACTACAGTCAAAACGCTCGAAATGACGAGCACAACACTAAACAGATATTATTACACCCAAATGACCGCCCAAATGCAAAGTCAACCAATAAACCCTGAAAAGTCAACAATCGGATCAAACGGGGCCCCGACTCGGAATCGGGCCCAAGTACAGTCAAAATGCTCACATCGACGACTACACTACTGTCCAGATAGTTACATTCCCATAGAATGACTATCTCTCAAAACTACCCAAATACGAGTCTTTACATCCTCCCCACCTTAGGACTTTTCGTCCTCGAAAATAAAACACATGCCCAAAGGACATAGCAAAATTCAAGCTCAATGTCCCAACAACAAAACATAAAACATGATCACCGATCACACATGTGCAATTCAACTCGCAACAAGCCAAAAGGGCTGACAAAATCCAACAACAACGAGCTAAACCACATCACAAACCATCTCCAACAACAACGAGCTAAACCACATCACAAACCATATATGCAAAACAAATGCATAAAACATAACTCATACCTCAGGGAAGGTCCTCACATCCTCCCCACCTCAGGACTGATCGTCCTCGAACAGCTCAGGATGAAGAATCCGCATCTGGCTCTCTTTCTCCTAAGTCTGCTCCTCCATGCCTCGGTGTCGCCATAACACCCGAACTAGTGGGATCATCTTGCCTTGCAAGACCTGGTCCCACCTGTCCAAAATCTGTGCCGGCATCTCAACAACGGCACCATCATCAGCCAAGTCTATCTCGTAATAGTCCAACACATGAGAAGGATCTGGGTGATACCGCTTCAACTAAGACACATGAAACACATCATGTACTCGCGCCAACTCTGGTGGCAAAGCTAATCGGTAAGCCACTGGGCCCACGGTGGCAACAATCTCAAACGGCCCCACAAATAAGGGGAAAGTTTGGATCCACGTCCAAACCTCCGATGCCCTCGACGCGGCGAAACCCGCAAAAATACACGGTCACCCACCTCAAACTGCAAGGGTCGACGCCTCTGGTCCGCATAGGACTTCTGCCTACTCTGCGGTGTCAACATACGCTGTCGAATCAACTGCACTATCTCCGTGGTTTCTCGAACCATATCGGGACCGAGAACTACTGTCTCTCCCGTCTGTGCCCAACACAAGGGTGATCTACACGGCCGCCCATACAGCGCCTCATACGGAGCCATCCCAATCGTGGCCTGATAACTGTTGTTGTAAGAGAACTCCACCAAAGGAAGGTGAGTCTCCCAACAACCTCCAAAATCTAGGACACAGGTACGCAACATATCCTCGAGCGTCTGAATCGTCCGCTCCGACTGACCATCCGTCTACGGATGAAAGGCTGTACTGAGGTTTACCCTAGTACCCAAAGCTCGCTGCAGCTGTCTCCAAAACTAAGATGTAAACCTCGCATCCCGATCAGATATAATAGATAATGGGACTCCATGCAACCGCACAATAACATCAATATACCTCTGTCCCAAAGTCCTCACTGGGTCTGTCTCTCGAATCGGAATAAAATGCATCGATTTGGTCAACCGGTCCACAATAACCCATATAGTGTCGTGTCCCTTGGAACGAGGAAGTCCAGTGACAAAATCCATGGTCACGTGGTCCCATTTCCACTTTGGCACTGGCAATGGCTGCAACTCACCACCTGATCTCAGGTGCTCGCCTTGACCTGCCGAAGGTCAAACACCTCCTCACAAAATCAACAACGGCCTTCTTCAGGCCTGGCCACCAAATCGCCTCCTCACGGCATGGTACATCTTGGTCTCACCAGGATGTACGGCTAACCTCGACCGGTGAAATTCCCGAAGAACCTCCCTCCCGAAGAGAAGTGGGAACTATCAATCTACCCCTATACCGCAAGACATGCTCTGCATCCTCGGTCCAATCGGAAGGTGCTCGCCGGGCCGAATCCCGTCCTCGATGACCTCATAATCAATGTCCCCACTGATCCTCTATGATCCCGTGCCGCATCTCTGGGGATCGCTACAACAACATTGAGGGTCCCCCGCCCCTCACCTGGTCACCATCTCGCAACCTCATCGCCGCTAACCGTCCCATCATCTCCCATTCCTTAATGGCACAATGGGCAACCACGGCCCTGCTCTTCCTACTCAGAGCATCTGCCACCACATTACCCTTCCCAGGGGTATACATCATATCAAACTGAAACTGCTGTAGGTACTCCACCCACCGCCTCTGCCTAAGGTTCAGGTCTCGCTGAGAGAAGATATACTGCAAGCTCTTGTGGTCCGTATACACCACAAACTTCTATCACACTTTTTGACATCTATCACACTTTTTGATGTGGACATATGTGTCTTTCACCATGTGAGGCCAATAAAAGCCACACTGCATGATTTTAGCCACAGTTCTTTGCACCCCAAAGTGACCCCCATAATGTGATGCGTGACAATGATGTATTATGTCATCTACCTCCTCCTCAAGGACACACTTTCTAATGATTTGGTCAGAACACCTCCTATAAAGAATTGGGTCTTCCCAAATGAATTTCTTAGCATCCACTAACAATTTTTTTCTCTGGTGGTAGTCTAACTGCTTGGGTATGAACCCAGTGGCTAAATAATTTGCTATGTCAGCAAACCAAGGAAGATGATGCACCTCAAACAACTTCTCATCAGGAAAGTCATCTACAATGGGTAGAGACTTAGGTGCATTCTCCACACGGGAGAGGTGATCAGCCACAGAATTTATGACTCCCTTTGTGTCTCTAATTTCAAGGTCAAATTCTTGTAAGAGGAGAACCCATTTAATCAAGCGTGGCTTAGCTTCTTTTTTAGCAAATAAATATTTCAAAGCTGCATGATCAGTATAAACAATGACTTTAGACCCAAAAAGGTAGGGTCTAAACTTGTTGCAGCCATAAACCACGGCTAGCAACTCTTTCTCAGTGGTGGTATAGTTCTGTTGAGCATCATCTAAGGTCTTACTAGCATAGTAAATGACCTTAAACACCTTTTCTCGCCTTTGCCCTAAGACTACCCCCACAGCATAATCACTCGCATCATACATTAGCTCAAAAGGCTGAGCCCAGTCAGGTGTGACTATAACAGGTACAGTGACTAACTTACCCTTGAAGATGTTGAAAGCTTCTAAGCAATCTGCATTAAACTCAAAGCTTGTGTCTTTTTCTAACAACCTACTCATGGGTTTTGCAATTTTTGAGAAGTCCTTAATGAATCTCCTATAAAAGCCAGCATGGCCAAGGAAACTTCTCACTCCTTTTTCATTGGTTAGAGGTAGCAAAGTCTCAATAGTGGAGATTTTTGCCTTGTCTACCTCCAAACCATGTGCAGACATCTTGTGCCCTAGAACTATCCCCTCAGCTACCATGAAATGGCATTTCTCCCAATTTAGGACTAGTTCCTTCTCCTCACATCTCTCTAAGACCACATCTAGATTTTTCAAGCACTGTTGGTAGGAGGAACCAAACACCAAAAAGTCATCCACGAAGACCTCCATTATCTACTCAACCAAACCCTGAAAAATGGCCATCATACACCTTTGAAAGGTGGTAGGGGCATTACACAGCCCAAATGGCATTCTCCTAAATGCAAAAGTACCAAAAGGGCACGTGAAGGTGGTCTTTTCTTGGTCCTCGGGCTTAACCATGATCTGATTATACCCGGAATAGCCATCTAAAAAGCAGTAATGACTATAGCCAGCTAACCTATCCAACATTTGGTCAATGAAAGGAAGAGGAAAATGATCCTTCCTAGTAGCCTTGTTCAGCTTTCTATAGTCAACACACACTCTCTACCTCGTCACAGTGCGAGATGGGATCAATTCATTTTTCTCATTTTTAATCACGGTCATGCCCCCTTTCTTGAGCACAACATGCAATGGACTCACCCACTCACTATCGGAAATAGCATAAATTATACCCACATTTTTCCATTTTAAAATTTCTTTTCTAACAACTTCTTTCATAGCAGGGTTTAATCTTCTTTGTCTTTCAGCAGTGGGTTTAAAATCATCATTCATCAAAATTTTAAGCATGCAAATCCCTGGACTAATACCCCTAATGTCTTCAATGTTCCATCCTAGGGCCTTTTTGTGTTTCTTAAGGACTTCTAGCAATTGAGTGCACTCCACATCATTGAAATTAGAAGCAACAATGACAGGGAATTGATTTGTAAAGTCTAGAAATTCGTACCTTAGGTGTCCAGGCAGCTCCTTCAGTTCTGCAGTTCGAGGCACGTCATCTTCTTTCTCCTCCTCAGCTTGCTCCAGAGAGTTTGTAATTTGCTCATCTTTCTCAGCAGTTAAGTACATCTCTTCATCTTGTTGAGCTTCTATAAGCTGAAGGGCTCCATTATTGGTGGTGGTAATTTCTTCTGCCAAGTAGTCTTCCACCAATTCTTCAAGGTCTTCAACCCAAAGGCAGTCCTCCTCCTCTTGACCTTGCAAAGCCTTCCCCATGTGGAAGACTAAGGTCTCCTCATTAATTCTCAGAGTTAGCTGCCCTTGAGCAACATCAATCAATGCACAACCCGTTCTGAGAAACGGTCTTCCAAGGAGTAGCTGAACTCCTCTATTTTCTTCCATCTCCAAAACTACAAAGTCCGCTGGAAATATGAAGGAGCCCACTTTGACTAACACGTCTTCAATTATCCCTTCAGGCCTTCCAGTAGACCGGTCAGCAAACTACAATGATATGGAAGTGGGCTTCATGCCCTTAAGCCCAAGTTGCTTGTACAAAGCAAAGGAGATCAAATTGATGCTTACCCCTAAATCACATAGGGCCTGCTGCTGCGGTGCATTACCAATCACACAAGGGAGATTAAAACTGCCCGGATCTTTATGCTTGATGGGCAAACTCTGTTGAACAATACTGCTCACCTCGTTAGTGACTGCCACCGTCTCATGATCCCCATATTTCCTCTTCTTCTTCACAAAATATTTGATGTACTTTTCGTACCCAGGCATCCGCTCCAAAACTTCCACAAATGGGATATTAATTTCAAGCCGCTTGAATAAACTCAGGAAGCGCTCATACTTTTCCTCAACCCTCTGATTTCTCATCTCCTGAGGAAATGGCATAGTAGGCCTGAGCTCTTGCCTCTGTTTGTCAGCTATTCTGTCTTGACTCAGCTGCTGGTCCTTCTTTTCTTGCACTCTTTCTTCAGCTTTATCTGATTTTCCTTGGTCATCAGCTTCCAAGGGTCTGCTCTGTTCTTCTGAAATTGCCTTCTTCTTAGACTCTTCAGCTTCTTTCAGTGCCTTCCCGCTCCTTAGAGTAATAGCCTTGCAGCTCTCCTTGGGGTTCACCTCAGTATCACTTGGAAAAGATTTAGCTGAGACTCCTTGATTTACATTCTGAGCCAAACTCACAAGCAGCTTTTCTATATTCTTCATTGAAGATTCCATGGTGACTACCCTTTCCTCCAAATTATCCTCTCTTTTGGTTGGCTCATCCACATTCTGATATACCCTTCCTCTTTTCTGTTGAGGCTGAGGCTGTTTCTACTCGAATCCTGGAGGTGGGTGTAAATAATTATCCGTAGCATACGGATTCTGCTTCATCCCTGGGGGCACATATTTGTACTGAAATGAGGTATCTCCCCCTCGGTTCTGGTTTTTCTGAAATGGCTGAGATTGCAGCTGGTTATGGTTGTACCCTTGTTGTTGTTATTGAGGATAAAATTGCTGCTTCTGATACAAGCCCTTTCCTCCAACATAATTTGCTTCTTCACTCCACTCCAGCCCGCTTTCGGCTAATGGTAAAGCTTGTTGTGATCCTTCAACTTTAAGAGCCAATACTTCCATGCCTTTCACTAAAGCTTGAATCGTGCTTGCATATCATTGGAAAAATTATCAATCGAAGCTATCTTCTCCCTTGGCTTTGAAGTACGCACATTAGACCACCGCCAATCAGCTAATGACAGCCTCTCCAAGAGCTTTGTCTTTGCGTCAGGCTCTAGATTCATCAAGCATCCTCCAAAGACTGCATTCACCTTGTCTTGTGAGTGGGACTGAAGACCTGTGTAGAAAGATTCAATTTGAATCCACTGGGGTTTTCCATGATCAGGGCATCTTCTCACTATGTCTTTGAAATGCTCCCAAGCTTCATGAAGAGTCTCCATCTCATCTTGCCTGAATCTGCTAATCTCCCCTCTGAGCTGGATCACCTTGGAAGGAGGGAAGTACTTTGATATGAACTTGGTCTGCATCTCCTCCCAATTGTTGATTGAACCTGCTGGTAGACTGTTGAACCAGCCAAGAGCTCTATCCCTTAAAGAGAAAGGGAAAAGCCTTAGCTTTATTACCTCCTCCGATACATTGTTAATCTTTATGGTGTCGCACATCTGGTAGAACCTCATCAAATGCTGGTGTGGATCATCCACGGCTGTTCCTCCAAACGCGTTGTTGCTCACCATGTTGATCAATGCCGACTTCAGCTCGAAGCTATTTGCTTGGACTCTTGTCTGCCGAATCCCAGAATAATGGTCTGACATCATCGGTCTCGCATAGTCTAAGAAGGTTCTGGGCATAAATCGATTACCCTCTTCTTCTAGATATTGGCCATTGTAATTGGCCCCTCCTTGCGATGCACCACCATCAGGCCTTAAATCTGCCATCAATTCACCTACTGAATGCTCTAAGCCTTGCAGTGCTTCTTCAGCCTCTCGTGCTGCTTCCCTAGCTGCCTTGTGACGAGCTCTGAACAATCTTTCAGGTTCCCGATTAAATGATATAAACTCCTGTCTTGGCATGCACAACTAGGAATTCCTCAAACACTTGGTGTATGTTCCTGTAAAACAACAAGAACACACCCAACAGCTCCGAACAATGCAAAATAAACAAATAAAGAACACAAAATAACATAAAATAAAAGACAAAATATAACACCAAGATCAGAATTTAAACAATTTCACTCAATGTTGATTTAAAAAAAAAACTAGTTAACCGTTGAATCCCCGACAACGGCGCCAATTTGATAGACAAATTTTTAGCCTCTCTAAAAGAGCTAGCTAATGTCGTTAAATCTCTCTTCAAGATAATAAATTCCCTAAGTTTGCACTAAAAGAATAGCAGCAAGCAAGGGGTCGAACCCACAGGGATTAGCCTAGTTTTCTAGTTTTTAAATCAAAACACTCAATTACTCTTGCCCTATAAAATGTCTTGGCAAAAAGTTTTCTTTTTTATAACTAAAGATCTAATTTTTATTTGGTTTTCTGAATAAACAAAGAAAGCAAATTGATTTTAGGATTAAGATTCAAGGATTAAAGGCATCTAGGGTCACAATTTCACCTCCCTATGTTATCTCTACTGGTTCATGGTATTAGGGTTGTCTGATTGAAAACATGCTAAACATAAGCCAAGGACAACAAATGGTCATTGAGGTCCTTTTAAGAGTTGTATGCCAGAATGGTCATCTAAACACACAAACAAGCAAAGCCAATAAATCATACTTGCAAAAGGATAATGATCACACCAATTACAAATAAGTTATGAATCTCAATCCGCCCCAGACTAGGGCTAAGAATACCAAGGTGTACATCTAAAGATAGAGATTAAGAACAGATTCATAAAACATGCAAAACTCAATCATCCAAACCCAATATTCATAAACACAGCAAAGCAACAAGGGGGCTACATTGCTCCCCTAGATTATAAGAACTACTCACGGATGATTACAAGCAAAACCATAGCAGTAAAGCTAAACATGTTCTTCCAATCCACGCGCGCAACAAGGCTTCAAATCCAGGCTCCAAAATCCACGACGGCTGCGACAGCTGCTCTCCTAGGTCAAGGAGCAACCTCCAAGTCGTGAAGCCTCTCTCTCTCTCTAAAAACGTGTAGGGGGGTCTAGGATATGTTGCAAGGGGCGTGGAGCCTCTATTTATAGAGGTTGGATGGGCTTTGAGGTGTGTACCCTAGCCCATCTATCAAAACGACATAGTTTTGATAAATGACACTCCAAACATTAAAATCTCTATCTTCCATCCACAATTTGGACATGGGCCTTCAGGAACAAATGATCAGCATGGAAAAACGATAGGATCGGTCCAAAAATAACTCTGCACGTCAATTTGCACGTGAAATGGTGAATTCACATGCAGCTTCAAATCAGCTCAAACTTCTCCCCAAGCTTCCTTGCATCCTGTAGAGGCCTGAGAAGCAAAAATATGCTTGCACGTGAAATGGGTGAATTCACGTGCAGCTCCAAATGCTCTGAAATTTCTGTGGTAGGTAGAGGACATCATTCTAAGAAACTTTTGTTCTTGCACGCCAATTATTTGAGGCCATCTACTATATCAAAAGTGAGCTCCAAAATCTGCCAAAACAGCTTAGAAACACATGTATTTGCAAATAGCATCTTCCTAGGGGTTAGAGCAAATATATATGATATATGAAGCAATATGGCTCTAATCATGCTCTTAAACATCCTAAATAAACACTAGAATAACGGCATAAAATGCACGTTATCAGTCAACCATGGAAATCTGGATTTAGATCTAGATTTCTGGAAATCTACAATTTGGTGCGTATTTCTGCTGTTATCTGTGCGATTTAGAGGCATTCTGGATGCATTTAGAGGTAGATATCGTAGTCTGTTGCATAAAATGCGTGTTTGTGAGCGTCTGCGGGTTGCTGGGTTGATTCAGACGAAGAACAGGCAAAAACGACGATGAACAGTACCCTAGGCAGATTACTGGGTTGAAATGACGAAGCTCCGAAGTTCTGGGTCGAAGGGTCGAAGATCCAGGGTCGTAAGGTCGAAGGTTCGTAGTTCGTAGTTCGTAGTTCGTAAGTCAAAGTTCGTAGTCTGAAGGTCGAAGATCGAAGACCCGCTTCGAGTCTTCGAGGCGCGCTACAGTTCCACGCTATGCAGCAACGAGTCGCAGCTCCAGCTACGAGTCTTCGAGGCGCGCTGCAGTTCCGTGCTATGAGTCGCAGCTCCAACAGTGTAACTGAACACTAGACTACACTGGACTGGACTATTTACATTGTAACTCATACCCATACCCATCTACAAATTTAAGTATAATACTTAAGTTATAATGTAAATAACGAAATATCCCCCCCATTTGGATTCAAAGAAAAATACTAGAAAAATTAATTCTCGCTCCTTCAAAATGTGAAAATTGGGATTTAGTGTAAAATATCAGAAAAATCCAGTTTTTTGTAGAGGTAAATTTTTGGAAAGTGAGGTTAGATATCTCAGAAAAATCCCCCAAAATTAGATTATCTTAGTTATGATATGGAAACCCAATGCCGGAACTTTTTATTTCAAGAAAACAACTCCAATGGGTATCTCCTTCCTTGGTCAAGGAATGATGATTGGTCTGTGAAGACTGGCTTCAGTTATAAAGGGAGTATGATGAATCTTAATGCCAAATTGGTGTTAATATGTTGGTTTAAGGAATTGGGGCTTGGGCTCATGACTTGGGTTCTCATTGTGATGCACCGATGGTGCTATGTGGTTGACGTGGCAGCCATATGCGCCAATGGCAGGCCTGGGTGGCGACTGTGGCCAGGCATACTACGCTGTGGACAGGCTAAGGCCTCAATTGAGCTGTCACGCCCGCAAATTCCAGGAAACCCGGAACCGGGTACATGACTTCCCCTTGCCCGCACCCGATAGGTCAAGGGGTTGGCGACTAACACCATTGGAGATTACACCGCGGGTGCTGTCTCAAATATGCAACCCTATACAGTCATACATCAAGGGTAATCCTGTACTTTCCCATATATCATCATGCATACAATGAGTCAAACAGTCATACAGACATCACATCATACAGTGTACAAATACAACTGTCCACGGACCCATGTCCGGGATATAACATAAAACAATACAGAATATAACTGTATCATACATCAGAGTAGTGGGTGTCCTCCTGGAAGAAAGTCCTCCACTAGTCTCGGGTCACACCTAAAAAGGGTAAACAACAAGTAGGGGTGAGCGACAAGCTCAGTAGGTGACCCCAAAACTCCACATCATGCAACACATATAAGTCTATACTATATGCTCAGTGTACTCGTGCACCGTGTAGTGTGCACAATCATCAGGACTCAGCCTGCAAACAGACATCAGGACTCAGTCTGTTCACACAGGACAACTTGTCCACGATCCTCCATGGGATCCCAGCTCAGGGCACTCAGCCCTAGCTCCACGAGCTCAACGGCTCAACTCATGCCTTAGCCTGTCCACAGTGCAATATGCTCGGCCACAGTCGCCATACAGGCCTGCCATCGATGCATATGCCTGCCACGTCAACCACATAGCACCATCGGTGCATCACGGTGAGAACCCAAACAAGTCACGGAGTCCATGCCCCAATACCTCACACCAACATACTAACATTAGTATAGTATGTCATTCTCAACCTTTCCTTTAGAACTGTAGCCAGTCTTCACAGGTAAATCCTCAATCCTTGATTTATGAAGGAAGTACCCATAGCAGCTATTTTCTTGAAATTAAAAGTTCCGGCATTGGGTTCCCATATCATAAATAAGATAATCTGATTTTTGGGGATTTTTCTGAGATGTCTAACCCCACTTTCCAAAAATTCACCACTACGAACTTTTGGTTTTTCCGAGATTTTACACTAAAACCCAATTTTCACATTTTAAAATAGTGGGAATTAATTTTTCTAGTATTTTTCTTTGAATCCAAATGGGGGGTATTTCGTTATTTACATAGTAACTTAAGATACTTAAATGTGTAGATGGGTATAGGTTACGATGTAAATAGGTCCAGTCCAGTGCTGTTGCATTGCCTCGTAGCGCGGAACTGCAGCGCACCTCGGAGACTTGTAGCGGGAGCTGTGACTCGTAGCTGCATAGCGCGCCTCGAAGACTCGAAGCGGGTCTTCGATCTTCGACCTACGAGGCTACGAACTTCGATCCTTCGGCTACGAACTTCGACCTTCGACTACGGGTCTACGAATCTACGAACTACGAACCTTCGAACCTTTGAACTACGAACTACGAACCTACGAACTACGGGTCTACGAACTACGACCCTACGACCCAGAACTTTGGATTTTCGTCAGTTCGACCCAGTAACGCGCCCAGGGTACTGTTCATCGTCGTTTTTGCCTGTTCTTCGTCTGGAATCAACCCAGCAACCCCTAGACACGCATTCTATGCAACAGACTGCGATATTTACCTTAAAATGCGTCCAGAACGCCTCTAAATCGCGCAGAAACAACAGAAACACATATAAAATTCTAGATTTCTAGAATTTCATGGTTAACTTATCAACCGTCATGAAAAACACAATTAATCAACCCCAAAATCACAGAAACATATATCCACAATGATATAAAACAGTTCTTAACCACAAATCTTATGTTAAACCATTTGATTTAACCCAAAATTGGTTTTCCCCAAATTCTAGGGTTCATGCTCAATTTCATAAATCATGATTTCATCAAATTCTTACATATTAATCCAATAAAACAGCAAGAAAAGGGTGAAGAATCAATGGAACACCTACCTGGAATGATTTTTGATATTCAAACGAGCTCAAAACGCCCCAAATCGAAGGCTCCAAGCTTCCTTCTCTTTCTCTCTCTAAGCTCTCCAACGTAGACGCTGAAATGCTGAAACGTAACGTGGAAGCTCTCTTTCCCCTATTTATATTTCTGCCAGTCAACTGACCTAGTCAACCATTGACCCAGTCAATAATTGACCTCTAAGGTCCCGAACTCCAAATTGAGTCAAACTACAGTAAAAACGCTCGAAATGACGAGCACAATACTAGACTGATATTATTACACCCAAACAACCGCCCAAATGCAAAGTCAACTAATAAACCCCGAAAAGTCAACAATCGGGTCAAACGAGGCCCCGACTCGAAATCGGGCCCAAGTACAATCAAAGTGCTCATATCGACGGCTACACTACCGTCCAGATAGTTACATTCCCATAGAATGACTATCTCTCAAGACTATCCAAATACGAGTCTTTACATGAGCCGTTGAGCTCGTGGAGCTAAGGTTGAGTGCTCTGAGCTGGGATCCCGTGGAGGATCGTGGACAAGCTGTCCTGTAAGGGCAGGCTGGATCCCGATGTTTGTTTGCAGGCTGAGTCCTGATGATTGTGCACACTACACAATGCACGAGTACACAGAGCATGTAGTATAAACTTGTATGTTTGCATGATGTGGAGTATTGGGGTCACCTACTGAGCTTGTCGCTCACCCCTACTTGTTGTTTACCTTTTTCAGGTGTGACCCGAGACTAGTGGAGGACTTTCTTCCAGGAGGACGCCCACAACTCTGATGTATGATACAGTATTTGTAAAGACTTGTATTTGGGCATTCTTGAGAGATAGTCATTCTATAGGAATGTAACTATCTGGACGGTAGTGTAGCCGTCGATGTGAGCATTTTGACTGTACTTGGGCCCGATTTCGAGTCGGGGCCCCATTTGACCCGATTGTTGACTTTTTGGGGTTTATTGGTTGACTTGGTGTTTGGGTGGTCATTTGGGTGTAATAATATCATTCTAGTGTTGTGCTCGTCATTTCGAGCGTTTTGACTGTAGTTTGACTCAATTTGGAGTTCGGGGCCTTGGAGGTCAATTTTTGTGTTGGGAGTCCATAATTGACTGGGTCAATGGTTGACTAGGTCAGTTGACTGAAAGAAATATAAATAGCAGAAAAAAAAAAGCTTTCACCTTACGTTTCATGTTTGTGCGTTTGAGAGAGAGAGAGAGCTTGAGAGAGCTTGGAGGCCTTGGCGATTTGGGGCGATTTGGGTTCGTGGAGCTCAAAGATTTACTTCAAGTAGGTGTCCTTGAACTTTTTATCTTGATTCTATGCTTGGTATACACGAATTTATCATGATTCATGAAATTGAGCATGAACCCTAGAATTTGGGGAAATCCAATTTTGGGTTAGATCTAATGGTTTATCATAAGATTTGTGGTTAAGAACTGTTTTATATCATTGTGCATATATGTTTCTGTGATTTTGGGGTTGATTAAATGTGTTTCTCATGTGGGTTGATAAGTCAACCATGGAAATCTGGGTTTAGATCTAGATTTCTAGAAATCTGGAATTTTATACGTGTTTCTGTTGTTTCTGCGCGATTTAGAGGCATTCTGGACGCGTTTTGAGGTAGATATCATAGTTTGTTGTGAAACAGGGGTGTTAATGAGTGTCTGGGAGTTTATGGGCGCGTTCCAGACGAAGAACAGGTGAAAACGATGATGAACAGTACCCTAGGCGCGTTCCTGGGTCGAAATGACGAAGACCCGAAGTTCAGGGTCGTAGTTCGTAGTTCGTATGGTCGTAGTTTGTAGACCCGTAGTTCGTAGTTCATAGCCTCGTAGACCCGTAGTTCGTAGTTCGTAGTTCGTAGCCTCGTAGACCCATAGTCCGAAGGTCGAAGTTCGTAGCCTCGTAGGTCGAAGGTCGTAGTATCGCTTCGAGTCTTCGAGGCGCGCTGCAGCTACGAGTTGCCGTTCCGCAGCTACGAGTCACAGGTTCTGAGCTACGAGTCGCAGCTCCTGCATTGTAACTGGACACCGGACAGCACTGGACTGGACCTATTTACATCGTAACCTATACCCATCTACACATTTAAGTATTTAAGTTACTATGTAAATAACGAAATACCCCCCATTTGGATTCAAAGAAAAATACTAGAAAAATTAATTCCCACTCTTTCAAAATGTGAAAATTGGGATTTAGTGTAAAATCTCGAAAAAACCCAAAAGTTTGTAGAGGTGAATTTTTGGAAAGTGGGGTTAGACATCTCAGAAAAATCCCCAAAAATCATATTATCTTATTTATGATATGGGAACCCAATGCCGGGACTTTTGATTTCAAGAAAATAGCTGCTATGGGTACTTCCTTCATAAATCAAGGATTGAGGATTTACCTGTGAAGACTAGCTACAGTTCTAAAGGAAATGTTGAGAATGACATGTCATACTAATGTTAGTATGTTGGTGTGAGGTATTGGGGCATGGACTCCGTGACTTGTTTGGGTTCTCACCGTGATGCACCGATGGTGCTATGTGGTTGATGTGGCAGGCATATGCACCGATGGCAGGCCTGTGTGGCGACTGTGGCTGGGCATATTGCGCTGTGGACAGGCTAAGGCCTGAGTTGAGCCGTTGAGCTCGTGGAGCTAGGGATGAGTGCCCTGAGCTGGGATCCCGTGGAGGATCGTGGACGAGTTGTCCTGTGTGAGCAGGCTGAGTCCTGATGATTGTGCATACTACACGGTGCACGAGTACACTGAGCATATAGTATAGACTTATATGTGTTGCATGGTGTGGAGTTTTGGGGTCACCTGCTGAGCTTGTCGCTCACCCCTACTTGTTGTTTACCCCTTTTCAGGTGTGACCCGAGACTAGTGGAGGACTTTCTTCCAGGAGGACGTGCCCACTACTCTGATGTATGATACAGTACTATATTCTGTATTTTATTGTGTGTTGTATCCCGGACATGGGTCCGTGGATAGTTGTATTTGCATACTGTTTGTGATGTAATGTCTGTATGACTGTTTGACTTATCATGTGCATGATGATGTATGGGAAAGTATAGGATTACCCTTGATGTATGACTGTACAGGGTTACATATTTGAGATAGCATCCGTGGTGTAGTCTCTATTGGTGCTAGTCACCAACCCCTTGACCTTTCGGGTGTGGGCAAGGGGAAGTCATGTTCTTGGTTCCGGGTTCCCTGGAATTCGGGGGCGTGACAGTATTATATTTTATATTGTTTTGTGTGATATCCCAGACATGGATCCGTGGATAGTTATATTTGCATACTGTTGTGATGTGATGTCTGTATGACTGTTTGACTTATTATATGCATGATTATGTATGGAAAGTACAGGATTACCCTTAATGTATGACTGTACAGGGTTGCATATTTGAGACAGCACCTGCAGTGTAGTCTCCACTCGCGCTAGTCACCAACCCCTTGACCTTCGGATGCGGGTAAGGGGAAGTCATGTTCCTAGTTCCGGGTTCCCTGGAATTTGGAGGCGTGACAAAAACAGGCATTGGAATTCTATATAAGTTATGTGGACTTTAAATTTATGCAACTAACAAAATTCAACAAAAAAATTCTATGGAATTTAATAATTATTTTAGTGCATGTAATAGATATAATAACAAATCATAAATTGAATAACTATACTGAGAAGTACATAACTAAATAGCTTCTGCATGTGTACCTTATTCACAACACTAGGATTTTAACTCTTCTCAATCAAATTGTCAAGCTTCTTATAAACAAATTAGCATAAGCAGATAATAATGTTTTGTTTACATGTTAGACAAAAAGTTAAACTATCAATAAAAGAAAAAATTACATGCCTAAATAGGGGAAAAACCTACATTACATGGAAAAAATACTTTAGCTTAATCCGACAGCATCTTAATCCTATCCTGCCACAACAATATATCTACCTTTTGTAGGGATAAACATATACTATCTAGTTAAGAAAAGATAAATTCCAACCAAGGAAAGGAGAAACAAATACTGTACAAGAAAGACATATACTGTCCAGGCATATACCATAAAATGCTGGCATTTTTTTTCATGCCTAAATAGGGGAAAAAAAACTGCAGTACATGAAAAAAAATAAAGACAAAAAGTACTACAAACTAATCTAACAACATCTCTATCTCTACTATCTAACCACACCAATATCTTTACCACTTGTAAGGGCTTCCATATGCTGTCCGGTTAAGAGGAGACTAATTCCAATAAAGAAATTAGTAAATGAACTTTTTTTATTTATCAAATGCAATACGATAATGCATTCAAGGCATTTTCAAAAATCAAACCTTGGAAATAAAGACAATTTTTATGAAATGAGAATATAAATATAATCCGTAGCCTCTTTATAGTCCTTGACTTTTAAAAAAAAATCATATAGCCCATATCTAGAATCTTCAAAGGTATAACTCTCAAACCATACCTAGGTTCAGTTTTGTAATTAGAATTGTTTAATTTTACAATATATTTGTAATTAGAATATTTCAAATGTTGGATTATAAAATATTTCAGATCTAAGCGGATCACTTTGAGTTATAAAATTGGATACAACAGTAAGATAGTAGCCTCAGATGACCTTACGGACAATATCTAGAAATTATTTTAAGTTTGTTTTCCACTGTTGTTAAAAACATAATGAAAGATAAAAGAAAAGTCTATATGAAGCCACTAGTAAACAATATTTCATATTAGAAGAGATAAATAGATAACAATTGATCACAGTTATGATATGGAGTAAGCATATTCAACATACAAAGAGATAAAGGAATAAAACTCACGATCTTGACGAAAAAGATCAGAGATCGGCGGCAAAGTCACTGAGATTGGCAGCGACAAGTAGGTTGATCTAGCTAGGGTAGAAACTGATCTTCAAGCGTATTGTCGACCAGATATATTTTTGGACTTAAGGACAAGTATGTGTTTTTTTCTATGGGTAGGTATGGTGCCACATGGTGCAACATGACTTTATTTTAAACAAAAAGAAAATTACCTATACCGGT
This sequence comes from Taxillus chinensis, assembly GCA_023512835.1. Classification (NCBI taxonomy): domain Eukaryota; kingdom Viridiplantae; phylum Streptophyta; class Magnoliopsida; order Santalales; family Loranthaceae; genus Taxillus; species Taxillus chinensis. The sequence continues at coordinate 45,050,322 of CM042091.1, forward strand.
GGGTGGTTGTGATAAGCTGCCATAAATATATCTATTGTGTCATTTTGGGGCCTTATCTCTTATACAAAAAAAATATAAATTAAACAATTACACAATTACATATCATATCAACAATTCATAATTCAATTTCAATCTTCAACTCAAATAATTTTAAATCTTATAAACTTATCAAATACATAAAATAAAAATACAAATACAAATACTAAAATACAACAGTAATATATCTACATTATTTACAATCTAAAATAAAAATAAAAATACAACAATAAAAACACATTAACACAAATATACCAAAATAAATTATATATTCTTATAATACACGTCAGTATTATCCCAAACACACCAAAAACCAATGAAAAACAAAAACTCCTAACAGACCAAAAGCTACCATATTTTCACTGCAGTATTTTTATGAATATTTATTCCTGGATTTTTATTACCCCTTAGCTCTTTTATATTTGATATTTATGATGCTTATTATTATATTCCAGCATATTTGTTTGACAATTGAAATTTGAGAAAAGTCAGAAAACCATACTAGTACTCTGCAAAACGCAAACGCAAAACGCGCGGCACGCGGCACAGCGGAGGCCGGCAGCAACGGCGTCAACGTGGCAGAGCAGCGGCCAGCGGCAGCGGAGGGCCGGCGGCAATGGTCGAGCGGCATTGCACAGCGGCCCAGCGGTGGTAGAGACACACGGGCGCGGCACAACGGCGCCAACGCGGCACAGCAGCAGCAACGGGCGGCAGCAGTGGCGCAGTGCAGGGAGAGTCGGAGAGGGAGCGCCGAGCGTGATTGCATGCATGGAACAGTGGAGGCTATGGAGCAGTGGCGTTAGGGTTAGCAAGGAGATCATGGTCGTGAAGTGTGTTGGCTTGTTTAATTAGGGTTATAAGATGGTATTAGTAATTATAAAAATGGGGCCCTTAATTACAATTAGCGTTGGATGTCTAGAGGCGAAGGTGCGTTTGTGAGTTGTGACTGCGTTTGTGTGTATGTCGTCGACGGCTGCTGTGCTAGGTTAAAAAAAAATAAAAGGAAAAAATTATTTTAAAAAATGGGGCCCTAGTAATTTTGGGGCCCAAGGCCCAGGTCTTGGTTGCCCGGCCTTGGGGCCGGCCCTGGTCATTTTCACAAATGCCGGTATCAATGTGACTATATTCCAACATTCAGTTTTAAAAATGCCGATATAAATTTTAACAGGCGCTATTTTACAAAAATACCGGCATAGGTAACATATGCCGGCATATTTTAAAAACACTAGCATAGATTAACTTTCTTGTAGTGACTCTTTTAAAACATAATTTCACTTATTATGACACAGTTTCTTACCTTTTTTCTCACGCTTCTTGTAGACTGTTTCGGTCTTACATATATAAACATACAATGAGTTTAGCTTCTAATGTTGTGGTAGATATTATTTTGTTTTACCGTCATTTTATATTATCATTATTGACTTATTGTTATTACTTTGTGGGTTGGTGACATTAATATTATTATTATTATTTTAATATTTATTGTCTTGTTGAAATTTAAAAGCCAATTCAAATTAATGAACTGACCAAAAAATTATAAATCGAACCAAACTAAAAATTGATAGTTTTTCCATATTTTTTTAAAATGAAGGCATTTAGTTCGACTTAAAAATATTATATAAATTGATTGAACCGATCGATGCTCACCCTTAGTTAAAGGTGTACAAATATTATGAGATATTATTGATATAATGTTATGGTTTGCTTGGTATTAGTAATGGCTTTTAGATATACAAGTTTGATTTTTGACCAGACGAGTTAACTAAATTGAAAGTTGGATACTGAGGTGTCGGCATGCGAACCGAAAATGATATTTTATTTTATTTTTTTCATACCATGTATTGTAACACAGATTAATTCATTTGGTTAAAGAATTTATTTTTATTATTAATATGGAAATCAAGTGATATAATTAATATTATCTTATTAATGTTAAATCAAAAGCTGGCACTTTATTAGTCTTGGCTTGTTGATCATTTTTGCTGCATATTTCGTAGGACCAAATAAGAGATGGGTTTTTTTTAAAAGGTAAAAGTAAAACGTGCATGTAACAGATATATATTACTTTCTAAAAAAAGGGTGAAATGTAATATTATTTTCTAAACGAAAGCCGTTGTGGCTGTCCCTGTTATTCCTGCCCTAAAACGCCACATATATTCCCACATACATACTCCTTCAATTCCCCACCTCCGTTTCTGGCCCTAAAAAAATAAATTAGAGGGTGACCTAGATTTCCGCATAACAACTTTCACAACAGCACGAACCACACAGCCTTCTTTCTCAACCGTCCCATCCTCAGTCTAAAATGGCTTTTCTTCCTCGCATTCCCAATTTAATCGCTCTCCCCTCCCGTCCCCACCCACGGCGGCCGGCGACCGGAACAGGCGCTCTCCTCTCCGCCGCAAGCCACCGACCTAAACACTAAACAGGCGCTCTCCTAGCTAGCTAGCAACCCCACGTACACACACACACTCCCACACACCCACACCAATATATATATATATATATATTGATATAGATATATAGATATATATATATATGTTGATGACAGCACCATCCCAGCGCAGAAGAAGAACAGCAATATTCCACAACAACAGCAACAACGATAATAATATGGCGGCAAATTCAGGCATAGAGTTAAGGATCCCCTGGAGATCAATCCTCCTCCTCACGGCGACCGCCTGTTTGGTGTGGTCGAATAATGTCGGGGTGACAAACGCCCAGGACTACGACGACTCCTCCTCCTCCTCGGCCGAGACAACGCTGCCCAAGGAGGCCAACAGCTGCAACGGAATATACCTGTCGTACAGCCTCGTCTCGCGGGAGAAGGAGCTGCCGCACGTGAAGAACGTGACAGCGCAGGCGTGGGCTTTCAAGTCCTCGGCCACGGTGCTGAACGCGGGCAGCACGGAGCTGAAGTCGTGGAAGATCTTCATCGGTTTCCAGCACCGGGAGATCCTGGTGTCGGCCAGCGGCGCCGTCTTGGTGGGGACCGACGACTTCCCGGCCCCGGTCGGCAACGGGACGTTCCTGGCCGGGTACCCGCAAGCCGATCTAAAGACGGCCATCGACACGGCCGGGGACATGACCCAAATGGAGGTAAAGATTGATATCAAAGGAACCCAGTTCGGGATTAAGCCCCCTGGTGTTCCCATGCCCAAGACCATCCGGCTCGAGAATGATGGGTACAAGTGTCCGGCTCCCACCCTTAAAAGTACGCGCGTAACCCTTCATTTCTGTTGATTTCTTCTCTTCTTTTTTTTTTAAATTATGGGCGTTATCCTACCAGCATTTTCTTTTTATTAATTTGATCGATTTCTTGCATTTTAAATTTCCTGAAACTTTGTACAAATGTTTTTTTCATGATGTTTAATACTTCTCCTCTTTAAAGAATTTTAATTTGGAGCTAGCCGAGTACTCTTTGTTAGATAACATTTGTTTCCTATATATGTTTGCAAAAATCAAAGTAAGCTTTTACATAGAGAGAGAGAGAGAGAGAGAGAGAGAGAGAGAGAGAGAGAGAGAGAGAGAGAGAGAGAGAGAGAGAGAGAGAGTTAATTAATTAATAATGGTTTACCATGAAAAGGTAAAGGCTAATAATTAATGGTTGGAAATGTACTTGCGTATGTTGTGGGTACTTGCAGAGAGCTCCATGCACACGTGCTGCGTGCCGGACCCAAAATTCAAGTTGAAGAAGGCGAACGCCACCAAGTACCAGCGTCGGCAGGACGGCGACTTGTCCCTCACCTACGACATCCTCCAATCCTATGGCGGCAACTACCAGGCCCAGGTGACCATGGACAACAACCACCCCCTGGGCCGCCTCGACCACTGGAACCTCACCTGGGAGTGGATGCGCGGCGAATTCATCCAGTCCATGCGCGGCGCCTACACTCACCGACACGATCCCGCCGAGTGCCTCTACGGCACTGCTGCCCAGTACTACTCCGACCTCGACTTCTCCACTGTCATGAGCTGCGAAAAACATCCCGTCATCTCGGACCTCCCTGCCACTCGCGCCAAGGACGAAAAGGTGAATCCAAACCTCATCTCATGAAATATGTACTACTGTTGTCTCTAAACCCAGCTATAACTCTGCCAAACAAACGAATCCCAAATCATTTTCTTGCATGGACATAAGTTGTCCGAGCCCTACAAAGCCAAAGCAGAAATTAAGATTAATTATATCATTACAATTAATGAGTTGGCCAAGTCGAATGCTACGTATCACAATCTTTTCTGACGATTGTGAATCCCTATATATGTGAGTGTGTTATCTAGCTATTAATTAGAGCAAACTCTTTTCTTAATTAAAGTTAGATAAATAAACTATTACATGACAGACGCTAAGGACAAGGCACATTCCCATCACCTCACCTCAGATCTATATGTATATATATCCATTCATTAGGTCTCACTGGGTACGCTTATACGTAACCCAAGGCTTTTAAATGCACAGTAAAATTTTTTACTTATATATATATATTTGTGAAACCTCGATTACATAATTATATACATGTTTAAACGGAGTCGTTAAATATTATATTTGTATTCAGTACCCTTATTTTTTCATGCGACTCTTTTTCTTTCTTTTTTTTACAATGGAAAAAAGGTGGGCAACCTGCCCTATTGCTGCCGCAACGGCACCCTCCTCCCCAGGATCATGGATCCAAGCAAGGCTCGCTCTATCTTCCAGCTCCAGGTCTACAAGATGCCCCCGGACTTGAACCGGACCGCCTTCACCCCTCCTCAGCACTGGAAGATCAATGGCGTCCTCAACCCTGATTACAAGTGCAGCGCACCGATCCGGGTGGACGCGAGCGAGTTCCCCGACAGTAGCGGCCTGGACGCCACCACCTCTGCCATTGCTAGCTGGCAGGTCGTCTGCAACATCACCCGGCCCAAGGAAAGGCAGTCCCGCTGCTGCGTCTCCTTCTCCGCCTACTACAACGAATCCGTTGTTCCATGCAACACCTGCGCATGCGGCTGCGACGACGACAGCGACGACGACGACACCACCACCGCAGGCACGTGCAACGCCAACGCTTCGCCGATGTTGCTGCCCGCGGAGGCGCTGCTGGTGCCTTTCGCCAACCGGACGGCCAAAGCGGTGGCGTGGGCCAAGATAAAAAAGCTGCCGATCCCGAAACCCAGGCCATGTCCGGATAATTGCGGGGTGAGCCTCAACTGGCATATCAACGCGGACTACAAGGACGGGTGGACCGCCCGGGTCACGCTCTTCAACTGGGGCAATGTCAACTACGAGGACTGGTTCACGGCGTTTCAGATGAACCGGGCCTACCCAGGCTACGAGAACGTGTACTCCTTCAACGGGACCAGGGTCCCTGAGGTCAACAATACCATATTCTTCCAGGGGCTTCCCGGGTTGAACTATTTGGTAGGGGAGAAAAACGGGTCGGACCCACTCCGTGACCCGAAAGTCCCCGGGAAACAACAGTCTGTAGTTTCGTTCAAGAAGAAGCTCACGCCGGGGATCAACATTGTGCGGGGAGATGGGTTCCCCACCAGGGTGTTCTTCGATGGCGAGGAGTGCTCCATTCCGACCCATATACCCATTGGAGGCGGATCTCGGACTCGGATCGGTCTCGGTTCGTTGGTACTACTTGCGTTCACGACATCATGGGTGCTGCTCGTGGATCGGGTGTGATAATTTAGAGCTAGCCCTGCTCGGATATGCTAGCAAGGGATATTAATTTATGAAGGCCTGACTGCTGTGTTTCTTTATGGACAAGCTCCTTCCTATGTTGCCTAGCAAAAAGGATTATAAAAAAACAAAGGAAAAACATATAAGGGTTGTTCACATTATTAAGCACTTCCTGAACAAGAAGCATATGCTATTTAAGATTATAATTTGACGAGTAGTTGTTTTTTGTAGGGTTAATTAAACATATGCATGGTTGGATCAATTTACAGCTTTCTTTAATTTCCGCTTATACTTTAATTATTGAAGTGCAATACCATGTATACTTTTTTACAGAAAAACTTTGTGCAAACTTGTTTCTGGTGTGAGGTCACCGGATGAACGGTCCGCAAGCCGTACACACACCAGCTTACATAAAGCAGGTGTGTTGAAATGATCTACTTAATATGCATGTGTTGAATTGTAGGATATATTTTCAATCGTTTATATTATATTGTTACAGTAGTTTACTGATTTTATAATTAAATAAAATTATTAATTTTGAATATCAAAAATATAACTAACGGTTTAAATTGCAAATCTTGCGCACCGCGCAAGCATATTAATCCCAATAAGAGCTGCACGCGCATTATCTTTAACGAAAGAGATAATAAGGATACCGATTAATAAAGAAAGGATATCGCTTTTTGCGCAACGCAGGCTCCTTCCTTATTAATAAAGATAATGAAACAAAGATATAAAAAGAAACCATGTTAGAACATGAGTACGCCAATATAACTAGGGGTAAAGATATAGAAATTTGTACTAAGGTGAGCTACAATATCAAAACCCGAGTACTAAGTGTATTTAAAGAATAGAGGGGAGACTAGTGGGGAACAAGAAAATGTCCCGTGAAAGTTTCTCTAACAAAAGTTAAGGAGTTCAACCAATGGTTTGTATATCAAGAGAGGAGAATGTCACATATATATATATATATATATATATATCAAAAACAATAACAAGAAATTTAATAGAAATGTTCTTTAATGTTTAGACTTACAATAGTTTGCAAAACTCTATATGCGATTAGTTAAAATGTAATTAAGGATAAAAATAATATCTCTCAGTATTAAATACAAAATAACAATATGATCTATACATAAAAGGTTTTATAATATTTTTTTATTGTTTATGCCGTTCTGCTTGTATGTCTTTACTTCAGAAACTCATGGTAGAAAGTATTCAATCCAAGAAGACTGAACTATAAACCTTTAATAAAAGATAAAGGGATGCCAAAATCCAACCATGTTGCACTGCGCATCGGAAAATCTTGTCTTAACTTAAATGGTCTTGCCCTTCGCAATGATTACTATTTTGCTTCGTAACTTATACATAAAATAGTTTTTAAAAAATGTGTAATTGCGTAGGATACATTTTTTAGGAGTTGTTTTCTATATGAAAATAATATTTTGGTTTTGTAGATGTTATTTGGGGGGGGCCTCGTACAGTAATTGGATTGAACCGAGCGAGTTTAGCTGAGTTCGAGCTAAGCTTGTATAGTAACTGAGCTGAGCCGAGCCGAACTTATACAGTAACTAAACCAAACTTGAACAATGAGTCAAACTTGTATAGTATCAAACTCGTATAGTAATCAAGTTGAGCTTAAATAATAATGAATCACACTTGTACAGTATCGAATTCGAGTCGAATTTAATCGAACGAGCTATCGAGTGTATCCACTCATTTACAAGCCTAGTTGGGAGGCATCATCACAATGGGCAAGGGCAGCAGATTAGCTAGTGAGGGTCTAGGGGGGCGTCGCAGCAAGGGTAGGGATGGCAGGTGTCCAACAGCAATGGTTGGGGGTGGCCATTGGGCGGAAAGGGCATGCATCCATCAGCAGGAGCATCTTACAGTGTGAGAGAGATGAAAAACTATTTTTAAAAAATAAAAGCATCAAAAAATATTTTTTAATTTTTTACATTTGAAAACAAATTATTGTTTAAAACAAAATCCGAAAACACATGTCCAAAAAAATAAAATATTTTTATATTTAAAAATAAACAACTGTTTTTAAAAACAAGAAACAAACCCGCTCCTACTCTTTTTATTCACTATGGTTTGATGCAAATGATTACTATTAATATCTGTGATGAAAATAAAACGACAATATAATTTTCAAAAAATATTGTAAGAAAGTGTCATGCCAATTTTAAAATTTACACTTAATAGGTATAATTTAAAAAAGAAAAAATTGAGCCCGATGTGCCCTCTATGCATGATATAGAAAGACGTATTCTTAACTTTATTTTTTTAATCTGTTCTGTGCAAAAGGTTGTTTCGGTAATTCTCACACATAATAATTAACGAAAGATATCGATTTCAAGCCCAACAAATGATTATTAGTTATTCTACCACGCCAAAATTCGCCTGGTGTATATATATATATATATATATATATTAATCATTCAATCAATTTTTACTAGGCGGCAACAACCCCAACAAATGACAATAATAAACGAAAGATATCGATTTCAAGCCCAACAGTTTTCTTTGATCTGCTACAATGCTGTCAGTTGGGCTATCTTAATCATTACATGGATCATCACACTACCTAGCCAAGAGTCAAAACGAAGTGTAAAAGTTTTCTTCCCAAATAATTTTTTTGACCCGAGGGAAGAAAAAAAGCAATTGGTATCATCAGAAAACGTTTACTTTGGTTAGTATGCGTCATGTCTTCTTGGCCTGCAAGCATTACAATCATAGTCAACGATTCAACAGACCAGAAATGACTGGAAAGCAAAAAAAAGATGTGGACATCACTTGAAATAGCTAACAGGTGGAAACACCTTTCAACACCCTTTGTTTTTCTTAAGTGAACCACAGGTGGAAACCTCTTTTTTGAGGGGTTAAAAAATCTGTGTACTATAATTGAGATGTATTCTCATCAAGAATAGGAAATATGATATACCTTAAGATATTTCTTGTGAAGTTTCATTGCCCCAGTGCAAGCCTTTCTAGCATCTATGTTGCCAGTTATGTCATTCAATATCTGTTAAAAGAAACATAAGATTCAGATAAGTCTCCGGAAACATCATTGGATATGGGGCCGAACTGTAAATGATTAGTTTATCAATCTCACCTTCACTACATCATCCAGCCCCCGAGCTTCTGTAAGTAGTTTAGTGCTCTTCTCTTTCAAAACACTAGCGACAAGGAAAACAGAAATGGGGAGAGGTGCTTCAGCTTTGCGTCCCCCGTTTCTTAAGTTTTCCCTTTCAAACTTCCCAAACTGACGAATCGACTTTGGTTTTCCTTTAGATCCCTCAGCTTTGACATTACCTGACTCAGATCTCTCATAAATAAAGAATAAGTCGGGATCATATTCCAGAGCCCACATCATCTGCAAGAAGTTTAAGAAAAAGAAGCATAAAAGCCACACGTGCAAGGAGGAAAAAAAATCAGAGAAACTAGCTTTGTTAAATTTGACAAAACCAATTCCTTCCACATCGAAGAAACCTCTATCAATTAACCATCAAAATTTGAATTGTCAAATAATTGCATTTAGATGATTTGTATTTGGTCTTCACAAAATCCAAAAAGCAATTGTACATGAAATTTCCTCTCCAAATCTGCCAGGAAAACCATGAAGGAGAAATGCAAGGCAATTTATGAACTCTACCTCCCAAAGGTACAATGAGTCACCAAAAGAAAATTCACGGCGAAACAAAACCATGAGCATTCTGAAAGCAAAAAGGTAGTTTCCTCCACCCAGTGTCTCTGTTCATAATCAAAAGACAATATAAAATTGGTTTTCTCGAGCAATAAAGCCATAGATGCCCAACAAGGGCAGGATTATATCAAATTAAAATAAAATAAAATAAACATAGCATATTTAAGATAGTACATAAAATGATGAACTAGCGAAAAATATGCATACCCAAATGCTGGTGAAGCTTTGGATGGATTACTTGTGTAATAGATGCTAAACTACTAAGTTGTTTCTCCACCCCAACAGAGCTTTCAGTACATCTGAAATTTCCTCGCTTTGAATTGAAGTAACAAGTCAAATCATAACCAAATGTATGCCAAGTTTAAAATTGAAGAGTGAAGCAGAAATTAGTAGTTCAAAGTACAGTTCCATATAAAAGATAAAACTCCTTCAAAAGTCAAAATTTGTGGAAATAAAACCACAAGTACAAGAAAAATGCATTGAGGAAGATAATGAATTTCAATTCATTCACTATTATGCACATGCATTGGACGATTTAAGACAATGGAATATTATGCACAAGCAGCCAGCAAACATGTCACTCAATATCACTACACATGATAATTTTACAACATATGCATTTGTTTTCACGTGAGCAGTGTTTAATTTTGACTAGAGGAGAAAATTAAGTGAATAAAATAAATAATGGACTTTCCAGTAGAGAAATACTTAAGTGTGAATAAAAGAAATAATGAACTTTCGAGAAAGCTAAAATTTTGAAAATATAATATAATATAATAAGAATAATAATAATAAGAGCATGAGCTCCACCAATATTTGCAACAGTGCAAAACAAAGCAAACATGATGAACTTAACAATCACTACAAATAGGCTGAGTATTTAAGGTCTGCAAAACATGGGATAGGGAATGCGGGTCCAACTCGAAAATAAAAATGAATAGCAATAACAATAAACTACTAAAATAATACAAGTATAAAACTAGATTTAGGGAAGCAAACCAACCAACCAAGCCATTGAACAATCTCTAAACTTAATTTTCAAGCTTGACAGATAAATTTCATTTTAACACCAGGTAATATTCCTCATTTCGATTGCAGAAATTCAAGGGTTCATTGATGCTCATAACTTTCACAATTTCTCGATCTGTGCAAGAGGCCCAACTTCCATTTTTTGGCTCGAAGTTACTGTTATGGCTTGTTGGATTCTTGTTTTCAGTGGCTCTACTCTACCATTCACATGTGTTGTTCATAGCCCCAAAAATGAATCTACTAGTGTATTTCAAGGGAGCAACATCCGCAAAGAGATGTATATGGAGCATTTTGGGAAGTTAAATTATTGAAGGTAGTGGGCTAACAAGAGCAAGCAACAGCCCAAGATAGTGGGGTATGAAGAGTGTAGAGGTCCCCAGATTCAAGTCCTTTACCCATAATCTTTTTTGTCATAACATCCTCAAATAAGCAACAATAAAGACAGAATAGGGAGGGTCGATCAAATTGGGAGTAACAGAGACATCGACTGTCGTCGGGGAGAGAGCAAAGAGACGTCGGCAATAAACAAAGAGAGAGACGTCGATGGATGTCATCGATAGCAGACACGTCGATGTCGACGTCATCGGGAAGAGATGTTGAAGTCGGCGCCAGGCAAAGACGTCGTAGTCGTCGAAGTCTTGAGTAGGAACGTCGTTGAGTGGTGTAGAGACGTCAACAAATACAGATCGTCGCCGGCAAAGTCGTCGTCGATGGGCGGGAACATCGACAGAGGCTTTGTCATAACCAGGGACGTCGATGATGGTAGATTCAGGCAGAGACGTCGTGAATGCCATTGGAGTTGATGTTACCGAAGTCGTCGTTAGGCAGAGACGGCGAAGTCTTTCGCAGAGTCATCGACGACGAACGATGATTTGAGGAAGACGACAACAAGCAGAGAAAAAGACAAACGAGCAGAAGACCGTAGGTTACTTTTATTTTTATTTTTATTTTAACATGGCTCTAGTAAAAACTTAATCAATGCCAATGCCATGTGTTTCCCATGCATGCACCTTAGCATGATGAGTAGCACACAAAAGAAAATGTGGGCTTTACCTACATGAAAGTCAAAATAGGAATAAAGTCTACCATCTAATTCATTATTTTAATCGATTTTAAGTTATAATTAGTCATCTTGGCAAGAAGCAAATCATAGAGCAAAAATAGAAAATCTACTATCAAGAAGAATGGTGAGCACAAAATAGTTGAAAAGGCAATAGTTTTTTAAGTTAAATGTCATGTACCAATCTACGCATTAGGCGTTCAAAACACCAAAAAGCATCTGCTTCATCTTCAAGGAGTAATATCATGGGGGGAACAAAGATCACTCATGCCTGTCAATGATTTTCAAGAAGTCAGAATTTGAAAGTCAGCAACTTTACTGCACAATCTATTTTTATGCATAAACTACAACTAAATCTACAAATGTGTGAAAATAGTACAACAAAAGAAACTAACAAACAACCAAATGCACAATCCTCACCAGAATGCTAATTATCAATAGGTTTTTTCTCCTATGATTAACATCAATAATAATTGAAACAATTCTAGAAAAAATACACAACTATTAAGCAAGAAACATATTCCATTCAATACCAACAAGAAAAGTCATTTAAAGTTCAAAGCAAACGAGCATAGTGTTTATGCCTTTTACTAATAAACAAATAAACATAAGGAACCCTTGAAGTTTCCACCCCGTCAATATCCAACAAAAACACAACATTCTACCAACCCCCCCTGAAAAAGAAAAAAAAAATCTTATAACACATTGAACTCGGAAGTGCTAGGTATGTGTAAAAAAATTTAATTACAGTAATATTCCCATTCAATATCTAACGAATATTAAATTTACACAAGTATTCACATTTGTTAGAGATTAATTTCAATAATATCTAAAATTTAGTAGATAATATTTAAATATTAAATAGCAATAATTACATAGACGAACATATGCATTTTTATTTGGATATGAATTCAGATAAATAAGTGAATATACAAATAATTTTTTCATCTAAGAGTTCTATTGAAATTAATGAGTCTGGTGCCTCCTGAGATTTAACAAACTATTCTTTTCTATGTTTTTTCCCCTCAAGGAGGATGCATATAGGATATACAAGAGCAAGTGAGCAAGCCTATATTTATAAATATGGGTTTTTTTCCCAGTAATTTAAATATTTATGGTCGTTTTTTTCTTCATTTCTAAGTAGGATGTAGATTTTTATTAGAGCTTTTAGTCCATATAATAAGAGCTCTAATGCATTAAGGATCTACGGAGAGTTGAAATTTGCTCACGAGAATGGGGAAGAGATGACAGTGCACCTTCATGAAACAGCCCTGTTTTGAGGCCTTTCGCTTTGCATTATATATATTGTTTCAAAAAAAAAAAAAAAAAGACTCATCTACATCTCCTTACGCTGCATCTCCTTTGTTCCTTTCTTCACCCCACACTACCGCAATTTTGTTTCAATGGAGTTGATAATCCAAAAAAAAAAAAAGTTTATCAAGCTTATAATTGATTATGGTCACTCCTTCACGGGCTGCCATGTGAATTGGCTGGCCCTACCATTCCAGCGCGTCTCTCTTTCTCCAGAGATGCTGTGGGCCTAGAAGATGGAAGCTATGCTGAACATCAGAGGATGAGTAGCAATGCACACCCGTTTGCCATGACTAAGGCACCAGATTGTAGCAGTAGCGGCTGCTTGCAGTGATGAGGTCACCGAATCTGGATGATTCAACAACATGTGGAGGGATCATGGTGGTTCTGGAGTTATTGCTTCTGCAGTAGAACAAAATTGAATCTGGAGCGTCACTGAACGATGGCTGATGGAGATACAATGGCAATGGATCAGTGGAAAAAAAAAATGAGAGATTTGTACTTTGTTCGGTGAGGAAGAGAAAGAACAAATATTGTATGAACGTGTTGATGTATAGATGAGATGCTGGGGAGGGTGAGAGAGACGAATAGAGAGAGAGTGGGCGTGTGTGGGAGAAATGAATCTGGTAGAGAGAGATCATCTAGCCATGATATTTTTCAAATGAATTTGGGAATATGATAGGTTTTGCAGTATTTATTAGCATGAAGTATTTATGAACGTCCTGGTTTTAGCACAGAACACTCAAGAAGATGAAGATTCAATCATTCAATGTAGTGGAAAGACGTATTCTTCTTCATCTAGAGATTTCAAATGTGGTCCCTGCACACCAACTTCCATCAACAGGGTAGTAGCAGACAGTGCTTTATTTATTCTTCTTTTAAACCCATTTCTGTTAACAAGTAGAAATACTTTCTTGAATAAATACCTGGATGTTTTTTGCCTAAGATTTGAGGATGTATTTTTGGTCCAAGTGATTTTGAGTGACGTCCTAGGCTGATCTAATGATCTGTGGTAGCCTAGCGTGAAGAAGATAGTATAGGAGATGTGGTGAAAGGAGATGCAGACAAATGTTTTATAAAAAATATATAAAAAGCAAAATGAAGCGGCCCCAAAATGGGCCATTTCAATTACAGCGCACTGATAAAGGTGCACTGATATATATATATACACATATATGATTTTTTTGACTTTGTGTAACACCTTTATAAGGCCAGAGTAAAAGATAGAATGTCCCACCTTGGCAATAGCCAACATCTTCGTCCATCCAGGCATAAACAGCTAGAATGTCCCAGAGTTTGGATAGGTTTTCTTGCTTCTCATAAAACACCAATGTCCTGTCAGTGCGAACCACATCGAGACCTATCATACATTTTAAGCCATACAAAAAGGATGGGAACAATCTATAAGATAAAATTTCCCAACATGGAGTGTCGAAAAAGTAGTAGTTAATAAGACAAAACAAATGGTGCTAAAATGGGTGAGGCGATACATTAAAAAGCCTTGGGCCAAGTTGAAAAATTAAAATAATGCTTTCAACCCGAAAAGTTTATCAGGACCAGCAGCTTGAAGTTTTGAACAAGGTGAACATCCCTAATATTATCTTATATATATCGTTAAAATTATCCAAATCTATTTCTTTTACATGCTAAATGATAGATGCCATGGAAATAAACAAAAAAAAAAGCAAATTATTTCAACCAACAAAAGTACTAAAGCATCTGATGAAAGAAAAAAAAACCAACAAACCTATTTGATGTAGAGAAAGCTTCCACTGGGTAACTTTTTTATCTGGAAGACCATGATTAGATGGGTCCTTCACAACACCTAAACCGTAGGTAAACTTTTTATTGCCGATTACTTCAGGCGAAATTAGTCCTTTTTCCAGATTTGCCTCTAAGAGTACTAAAGGATCTAGAATGGGCTCCCCATCTTCAGTAACAACAGGTGCAGTGATATACCTTCCACTTCCAATGACTGGAAACATTTGACGACACTCTTCTTTCCACTGAGCATATTGTTGCCTGTAGGTACAGAAGTTGGACATCACAACTTTATTTAGATCAAAAATTAAGGTCAGACTGTCAGAGACTTAACTCTTGAAGGAAGACCATTGGTTACAGAATCATAAAGTACCATGCATCATGAAGTTACATGGCGCTGTAGTAATTTAAGCCCTTGAAACCAAAATATGCGCTCATACATTTAATGGTTTTAAAGTCCAAATACAATAAACAAAATACATAATTGGTTTTCATCTCCTCAATAAAGTACATTCAGAAGACAATCAAATTTTCCAAATGATTAGGTATAATGATATAAATAGTGATGATCAGTGTATTGAATTTGTAAACACACACTACATCCTACTGAGTCCCTTGGTTCTTGACTCTTGTGCATGGGTGATGGGAAGTTCACCTGGGATGAGCACCTCTGAAACAGCAAAGTTGGGCACATCAATTAATGTGCACCTCAGATTGGTATAGCCTACTCATGCATCTTCTGCTACTGTCTTACCACCTGCTTAAGTCTCCTTTCCTCCAATGTTATTCATGAGCAATTTTAGTGTTTATTTACGGTTCTTTAAGGTCCTCTCTACCATTTCAAACAGACCAAAATGATGGAAAATTTTCTATTTGGAATTTTATTAGGTCTAATTCTGATCACTTTGGCTGCATATTTATGATACAAAAGTGCTGATCAGTAGGACCACTGATGAATTAAAATCCCCTTTTTGAGTGACCTGCTCCAAGGGGAATCATAACATCATGCACAAAATAATAGGAACAATTTAAACAGTATATATCTCCCATCTCCCATGTTTTAAACATCCTGGGAAAAAAACCAATCTAAATCCAAATCCACATACTAACCAATCTATATGCACTTAATATAATATCTGGTGTACAAAACAATAAATGTTAATAAGATGTATAGATATACCTTCTATGTTGCCTTATTTGATCTCGCTCATCAAATGTACTCTTAGCATCATAACAACCCAGAAGGAATTCCCAAACTTCTCCTCTAATAGTAGGATGGATCCCCTAAAATTCCAAACAGACAATTATTTAAGCTTAAGCCCCCACAAATGTACTAAATGTAAATAAACAGACAAACCAAAGCGCATTCCATCATCCATATTATATTTACAAGGGTACATGGACCTTACAATGTTAAGCTAATCATAGGACAGAAGGTCTAAACTAATAATAAGACAACACAGCCATACAAACGTACAAAATATAAAAGAACAAACACAAACCAAAGCATACCCCATTTTATATTTGCAAAAGTAGATGGATCATCTTGCAATGCTAAGCTAATCATAGGACAGAAAAGGTAAACTAATCATAAGCCAGCAGGGGCTGCACAACTCAACCCCTTTTTTGGATGTCACAAATTGAACCAATAATCTGAAACCATTAAAAGAGACTAGTTATCTTGAACTCCTTTATGGTAAGGAAGTTCAGAGTAAGACACTCACCGAAAAAAGAAAAAAAAAGACTAGTTTTCTTTTGTTTCTATATTTGCATTGCAAGGGCGAGAATGACTTTGTATGGAGACCAGTAAGCACACTTAGTGACAAATGTTGAGACATGAACTTACGCCTCCTTGAATTCGATTTAGTGTCTTGCCTATGTCCAGATAACCTTCAGGAGTAAATGCAGCCTGCCATTTCCTTGCACTCAAAGTTTTACCAGCCTGGATATGGAAATGAAAACATTTTAATTAGTAGTGTGGCAAAATCTGGCACATTAGTTATGTCGTGATCATCAATGAATTATATAAGCGAGCCAAATCTTAGCAGGAGACACAAATTCTGGTGCCTGATACACAAACATGGGTTCAATGGAACAAACAGACATTTGGGCCTAATGCATAAAAGTGAGCTTGGTTTCATCACTCTTTCTTTGTATAGTAACACTCTTTACAAAAGTTCTAACAACAAAGAGTCAACACTGATAATAATATTTAATTCCATTAAAAAGATGAAGTTTCTTTTACACAGAGTACAACAAGCCACTGAAACGAAGTACAGATGGCATCATCAATCGACATTTAGCTTAACATTTTTATACCAAAAAACAAATCAATCGACATTTTTATGGACATTTTTCCAAAATCAAAACTATCATTAAATTGATCCTACTTAAGAAAAAATGGGCCTAAATAAGTAAAACTTAAAACAGCAGCCGATACCACTCATAAAAATACAATGTAAAAACAGAAACTCAGGAAAAAAACAAACAAACAAACAAACAAACAAATGGGGATCCTAGTAATGCAGCTTAACCTTGATACGTTCAGGACACCAGATTCAAACTATGAATCATCCGATGCAATCAATACCTTGATTTTGAATTGTGTTTTTGGAACATCAGTGCACTCCGGTCGAACCTTGTAGAAAGAATCGGTGGGAGCTCCAGGGTCCCTCCACATATTATTCAGCCAGTTACAACACACCACCTCTTTCACACACACGAACCCAGAAACCGAAACAGAACACACAACCAACAATATAGCAAAACAAAACAAAAAAACAGAAACCACTCTCGAGCTGAAATCTTCACACAGAAAAAAAAAAACGGGTTTTGAAGGAAAACCCAACCCAGATCACGAACTCAACTCAAAAAAGAACAAAGAGAGTACATAAAAATGAAAAACAAATCAAGAGACAATGAAAGACATTGGCATAATGTATGATTTGGTGTACTTGAAAAAATGATTAGTGCGAAACTTCTCCTATCGAGTATCGAGGGTCCAGTATATATTAATATTATAGAGAGCCACCTTGCAAACGTTATGCGTTAGGTCCTATGCATCCTATGTCTGTATTTATTATTAATTATTGCTACTTTTATTATTAATATTTTTTTTATTTTGTTGGATTTGGAAGTATGGAACGCGGGGCTTCACTGACCAGTTGACTGCCATTTTTCCCCCTATCATTATTTAAATTTTTCATAAGTAATATTATGATATTAATAATATTAATTTCTTTATTATTTAAAATTAATAATACATTTAATGTTCCAAAAGCCCTTAAAATTGTCTTGCTTTGTGTTTTAACATATTTAAACTTGTCATATTTGCCTTTCCGAATAAATATTATATTTATTTCTTAGAATTTGGCTATATTCTAAAAAAAATTTACATATTATTATTCATCTTTATCTCTATTTTTAAAATAATAATATTTTATTATTTATTTATTGATTTTTTCTTTCTCTTTCATTTATTATAATCAATTAAAACTTTACATGTCTAAAAATATATATTAAAAATTATTAAAAAAAAATAGTATTTAGAAATAAATAATAAATCCTCAAATATACATATTCAATATTTATTCTCTATCCTTATATCTCGTTTTAGAGCATCCACATTAGGTTTGGCATAATCAAAATTTTCCTATAATTTAGAAAAAAAATATATTAATTTGTAAAAAAACATATATATTAAGTTTCCTAAAATGGAATATAGAAATAGGAAATGAATAGTAAATTTTCATATTTAGGGATTTATTATTCATCTTCAAATACTTTTCCTATAATTTTTAGATATATATTTTTATATATATAATTTTTTTATTGATTGTAATAAATAAAAGAGAGAAATAGAAAATAAAATAAATAAATAAACGAATAAATGTATATAGAAATAAAGAACAAGATGTATGATATTTTTTAAAATAAGCAAATTTTAATGAATATATATATATATTATTCATCCTTAAAATAAGGATGAAAATGTCAAACCAAATGTGAATGCTCTCAACGAACCTAGTGTTGATGCTTTTTTATATAAATTTGTAATCTTTTCTTCTAAATTATACGAAAATTGTAGAGTATGAGAACTTTGCAAGTCTCACATCGGGTAGGAGGAGAACGAAGTGTGCCTCTTAAGAGAGCATGGAGACCTCTCCTGACACGAGGCCTTTTGGGGTGTCTGTGGCACTACCAAGAACAAAAATAGAGATTGGGCTTGCGCCATGAACCGGACAATATCATGCTACGGGGGACTTGGGCTGTTACAGATGGTATCAGAGCTGGGAACCAAGTCGATGTGCCATAGTCCCACAAGGACGTGGGCCTCCTAAGGAGGGTGAATTGTAGAGTCTAAGAACTTTGCAAGTCTCATATAGGGTGGGGAGGAGAATGAAGTGTGCCTCTTAAGAGGGCATGGAGACCTCTCTTGACACGAGGCCTTTTAGGGTATCTGTGTGGCACTGCCAAGAACAAAATTAGAGATTGGGCTTGGGCCTGAACTGGACAATATCTTGCTATGGGAGACTTGGACTATTGCAAAATTTTTGATTATGTCAACTCTAATATGGATGCTCTTACAAGAAAGCAAAACGTAAATCGAACCTAATTATCTTTTAGGCGAACATTGAAATTATTGGTGACTAAGTACATCAAAATATTTAATTTTAAATCAAATTAAACCTTTAAAACATTGTTTTAGCTTACTTTGTTTAAATTTTTTGTATTAACATAGGCAGCTCATGCTAATATGAAATTGAATTGCTTGTAAAAACAACAAATATAAGAATATAATATAAAAAATTATAATATTGTTAAAAAATTGTATATTAATTATTTTAACTATTTAGTTTTAATATAATTTAATTAATAGTCATGGACAGAGTTTCTTTTAATAAATCGAACGTTGAACAACTCACAAGCAAGTAATCATTTACCACTCGAAACTTCATCCATATATTTTTCCATGTTTTATATGGCAATGACTACAAATCCTTAATCCTACTCATCGCATGGTTGTTAAAGGCAATGTCCTATGTTTTCCCAAACATTGTGAACCTTGCAATTAGAAAAAGTAACGGCTGCTTACCATTTGCTATTCTCACCTTAGCCAACTATCGATTATGCACACTTCGTTGAGACTAGTCCTAAATATGCTCTGTCACATCCTTGAATCCCAGGAAACTTGAAACTGAGAACATGACTCCCCATACTTACACCTAAATAATCAAAAGGTAGACGACAAACACCAATATGGATTACACAACTGTTATTGCTATGAATGTACTTATACAATCATACAACAAGAGTATATATGTTCGTTCCCACATGACATGCAATCAATAAAAATTGAAATTGTTTAATAATAACATGTTATCAATTTAATAAAACTTTCACAGACTCTTGTCTAGATAACAAATAAACTAATAAAAAATCATGAGTCAATACAATGTCATAACATAAATCATTACATCAAATAGTAAATAATTAGCAACTAGCTCACAAGGCAACTGATAGGTATGTTTATTTGTGTAGTTCTACCTATGTTTTGTTGCAATATCCATTTTAAATCACCAAATTTTGCATGTGTTTAGGGAGTGTTCTCTCCCTTTTGCTTCTAGCTGTATTTGGAGTGTTTTTGTGGTGTTTTGGTTGGAAATGTAGGTGTTTATAAGTGTATAGATAAAGTAAGAACAAAGAAAAAGGAGTGATCTACTTAGAACCCAATCAATGTGGCAGATTAGAGGTCAACGTGATCAATATCAAGCATGATTGAAGGTCAATGTGGAGGACCAAAGTGACAACGACCAGCCTTAACTTGAAGACTAGGTTGACATGAGTGGTCGACACGAGAAGAGGGAGCTTTGGTTGATGTCCTTTGGTCGACACAAAACTTTTGGGTCGATGTGGTTGATTTATGTGTTATTTATGTTAATGTGTTCTATTTTAGGTAACCCTACTTGTGTGCATCTGTAATGATCCGAATTTGAGGTTCTGGGAGATAACCATATGAGGGGATATTTATTTGGAAAAACAAATATTAATATAGTAATGTACTTATCAAATGAAGCATTTTGACAATAAGTGGGCCCGATTTGGAATCGGTGTCCCAGAAAGATAGTTCAATGATTTTTTGGTATTTTTGGGCAGAAAGTATAAAAAGGACAGTAAAGAACCCTAATCCCCAAATTGAAATTTATTCTTACATTTCTAGAGAGAGAAAGAGAGGCGGAGGATAAAGAAAGTAAGGGGAAAGTGAATTTGGGGCATTCCGGACTCAAATCAACCGTAATTAAAGTAGGGATTCGTGTTCTACACCTTGTTTTACTTGTTTCTTAGCATGTGATAATGATTAAACTCATGAAATGTGCTAAATTGATGCATATGGGTGGAATGACCCATATGTACATGGGATGTTAATTTTGGTGATGTTAATGTGTTTTTAGTCATGGTACAATACCTAAAATGTAATAAGAGATGGTGGGATCAAACCTATAATTTAGAAGATGCAGATAAAACCCTATGTAGTTTGATTTGAGATCTCTACATTTCTCTATCTCTAATAAGTTGCAGAGGATAAGCTTAAACATGAAAACATGGAATAAGGATCTGAGTTTTCAACTCACACGAAGTAAGGACTGGAAGACACAGAATAAGGATTCAAGTGTTCAACTGATACGGAGTAAGGAACGATGATACGGAATAAAGAATCTAAGTACTTCATTAATACGGAGTAAGGAACCTTATTGTGGAATAAAGGATCCGAGTACTTAATTGACACGTAGTAAGCAACTAAAGATATAGAATAAGGAACCTTGATACGGAATAAACATCCGAGCCTTCCATTAGCTCGGAATAAGTCTCCATACTCCTAACTAAGAAAATATTTCTCCAATTACTTGCGAAGTCAAATCAGCGCATTCAAACTCAACAACTCGTTGTGTCCCAATGTAAGATAAGATTCGTTGAAGACCTCTATATCATCTTACACGTGAATCACTCGGATGCGTGGACAAAACCCTTAATGAAATTGGAACTATATAAAGTAAATTTAATATACTCATACTTCCAATATCTCAAGCTTCATATCTGCAGCATTTAAAGGAGAGATAGTTTACAAGGAGAAGATCTTCAATGCAGCTCATCACCCAGGAAGCAATGTTAAAGTTCAAAAAATGTCTACTCAAGGGATGTATATAAATATATAGTCATTTATACTTGTAAATGTGTGCTTTTGAATTTGTATTTTGTGCTATAGCGAGTATAATAGAATAGTCTTAAAGTGCTACTGTAAACAAAAGAGAGATACTTCTTCAGTAGAGAAAAGCTAATGCAAACAACTTTATCTACTTTCCATTTTGTTATAATTATCGTTTGATAATAAAATAAAATACTTCCACTATATCTAATTATTTTCTACATCAATTCTATCTTTCAATTAGTATTAGTGTTGTACCAAATAGAAAAGAAAGAATCTTTCAAAGAGTCTATTCACTCTCCTCTAGGCTCTCAGGGACCAACAAGTGGTATCAGAGCAAGTTCTACCTGTTCAAGTAGAGATCCCTCTCTCTCTCTCTTGAATCTATCAATGGTCGAAGAAAGCAGCATGTTGTACAGCTCAAGTGTGTCAGAGCCCATCACTGGCTGTAGCAATAGTGGTAATACTATTCCAAGAACAATCATTAAAACCCCTGCTCCACACCTATGGAGTTTTGCTTTCACTCTGAGCAAACCTCCCAAATTCGCACCTGAACTCTTCTCTCAATGGAAGGTTCACATGCACACATTCATGATGTGCCATGATCACATGATGTGGCCCTGTATTCACCAAGAAATTCCAATACAATGACAATCAGAGATAATAGAGTAAGAAGGCACAAGACGGATGCTGAACTTACCAACGAAGAAAGAGCTTGGCAATTCACAAGTGAAAAGGCACTAGCGTATATTACATTTTCTTTGGACTCAGACGCATTTATAGACATCTAGGGCTGCACTATGGCGAAAGCCATCTGAGATAAACTGACAATCCTCTACGAGGGAAAGCAGTTCCAGATGAAGAACATCATCTGTGCTCTCAGATAGGAGTGTGAGAGCTTTTTGCATAAACCTAATGAATCCCTCGAAAGCATCTACAGGAGATTTGGCAAGCTCATACTCGATCTAAAAACTGTCAATGAGCGTTATTTAAACTTCCAAATCAATGACAAGTTTTTTCGCTGCCTGATCACTACTACTCCAAGCAACTCCAGATGCTGGCCACACAAAACTGGGTGTATGTTCCCCTAGAGCAAATCTACGGAGAGCTAAAGACTCATGAGGTCAGGTATAAATAATCTGACCGAGATGAGAAGATAGCTCAGAAAAAAGGGGTAACTTTTAAAGCTACAGAAGAATGTCTGAACATACAACACACGGATGATATTGAAGGGTCGAAAAGTTTTGACTCTGACTCAGAGGAGATTGCTCCTTATTCTCAAATCCTTTGAAAGGATTCTGAGGAAAAGAAGGAAGGGATGTAAAGGAGGATCCTCATCATTCTCTAGAAGGACGGAGCGATCTGAGTCTCTATCCCAAGACTGCTACAACTTTGGGAAACTGGGTCATTATGCTAAGGACTACAAATCAAAATCCAAGACGGTAGACAAGAGTGACGAGGATAGATTCCGACGCTCCACCTCCAATAATTCCAAGAATAAGAGAAAGGCGTTCATCTTCAAATATGAAAGTGGCATGGAAGAAGAGGATGAATCCTCTGATGATGAGCCAACTAAAAAAGGTAAACATCTGCCTCATGGCAAACATTGAAGTATCTTCTATCTTTGAGCTTTTTAGTAAAATAGAATCTCTTACTTCTGAACGTGATCATGAAAAAGTGAGAGATTAATAATTACTTAAATGTATCAAGACTTGAACTAACCATTTCCAATCTTGAAAAGAATTTAGCCAATCTAAGGAGTAAAGAGGTTTGGTATCAAAATCTTAGAGCTTAAAACCATTTACTCAGCACCAACTTAACAGGCCTAACCGTAAATCTAAAGAGAATCGAGAACGAACTTGAAAAGGAAAAAGAAGTAAATCATATATAGCTAAAATAAGGGGAAATAACCTCTACATTTAGGACTGATTCGGATGATGCTCGAGTCAAACCGGGCTTAAGCTCTGAAGAAGTTACCTCCACACCTGTTATTGAATGTCCTTCAGATTTCACTCCCAAACTAACCAACTTATATCTATTGAGCATATCTAAACCATTGGATGATTTGTTTCAGGTGGCACTATTGTTTTTGACTGTGGAGCTGAGGCTGCTATTGCGCTCCCCGAAGTAGTAGCACCCGTACCTAATGATGAAGGGGAAGCTTCTGCTGTTAAAGCCGAATTGTAGCACCCAAAAGGAAAGAAAAGGCTAAAGCTAGCATATCTAGTGCCGAGAGTGCATCACCATAGTGTAAAAGCCAAGAAATATGTACCTCCTATTTTCACTTTACACCATAGTGTATGCTCAATCTGTAGAGAATTAGGTCATTGCCACTATGAGTGTTGGATCTTATATGATGACTGATTATGTAATCAAGCTCACATCAATAATAAAAATGTAAAACATGCAAATTTTAATAATAGTTACATGATTGGGAAAAACCTTATAAGTGAATAAATAAATAAATAAATAGTTAACTAGCCGTTAAGAAGAAATAGTTGTTGGAATAGTTCTATGAGAAATATCAAATGAATGGTGTGATGAATTTTATAGAAAGGAAGAGTATTATAAGTATAGAAAGGAGTGAGAATATAGGATCTAGCCCTAGAGCAAACATACAACCCGAAACGGTTACTATATGAAACGAAAGTTATGTTAATATTTTATAGATTAGTTTATGGATATATACTGATTTAGTAAAAATACATCATCTATTTAAATTTATCACGTCAAAGAAAAGTAGTAAAAACAATTTTATTAATACTCCATAACAATAGTTATGCTTAGAAAGGATAGACTAGCGCAGTTCTGGAAGTCATCTTTAAAAATTTATAACTTTGTTTTTGTAGCTCAAAATGACTTGATGATTTTATAAAATGTTTAAAACTATGTTATATACCTTTGGTTAAAATTTCAGACTCATTGGATCAGCCCATTAGGAGAAACAATTCAAACAGTGCACAAAGGTCTAGTAGCACTCCCAGAATTTCTAGTCTCACTTCAAAACACAATAACTTTTGATATACAAGTCCAATAGACTTGAAATTGGTCTCAAAATGTAGATAATTAATTTAGGAATCCAGCTCAATTGGCCTTATTTAATTTAATGAAGAATCTAGAAAGTTATAGTCAAAATAGTAGGCCATGCACCCATGTGACTTTTGTGACCAAAAGAAGCTTCAAAGTCAAACAAATCCAAAAAAATTAAAAAAATGGGGGAAACAAAGGGACCACATGGTAGATAATAATGGGATAAGAATCAAATGATTTAAAAAGGAGAAAATTAGGGAATAAAATAAGGTATTAAAGATAAAGTTCCACTTACTACACCTACCACCTACCACCACCCTTGCCCTATATAAGGAGAGTTTTGCCTCCCCTCTTAATGTACAAGTCCCTCAAGCCATACCACGAAATTCCATTTACAAAAACTCCCTTAAGCCCTCTTAACACCCCAAATACTTTACTCAAACCCTTTTTGTTTTTGGTACTTACCAAACGTCGAAGTTCTACGAAAGGTAATACTCAAGATTTGAAAATTTTGAAGTTACTTATCATTTATTATGTAGATCTATATGGTTGGTTTTACCACCTCATATATACTATATTCATGGTTGGTTTTACCACCTTATATATATGATTTACATGGTTGTTTTACCACCTCTTATAGATTGTTGGTTTTACCACCTCACATATGTTATTAATAAGGTTGGTTATACCACCTCATATGTATTTATTACTATATGGTTGCCATTGTCACCTATAAATATATACATACATAATTATTATGGTATTATAATGGAAAGACAAAAATATTAATTTAATGTTTTGATTTTCAAGGTTTAGGACGCGGAGAACGACAAACGGATCGTAAGGGTTTTTTTTCTTTTCTTTTTCTCTCTTTTCTCTTCCTTTTTATCTTGTTTTATTTGGAATTATTATTGTAAGAGTTTTATGTTTCTTATTCTTCTATTTCTAATTTATTATTGAAAATATTAGTCTCTTTTTTAATCTCTCTCTAGATAATCTATGTTATTGATTGGGGTATATAACCATTTTGATATTCGTGGTTATCCTTGTTAACCTTGAGTGTTTTATTGGAATTCGATGATATGGCTCATGTTATGTATGTTAAAGTTGTTATAACCTCTTATGTTTGGACAAAGTAAGTTTATGATGGGTGGTTCCAGAAAGACCTCCAATGCATTGGGTAAAGAACATCACTGGAGAGTGTTAATCTAGCTGATAATATGTTATGTTATGATATGGTATCTGGGTAGTTAACCTGGATCATGATGTTATGATACGATGTCCAAACATAATCTTCCATGTTATGATTTCCTTGTGAAATGTTGATCACATACGATGTGCAAATGTTATGAAATCTTTTATGGTATTTTTTATGTTTGATATATTTATGATTTTCGTTGCCCACTTATGTTTACCCTTACTGTGCTATTTGAGCTCACCCTTGTTATGATTTCTTTTCCAACCCCAGGTAATTAAAGGAAGGGAGAAATTAAGATAAGGAGTCGAGAAGTACTTGGAAATAAAGTTGTATGGAATTTTAAAGATTTATAAGTTTGATTGCTCGTGTGCTTGCTATGTAATAATGGGTTAAGGACACTTAGTCTCTAAACCCCTAAACCTTAAAGATTTTGGATTGAAATTTGTAATAATTACTGGTTTGTTTGAAGAAATAAGTAATAGTTTGAAATTTATATATTTAATTTCCACTAACGCACCCGATTTGGAGGTCCTGAATTTAGGGGCGTTACAGTTGGTATCAGAGCAAAGGTTTAGTTAAGCAGAGAGACTAAGTATACGTAAAATTAGAATTACTTAGTGAAACTATAGTATGAATGATTATATAAGTTTGGATATTAGATTGTTTATACTGTTTTATGCTACTCTCATCACAACTATGTTATGTACTAATCTTGAATTATGCATATCCCAAAGGGGCAAAATGGTGGAAACTAGAAATGGAGCAAACAGGAATGGCAACTCCTCTAGGAACAACGGGGTGACTGACGAATTCGTTGAGGGTACAATGCCAAGGAACGCATTTGCTAATGGAAATCATGAAAGTTCTTTACCTGCAAATGGTCAACCTATGGACACAACTCCTCCTCAAAGCATCAGTACTGAAAGCATGATGGCCTTTTTCATGCAAATGGCTCAAACTATGGCAAGGAACATGAGTCTACCCATGAATGTAAATCAACCCTCGAGCCAACACGGACAAGTTGTGCATCCTCAACCAAAAGAAGTAACAGTGGAGCAATTTATGAAACAACATCCACCATCATTTGCTGGTTCAACTGATCCAACCCATATGGAGGAATGGGTTAATAAGCTTGAGAAGATTTTCTTAGTGCTGGAATGCTCCGAACAACAAAAGGTGAAATTTGCTATTTATAGAATGGAAGGGGAAGCAAACCAATGGTAGACTCTCGTCAAGAACACCAAACTGGAGGAGGAGATCGAGTCTTTAAACTGGGAAGCCTTCAAAGAAATCTTGCTCGAGAAATACTTCCCCCAACCATTAAGGAGTAAGATGGAGAGAGATTTCCTTGACCTCAAACAAGGAGAGGATGACACCGTTGCAGCATATGTGGTAAAATTTACCAAGCTAGCAAGGTACGCACCTCAATATGTGGCTAAAACCCAAAGTAAGGTTCAAATGTTTTACCATGGCTTGAAGCCAAGTATACGGAGGGCATTAGCAGCCTTTGACTTCTCCGACTATGAGGCTGTCGTTCGGTGTGCATTAAAGGTGGAAATGGAACACCTTGACTACCAAAAGACTCGTAACCAAAATGAAAAGAAGAGGAAGGTGGACTATCAGGCTAGTAAACCGGAAATCAAAAGGCCTATCATGAAGGAGGTAACATTTTCTCCTTGCCCAAAATGCAGGAAGAAACACCATGGTGAATGTCTCCAAGGATCAGGGAAATGTTACAAATGTGGCAAGCCTGGACATCAAGCTCATGAATGCTGAGAGAAACTGAAACAAGGACAACAAGTGAATCATAGTCCCAATCAAAACCGCAATCTTCTACAACCTCCGAGACAAACACCGATTATGCATCCAACCCTCAAATGTTTCAACTGCAATGAGCTTGGACATTACGCCAATCAATGTCCAAAGTCGAAGATTATGGGAGTGAATCGACAACAGTTCCAGCAACCATACCAACCACAACGACAACCACAACCACTACAACAGTTGCAAGAACTCAAGCCATCAGCTCGCGCATATGCTATCACGACTGCAGAACTGGAGCCATCGGTGGAAGAGGAAACAAACAACGAAGTGGTGAAAGGTACCTTACTTATAAGCTCACGGAATGCTTATACCTTATTCGATTCTGGTTCAACACATTCTTTTATCTCTACAAAGTATGTCGAACAACTAAACATTTCACATCAAAAATTAAAGGTAAAATTATCAGTGATGACACCAAGTGGTAATACCATGAATGCTACTAAAGTATATAAGGCGTGTCCTATAACTATTTGCGAAAGAATCCTACCGGCGGACCTTATTTCCTTACCAATAGTAGACTTTGATGTCATATTAGGAATGGATTGGCTTACTACAAATCATGCAACTATAGAGTGCAATAAAAAAAGAGTTACTTTTGATCTTCCAAATCAACCTAAGCTGGTGTTTGCGTGTCAAAAGGATGAAGACATTGCATCTATAACACCTAATTGTCAAGAAAAAGGATCTCTTTTCAACATAAGTGCAGGTGAAATTAAATTAAAGGAGATCCCGATCATCTACGAATATGAAGATGTGTTTCCTGAGGAATTACCAGGACTCCCTCCTCGGCGAGAAGTCGAATTTTCCATCGATTTAATGCCAGGGACGAACCCTATTTCCAAAAGTCCTTATCGTATGGCACCAATGGAGTTAAGTGAATTGAAGAAGCAGTTGCAAGAATTGATGGACAAAGGATTCATTCGACCTAGCGTATCCCCATGGGGAGCGCCTGTTCTATTTGTGAAAAAGAAGGATGGTTCAATGAGGCTCTGCATCGATTATAGGAAACTCAATAATGTCACTATCAAGAACAAATATCCATTACCGAGGATCAATGAACTCTTTGATCAACTTCAAGGTGCTCGATACTTCTCTCAAAAATTGATCTTCGGTCTGGTTACCACCAGCTAAGGGTGAAAGAGGATGATATTCCAAAGATAGCTTTTCAAACAAGGTACGGGCATTATGAATTCACTGTAATGCCATTTGGATTGATGAATGCTCCAGCCATATTCATGGATTTAATGAATAGAGTATTTCATGATTACTTGGATAAGTTTGTCGTTGTCTTCATCGATGATATACTCATCTACTCCAAAAGCCAGGAGGAGCACAAAGAACATTTGAGGATTGTATTACAAACCTTAAGGAAGAAGGAATTATTTGCTAAATTTAGCAAATGTGAATTTTGGCTACAACAAGTGGCATTCCTGGGACATGTGGTCACTCATGAGGGCATCTCTGTAGACCCTGCAAAGACAAAGGCAGTAGAGGAATGGCCAAGACCTACAACAGCAACGGAGGTCCGCAGCTTTTTGGGACTTGCTGGATATTACCGACGGTTTGTAGAAAACTTTGCAAGATTGGCAAGCCCATTGATAAAGCTAACTCGTAAAGGTGTTAAAATCGAATGGATCAAGAAGTGCGAAGATAGCTTTCAAGAACTAAAACGAAGGTTGATTAGTGCACCTGTACTAGCTTTACCTTGCGAGGGTGGAAACTTTGTGATCTATAGTGACGCATCAAAGGAAGGACTTGGTTGTGTGTTAATGCAACATGATAAGGTAATTGCCTATGCATCACGCCAATTAAAGATCCATGAGATAAACTATCCCACACATGACTTGGAGTTGGTGGCAATCATCTTTGCATTAAAAATCTGGCGTCACTATCTCTATGGAGAGAAATGCGAAATCTACACCGACCATAAAAGCCTCAAGTATATATTCACTCAAAAGGAGCTAAATATGCGACAAAGAAGGTGGCTGGAATTATTAAAGGATTATGATTGCACTATTAATTATCATCCTGGGAAGGCAAGCGTGGTGGCCGATGCTCTAAGTAGAAAATACTCTGGTACTTTAGCAGCAATGATCACCATACAGAGGCCTTTAATTGAAGACTTGAAGAGGATGGATCTCGAGATTATAAAACAAGGAGCGAGAAGTTATCTAGCCCAAATATTTGCCCAACCAACACTTTTGGATAAGATAAAAGCAGCACAACATGGCGACCCCAACTTACAAAAGAAGATAGAGGCTATACAAAAAGGTAAACTCCCTGAGTTCACTATTGATAAAGATGATGTCTTAAGATTTGGAATGAGATTATGTGTGTCATCATCTACAGAATTAAAAAGAGAGTTATTAAAAGAGGCACATAGCTCAGCATTTTCCGTACACCTTGGGAGCACTAAGATGTATTGCGATCTGCGAAAGCACTTTTGGTGGGATAACATGAAGAGGGATATTGCAGACTTTATATCAAGGTGTCTAGTGTGCCAACAAGTCAAAGCTGAGCAACAGTTACCAAAGGGAGTTTTATAATCATTACCAGTACCTGAGTGGAAATGGGAGAATGTGAATATGGATTTTGTCACGGGTCTACCTAGAACATTAAAGGGACATAATGCTATTTGGATTGTAGTAGACCGACTGACAAAGACGTCTCACTTCATTCCTATACGAGAAGACTTCTCTTTAGATCAGCTGGCCAAGCTTTACATTAAGGAAGTTGTCCGACTTCATGGAGCACCATTATCTATTGTATCCGATCGTGACCCAAGGTTTACATCAAAATTTTGGAAGAGCCTCCAAAAGTCCTTGAATACAGAGCTAAGGTTTAGTACTGCTTTTCACCCTCAAACTGATGGGCAATCAGAAAGGACAATCCAAACATTGGAAGACATGCTTAGGGCATGTGCTATTGACTTCCAAGGAAGCTGGGATCAACACCTTCCCCTGGTGGAATTTTCATATAATAATAGCTACCATTCAAGCATACAAATGGCTCCATATGAAGCACTTTATGGAAAGAGATGTCGAACGCCAACTTGTTGGGATGAGGTAGGAGAGGGAAAATTGTTGGGTCCAGAATTGGTGAAAGAAACAACAGACAAGGTACGCTCTATCCAGCGCCATATGAGAGCTGCACAAAGTAGACAAAAGAGTTATGCAGATAATCGTCGTCAAGATTTAGAGTTCAAGGAGGGTGACCGAGTATTTCTAAAAGTATCCCCATGGAAGGGTGTCATGAGGTTTGGGAAGAAGGGGAAACTAAGCCCTCGATACATTGGCCCATTCGACATACTCAAGAAGATCGAACCTGTAGCCTACCGCTTAGACCTACCACCAAATTTGGAGCACATACATAATGTATTCCATGTGTCTCTCCTAAGGAAATACATGCCTGACCCATCTCATGTGTTAACAGTAGAGCCCATTCAACTTGGAGTTAACTTGACCTATGAAGAACAACCCGTAAAAATCCTTGATCGAAAGGAGCAGGTACTCCGTACGAAAAGGATACCACTTGTGAAGATATTATGGAGAAACCAAGCAATCGAAGAGGCAACTTGGGAACGTGAAGAAATGATGAAACAAAAGTATCCTAACCTCTTCACTGATGAAGGTACGCAATAATTTCGAGGACGAAATTTCCTTAAGGAGGGTAGGATGTAAAACCTGCAAATTTTAATAATAGTTACATGATTGTGAAGAACCCTATAAGTAATAAATAAATAAATAAATAGTTAACTAGCCATTAAGAAGAAATAGTTGTTGGAATAGTTCTATGAGAAATATCAAATGAATGGTGTGATGAAGTTTATAGAAAGGAAGAGTATTATAAGTATAGAAAGGAGTGAGAATATAGGATCTAGCCCTAGAGCAAACATACAACCCGAAACGGTTACTATATGAAACCAAAGTTATGTTAATATTTTATAGATTAGTTTATGGATATATACTGATTTAGTAAAAATAAATCATCTATTTAATTTTATCATGTCAAAGAAAAGTAGTAAAAACAATTTTATTAATACTCCATAACAATAGTTATGCTTAGAAAGGATAGACTAGCACAGTTCTGGAAGTCATCTTTAAAAATTTATAACTTTGTTTTTGTAGCTCGAAATGACTTGATATTTTTATAACATGTTTAACACTTTGTTATATACCTTTGTTTAAAATTTCAGACTCATTGGATCAGCCCATTAGGAGAAACAATTCAAACAGTGCACAAAGGTCTAGTAGCACTCCCAGAATTTCTAGTCTCACTTCAAAACCCAATAACTTTTGATATACAAGTCCAATAGACTTGAAATTGGTCTTGAAATGTATATAATTAAGTTAGGAATCCATCCCAATTGGCCTTATTTAATTTAATGAAGAATCTAGAAAGTTATAGTCAAAATAGTAGGTCATGCACCCATATGACTTTTGTGACCAAAAGAAGCTTCAAAGTCAAACAAATCCAAAAAATTAAAAAAATGGGGGAAACAAAGGGACCACGTGGTAGATAATAATGGGATAAGAATCAAATAATTTGAAAAGGAGAAAATTAGGGAAGAAAATAAGGTATTAAAGACAAAAGTTCCACCTACCACACCTACCACCTACCACCACCCTTGCCCTATATAAGGAGAGTTTTGCCTCTCCTCTTAATGTACAAGTCCCTCAAGCCATACCACGAAATTCCCTTTAAAAAAACTCCCTTAATCCCTCTTAACACCCCAAATACTTTACTCAAACCCTTTTTGTTTTTGGTACTTACCAAACATCAAAGTTCTACGAAAGGTAATACTCAAGATTTGGAAATTTTGAAGTTACTTATCATTTATTATATAGATCTATATGGTTGGTTTTACCACCTCATATATACTATATTCATGGTTGGTTTTACCACCTTATATATATGATTTACATGGTTGGTTTTACCACCTTTTATAGATTATTTACATGGTTGGTTTTACCACCTCATATATGTTATTAATAGGGTTGGTTATACCACCTCATATGTATTTATTACTATATGGTTGGCATTGTCACCTATAAATATATACATAAATAATTATTATGGTATTAGAATGGAAAGACAAAAATATTAATTTAATGTTTTGATTTTCAAGGTTTAGGACGCGGAGAACGACAAACGGATCGTAAGGGTTTTTTTTCTTTTCTTTTTCTCTCTTTTCTCTTCCTTTTTATCTTGTTTTATTTGGAATTATTATTGTAAGAGTTTTATGTTTCTTATTCTTCTATTTCTAATTTATTATTGAAAATATTAGTCTCTTTTTTAATCTCTCTCTAGATAATCTATGCTATTGATTGGGGTAGATAACCATTTTGATATTCGTGGTTATCCTTGTTAACCTTGAGTGTTTTATTGGAATTCGATGATATGGCTCATGTTATGTATGTTAAAGTTGTTATAACCTCTTATGTTTGGACAAAGTAAGTTTATGATGGGTGGTTCCAGAAAGACCTCCAATGCATTAGGTAAAGAACATCACTGGAGAGTGTCAATCCAACTGATAATATGTTATGTTATGATATGGTATCTGGGTAGTTAACCTGGATCATGATGTTATGATACGATGTCCAAACATAATCTTCCATGTTATGATTTCCTTGTGAAATGTTGATCACATATGATATGCAAATTTTATGAAATCTTTTATGGTATTTTTTATGTTCGATATATTTATGATTTTCCTTGCCCACGTATGTTTACCCTTACTGGGCTATTTAAGCTCACCCTTGTTATGATTTCTTTTCCAACCCCAGGTAATTAAAGGAAGGGAGAAACTAAGATAAGGAGTCGAGAAGTACTTGGAAATAAAGTTGTATGGAATTTTAAAGATTTATAAGTTTGATTGCTCGTGTGCTTGCTATGTAATAATGGGTTAAGGACACTTAGTCTCTAAACCCCTAAACCTTAAAGATCTTGGATTGAAATTTCTAATAATTACTGGTTTGTTTGAAAAAATAAGTAATAGTTTGAAATTTATATATTTAATTTCTGCTAACGCACCCGGTTTGGAGGTCCTGAATTTGGGGGCGTTACAAAAAATCAGTTCATTAAAAAGGATTCCTCAAATAAAACAAAGTCGAAACCCAAAAGGAGTCCCTCACCCAAGAAAACTCAAAACAGAGAAGGGAATCAAATAAAGTAAAGACAACATGAAAAGCAAAGGTTCCTCAAAATGATAAATCCAGAAACATTGTCTCTGTTATTGCTTCTCCTAACCGCCCGAAACAAGTTTGGACACCAAAAGTGTAATCTGTTGTCGTGTAGGAGCATCTCTGGAATTCACTAGTAGCCTACTTAAAGACAAAGATAAATCAAAGCAAGTGGAAACTTGGTAGCGGATGCTCACGACACATGACGAGTGATAAGTCTATGCTCGTAAATGTTACTAACAAATGAGGACCATCCATCACATATGATGATGACTATGTATCAATAACAAAGGTTGCATTAGTCAAAAGTCTGAAGCATAACTTACTAAGTGTCAGTAATTTATGTGACAAGGGATTTACTGTTTCATTCCTGTCCATCACCTGCACAGTTATAAAAACCAAATTTGGAGATATTAAGTTATCCGGATGAAGAGATGAGGACATTTACTCAGTGATCCTAAGAAATTATTCTTTTGATCCTCTATGTTTTCTCACTAAAACATTTCATGAAGAAAGTTGGCTATGGCCTAAGCGTTGTGCACACTTCGATTTTAAAACCTTGTCTACATTAGTATCGCTTGATTTGGTCCCTAGATTGCCTAAACTTCAGTACTCCAGAGAAACTCTCTATCAAGAATGTCAACTTGGCAAGAAAACTAAACATAGTTTTAAGAGCAAAACTCTGAGTTCTATCACTGCTCCCTTAGAACTTCTTCACATGGATTTATGTGGTCCCATTTCTATTGCTTCTCTTACTGGTGCGAGATATACCATTGTGGTTATCGATGACTTCACTAGATATATATGAGTTCTGTTTTTGAAATCAAAGGATCAAACCATTGAACATTTGGTAGATCTCTTCAACTGTATAAGCAATTCACAAGGACTGAGCATTAAGTGCATCAGGAGTAATCATGGTACTAACTTTGATTTCTCAGAAATGAGATCATACAGTTCTGAACAAGGTATTCAGCATGACTTTTCTGTACCCAAAACACCCAATAAAATGGGGTCGCTGAGTACAAGAATCGCACTTTAGTCGAGGCTGGTAGGGCTCTGTTAGCAGGAGCAAAGCTTCCTCTCAGTCTATGGGTTAAAGCTATGTCCACTGCTTGTTATGTTCAGAATCGAACTCTAATCAATAAAATAACCATGAAAACACCCTATGAGATGTGGAAAGGTAGAAATCCATCAATTAACCATCTTAAAACCTTTAGGTGTGTTTGCTATGTGTTAAACAACGGTAAAGAGCCCCGAAGCAAATTTGAGTCAAAATCCAATGATGGGGTCTTTGTTGGATACTTGTTGAATAGCAAGACTTATTGTATTTTTAATAAAAAATTGTTTAAGATTGAAGAATCTATACATGTTACATTTGATGAAAATAATCTAGATTGGTCAAGAAAAGAATATTCAAACTCTAACGTATATGATCATATAAACTCTATTGATTATTCTAATTTCATGGACATTATTGTCACTACCATTGACCAACCTGCAAGCACCAGTGAAGCAAGAAATGGTGCTACTGATGATATGGACCTTGATCCTCAATGTCACTCCGGACAAGCTAATACGAAAATCTACAGTGATGGAGAACCTCAACATCCTACCAGACCAGCTAATACAGAAATCGCTAGCACTGAAGAAGCTCAACCTACGAATTCACTTGAATTACCCAATGTAAAAGAGCTACGAATTGTCAAGGATGCACCATCACAAGCATAAAACCTACAGTGGACTCGAAATTATCTATCTGATCACGTGATTGGTGATCCAACTATTGGTGTAAGGACAAGGGCAGCCACCTCTAATATGTGCTTGTATTCATGTTTTCTATCTCAAATCGAACCAAAGAAGGTTGATGAAGCCCTTCAAGATTCAAATTGGATTGAAGCTATGCAAGAAGAGCTAAATCAATTTAAAAGGAACAATGTGTGGACATTAGTACCAAGGCCAAAATCGCAACAAGTTATAGGTGTCAAATGGGTGTTCCAGAACAAACTTGATACAGATGAAACAGTAATCCGGAACAAAGTTAGGCTGATGGCTAAAGGTTATTGTCAAGAAGAAGGCATTGAATATAATGAAACTTTCGCTCCAGTAGGTAGACTTGAAGTGATCAGAATGTTTCTGATGTTTGCGTAATACTTTTTCAAATGGATGTCAAGTTCGCTCCAGTAATACGAGAACTTCAAGGTTTATCAAATGGATGTCAAGAATACTTTTTCTAAATAGAGAACTTCAAGAGGAGGTATATGTTGAACAACCTCCCAGATTCATTGAACCCAAGGTTGAAAAAATGGTGTACAAACTATGGAAAACCTTGTACGGATTGAAGCAAGCTCCAAAAGACTGGTATGACACACTGTCAGAATTCTTACTTGCTTATAAGTTCAGAAAAGAGAAGATTGACACCACATTATTCTTATGGAAAGATAAGGGTCACACCTTAATCGTACAAATATATGTGGATGATATTATTTTCAGATCATCTAATCCGAAGTTTTGTGAAGAATTTGCAAAGTTGATGACTGACAAGTTTGAGATGAGCATGATGAGAGAACTATCCTACTTCCTAGGGATTGAAGTCAAACAACTAAAATAAGTATATTCATCAACCAAGCTAAATATACACAAGACTTGATTCGAAAGTTTGGTATGTAGAACTCATCTCCCATGAAAACTCCAATGCCAGTCAGTGCAAAATTCGATCTTGATCCCACTGGAAAATCCTTAAATGTGACCAAATACAGAGGAATGATAAGGTTATTGTTGTATTTTACAACAAGTCACCCGTACATCATGTTTGCAACTTGTATTTGTGTGAGGTATCAGGCTCATCCCAAAAAGTGGTACATGCTTCATGTCAAGCAGATATTGCGGTACCTAAAAGGAACGGTGAACTTGGGACTCTGGTATCCAAAGGAGTCCAATTTTTCCTTATTCGTATATTCTGATGCTGATTTTTTTAAGGGTCAAATTAACAGGAAAAACACTAGTGGAACCTGCCAGTTTCTTGGCAACAGACTTATATCTTGGTTCGGTAAGAAGCAGAATTTAGTTTTAACTTTGACTACCGAAGTTGAATATATAATTGCGGGGAGTTGTTGTGCACAACTTCTTTGAATACAAAGTCAACTTACTGATTATGGTTTCACTATGACGTCTGTTCCACTTTACTGTGACAACACAGGTGCAATTGCTATCTCCAACAATCCTGTCATGCATCCTAAGACAAAGCACATCAAGTTCAGGTATCACTTTATTTGTGACCATGTTCTCAAAAAGCATATATCTCTTGAACATGTTGCCACAGACGACCAACTTGCAGACTGTTAATTGATTTGCAAGTGTACAAAATCGTGCAAGTAATACAGTAGACAACTAAGTCCGATTATCGAACCCTACGGAAGGTGATGGAATAGAAATCCTATTTTATCTCAGATGACTTAAATTGATTTTGCTTTTTCTTTTAGTTTCAGCTTAAAAATAAATAAATAAATTGCAGTATTCAAATTGTAAAGAAAGTGATCTGATGTGAAGTTTCTGTTTAATGGAAAGTAGATTGGAGTTAGGACTTCATTTGATGTATTTTCTCCTAATAGTAACATAATCTGCAGAGTTCATATTTCTTTATATTCTCCATTTATTACTCAATTACAATGCAAGAACTAGTCTCTTTCAAGCACAATAGCTCTGTGTACACCCTAACATGGAGGCAAGTGACCCATTAAGTACTGGATTGTTTAATCTAGAGCTAGCATCACACCCACTCTGGATTTAGTAACCTAGGTTTACACTGGTTTTCACATATTATGTAATTCCTAGTATGATCATCTTGAGTTTCTAGTAATTATATTTCATCTTATAATCCATCATATAATTACCTAAAATACAGAACAACATGGCCAATATCATTCCATTCAAGTAATCAAGACTTTCAATAAGTAAAAAACAGAGAATATGAATTTGCAGATTATTCTAATTAACACATTACATCAAATTCCATCCTAACCCCAATCAAGGGGCTCTAAGCTAACATACTAGTTTTAAAAGATACAACAAAGAAGTAAGACATGAAGGAAAGGAAAAAAGGGTAACTGTGGCTGCTTGGAGGTAGAAAATGACCCCCCTGATGACTTACTCCCAACTAATAGTGTTCCAAAATGCTGCAGATGCTCCAATCCTTCAAAAACTCCCTGAAATCTGTCCTCAAATGATAATTACGACTTTTTTGTATTTTTCTATCAATTTTCCCAACCCCCATCTCTTCTAAAAACTCAGCTTATATTGCCTCCAGAAATTAGGGCAACAGTAAAAACGAAAATGCATCCTCACAGCTAAGTTTAATCACAGCCCTACAGGTGTAAAACACTGCAACTTGTGCAACTGTCTCATTAAAAATGTTGGGTGTGGGATGCCGTGTTGCAGACTTGGAAATAGTGCATTTAGGCTCGGGATCAATGCAAATCTGGCACAGAAACAGTTTGGTTGGGTGAACGAAAGCTTTACCCAATCATCTTCAAAACTCACCCGTCCAGAAGTAAAAGTAGTCTTAAAATACTTGAATCAGTTGTATGTGATAGAATCGCATTTGGTCGGGTGAACGTTCCTTCACCCGACCAGCTTCAAAGTTAACCCGACCAGAAGACAAACATATCCAATACGACTCGAATCGATGCCGTGTAGTGTTATCATACTTGGTCGGGTGAAGAGAAACTTCAGCCGATCATCTTCAATGCTCACCCGACCAGAAGCAAAATTGTTGGAAGAGGTTTCAATCGACGGATTATATCTCCATATCACGTGGTCGGGTGAACATTCTTCAC
Organism: Taxillus chinensis; assembly: GCA_023512835.1. Lineage (NCBI taxonomy): Eukaryota > Viridiplantae > Streptophyta > Magnoliopsida > Santalales > Loranthaceae > Taxillus > Taxillus chinensis. The sequence goes on from CM042091.1 coordinate 45,089,163, forward strand.
TCAACCTGAACAATTCTTCACCCAATCAGCTTCATTTGTGGTATGTGTAATCCAAATGTGCATTAATCATATTGGTCGGGTGAAATTCTATTTTAATCCGGTCTTGGCCATCTTTTGTTGTGTAACTGCTGTTAGCCTCAATTTCTTGCTTCCATGGAGGAATCCCTGAGTTTAATATAAATAATACGAAGAACAAGCAAAAACTCAAGGAGAAACTTCAATTGGTGGTTAGGGTGTTAGATAGAAAATATAAACATTTTCAGGTGACAAAGATGTATAATTCATGTCAATACACACCCAAAATAGCCCTAAAATAGTGGTCCATATGATCACTATCAAAATCCCCCAAACTTGAACCTTGCTCGTCCCGAGCAAGAATAGAAACACACCATCATAAAACAAAAAGAATGCAAAATAAGAAAAAGAAAAACACAATGCAGATGATAATGTCTGATAGATATACTATCACCGTAGTGGACATGTAATGGAGTAACGGATTTAATGATGCAGCTTTAACGACTTTGCATCACCAACTTGTTTCATGGTCCAACAATCACATGCATTCCTCGTTAATTATGAGGGAACAACTAAATTGTTAAAAATTTAAGCAATAGCAACAATCCCTTGGAGTTCTCACGGTGGAAACAAAGCAACCTCACTCAAATGATTAATCTCCCATCACTCACACTCCTTATCCCCAAGGGTTTTCAGACTGTAGAAAAATGCAGGAAGTTTATACTATGATGATTCATCAATTCTTACCACATTCCTTAACTTCCACCATAGTTGCATTGAGAGGTGAATTACCTAAGTGATGCACTACACAAAGAACTCCCTATTCTACTTCATGAGTGGCCTACTAAGTTAAAATAACATGGGGTGTAAAATAAAGATAGAATTCGGGCTGAATTGAATGTCACACGACTTTACATCAGCAACCTCATTTACATAAATGTCCCTTAAAAGAAAATTACAAAAAGGGGCTAAATATTTACTGCCCAAAGCTTGAATACAATTGCCTCTCTTTTTATTTTTTCTTTTTTCTTTTTCTCGTTTTTTTGAACTCCAAAAATAAGCAAAAACTTGAATGTTTCACATCAATGCAACTTGTGGCTTTAATTCAGCCAACAACCGCTAACCCAATCACCACAGCCCACTAACACTATATTCGTCTAAGCTCATCAACCAGGGGATATAATCACATAAAAAGAACAATGATAGTGACAAACTGTTTCTCTCAATAACACACAATTCTAGGGGACTGAAAGTAATGACTTTAAGAATTTACGACCGTGGCTAAGAGCCCAAGTTGTTAATTCATACATGTGATGATCTCATTCCAAGCAACATGAACGTTATGTAAAGGCCTAAAACATTATCACTAACACCAATTTCACATCTCAAGTCACAATAAAAGACTAGCATACTCATCAATGATGGTCTCTTTTTTTTGTTGAAAAGAGACAATTACACAAAATAACAGAAACAGGCAATCACACATATATACACATGATGCAAGGCAAGTGAAAGCAAGGCGGCCCCTCCCCCAAACTTAGAAGAAAGCATGGTCCCCATGCAAAAAAAGAACAGAAAGGAGCAGTGGGCATACCAAAGTCACACAAGATGGATGAAATGAAATATAAATTGGGCCACCATCTCACGAAGAGCCTTAGGAGGGAAAGTTTCATCTTTGTAAGCGGTCCAACGACCAGCATAGGACTGGATATAAGCCAGGAGATAATAACAAACAAAAGCGCCACGGCTGTCTGAATTGGGCTGCTGAGGGATGTCATGCCGGATGAATAACGGGAGAAAGGATTGAGCAGGATAGCATCCACGTTGGGCATAAAAGCCGGATTCCTGAAGGGCCTGATGGAGAGTGAGACAAAGACCCTGAACCAATTGACCGGCCCATGCACTAGGATCACGTTCAGCGAAAGGATCAAACAGTTCGATCACCATGGCTGTAAAATCAATGCGGAGCATCACAAAATGATTAATGATGTGCACAGGAATGAGCACAAAGTCCAAATCAACCCAGGACTTAAAATTGATCCGCTGGCCGCCAATATATTGGCAAATGGTGGTGATTCTCGTCAGTGGAAAGTTAGATAAAGTGGGAAGGATGTCAGAGACCTCAGCCCAAGGAAACAGATCCGAGTGTTGTGCAATGGCCCGCTTGATGGCATAGACAAAAGTACTGATATCCAATGTGTCAAACCAGTTCGGAGGTTCGGTGATCTTCTACAGACTGGAAGGGGAGACATATTAGGTGTATCCCGTGTAACGCCAAGATTCAGTAGAGCTGTAGTAATAAGCATGATAAGCCTCCTTAGCAGCGGGGGTGGTCATCACAAATGGCATAGAAATATCAAGTAAGGTCCAGAAAGGAAGTGGGTCCGCCCAACCCCACTGAATGCGCTCCCGGGCCCATTTGCTGGCCTCCCATTGAGAAGTTCGGCGAACAGAACGCCGTGGAGGGGACCGAGGTAGAGAAGAGTAAGGCTCGGCATGGGGAGACGGTTTAGGAGAACTGCTCGGAACTGAGATGACTGGAGGACCTAAAAGATAAGGAAACGGATAAGCTAGATCCATGTACATGGAGAGAGGAACCGGCTCCATGGTCATGAAATCAGGCCCGGCCAATGAAGGTGCCGGTATATCAGGTCGCATGGCAGATTTGGAGGGCATAGGTTCTAAATCAGTGAAATAAGGGACAGGGGCAGGTGCAGAAGCAGATGGAAAGGAAGTACGGCTGTGGGAGGATGAGGGCGAGCGCTGGACTTTAGACTTGTGGATACCTTTAAGGAAGGAAAATAGTCCAGATAACTTCTTTTTATGTTTCTTCTGGGAAATTTCCACATCCTGATAGGAAGATTTCACCTCTTCAGTTAACGTGGTGAGAGTTTCCATGAATTGATCCTCATAGGCAGGCGGCACCTCAGGTGCAGGAAGTATCCCAGCATAGTCCTCATCAGAGGAGTCATCCATTGGAACAGAGGAATGAGCAAAAAAATGAAATGACTGGCGATGAGGGGCCCGCTACGGTGGGGCCCGAGGGGGCATGTCCTCATAAGTCTGGCTGTATTGTCGCACACATTGATGCACACGGCCCACCAACCGAACAGTAAGGGTACCATCCTCCGAAATACTGCGCAGAAAAAATGCAGGGGGATAAGGGGTGGATGGAAATAGCCACTCCAAAGAAGGATATTGACGAAGAATAATTTTTGTGAGCAACTACCTAAACAGCCTTTTGTGTTGTAAACGCACCCAGAATGTAAAGAGGAAGTCAGCCAGTGGAATACATAAATTTCTAGTGACACTGTACATAACCATCATGTGCTTTTGAAGGACTGGTTCTTACTTAGGCAGTTGGCAAAATAGACATTTCCCAATTAAAATAGCCAAGAATCTATACTGCTAATCAAAACTAGTTTTCTTACAGTATCGACGTACAACCCCACCAGGAACTTGATAATTTAAAGCAGCACTTAACTCATCTTTAAAAAGAGGGGGAATGGGAGTACTTGCCTCAGAAAGAGCAAAAATGGTATGAATGATGCAAGCAGACACCACAACTTCAAAGCCCTAAATATGACCTGTGAGGACTCGTATCCTAGTCCTGAGAGTTAGAGGATTGAGGTGCTATATTTTGTATCGACCTGTATTTGGGTTTGGATGAGTTAGTCTTTATTTGTGTTTGGGCGAGCACCTTGACCCGACGGCTAGTGGGAGTCCGAGGGCGCAGCGCCTCGCATGAAAACCTGGTCGATGTGGCTTTGGTCGGTGTGGCTAGGGTCGACGTGGTCAACCTGGCAGAGTGAGCGGTCGACGTGGTCGATGTGCGTCGATGTGAGTGGTCGATGCAAGAATTGTGGTCGACGTCAGTCGATGTGCGGTCGAGGTCGACCAAGTGCAATTTCCCAAGAGCTTTTCCCCTGTGTATTGGTCGACGCGAGAAATGTTCGACGTGGGTCGATGTGAGGTCGATGTGGTCGACCCAGCCTGAGATCGACCTGGTGCGATGTGAGTTTTGGTCGACGTGGGTGCCTGGTCGACGCGAGAAGGTTGGTCGATGTGGGTCAATTTTGCCTGTTTTTGGTCGACGTCGCCTCTGTGACAGCGTATTTTCGATATGTTTTCCTGTATTTTGATTTTTAGGGTTCTTCTTCCGTAGCCGCCGACGGAGAGAGAGAGAGAGAGAGAGAGAGAGAGAGAGAGAGAGAGAGAGAGAGAGAGAGAGAGAGAGATCATCGTCTGCGCGATCGTAGCAGGTGCGTGCTTAGGAGCGGGAGGTGCCATTGGAGAGGAGCAAGGACGAAAGAGGATCACCCGATTTTCTTGATTTCTAAACCTTAACACATTTGGATTTAAGGTTGGTGATTCTATCTCCTGGAATTAGTTTCCATTGTTATGATTGCTTAATACAACGTTTTGGGAAGATTGTATTATGATATGTGAATCTAAGATATGTGTAAATATATTTATATATGGTGGTATACATTTGAGTGTATATTGTGCATGCATTTTGTGTGATGAAACATGGAATTGAGACATGGTGGAACTTTATTGATGTGTGTTGGGAATTTAATACATGCGTGAGAATTGTTATGCTTTAATAGAGATGTTCCATGAGATGTTTTGTGTGCTTTGTTATTCCACTTGTGGTTGAGATATTAAGGTCCCAATGAGGGGACAGTCCATGGGATGGACATGAGATATTGAGGTCCCAATGAGGGGACAGTCTACGGGATGGACATGAGATGCTGAGGTCCCATTGAGGGGACAGTCCTGGATTGGACATGAGATGCTGAGGTTCCATTGAGGGAACCACCTGTGAATTCCTTGTGTGTTTTCCATTGCTACTTTAGGTACACTACACTGCACATATCTGCACTAAGCATTTTGTGGAGGAGATGTTGGGTTGGTCCAGGGAGGCATAACCCCTACTGAGCTATGGTTTGCTCACCCACCTTTAATGTCTTTTTCTGCAGGACCTAGCAGGCGTTTGGAGGCTGTTCCGCCGTGAAAGCATATGTGTTGATTTACTTTTTCTTTGAGACATTGTAACTATTAAACTTGAAATTCCTGTATTTATTTGGAACACTGTGTTTTGGGGCTGATGACCTTATGTATCATGTAATACAGTTTTGCTAAATGGAGTATTCTATTGTGTGGTTTGTGCACGTCGTGTGTGAGATTATAGCAAGTTGTGGGCAGCACCCTTGAGGGAGCCCTATTAGGTGACCATTCACCAACCCCTTGACCTCCTGGGTGCGAGGCATGGGGCATCACTAACCGGTTTCTCGGTGTTGGGAGATCTGGGGCGTGACATGACCCACCAAGCATGTCTCTCCCGTCTTATCATCCTGATACGCAGTGTCATAAAATTCCTCAGTCGCCTCTTGCAGCAATAGACATGGGTCTAAACATAACTGCCACAAGCCGCTGCTTTGTAGCAGCGTCATCATCTCTTGCCGCCATGATACTGGACTTTGCACCAGAGAGTCCCAATCAAGCACAAACCCAGGAAAAGCAGCCATGGGACAGACAATAGGCTAGAATAGCAGACAATAAAAGATGCGATTTTTGTGTCAGAGTAGATTGCTCTCAGATGAGGAAATGGAGTGAAAAGGCCTGCCCAGGCCTACCCTTTAAATAGATCTTGTCGGGTGAAGAGGGTAGGTCAAATGACGTGTCCATCCCAATAAGAAGCTGCCAGGTGGATAGAAGACTCTAGAATCGGTAGATACACCCCACGTGGACATGGTTGGGTGATCTCACCCGATCACAAGTTTCTCATGACTTCTAGGCGTCCGTGCATATGAATTGACCAAAATGACCATTACGGGTAAAAGAAAAGTTTGGTCGGGTGAATCGCCTTGACCCGACCACTTGTCCGAAGCTTGTCGTGGGTATTTGAAGAACTAAATCTGCGAATAAAATAGAAACAGGTGAATTTGGAATGTGGTCGGGTGAAAGACCTTCACCCGACCAAGCATAAAATCTCTTGAAAATTTACTAAAATATCCCTGATGTCTGATATAGCCGAATTCTGTCGTCAGAAATGTGGTCGGGTGAATCTCATTGCACCCGACCAAGTCCCGTTTTCACCCATTTCGGCATAGTAAACAAAGGAAATTATGTGAACTGATTGGAGGTTGGTGGAATGTCATTTTGAGAGAAGAAAAACAAATTTTCCACCAAGCAATACTGCGCTGACAATGCATCCACTACTAATAGTTACCAATCTCTTGCCAGAGTACTCAAAATAACAAAGAGAAAATAAGTACAGAATGTTGGGCTGCCTCCCGGAAGCGCTTGTTTAGGGTCCCAGCTAGACCTCAGTGGGTGATATCACTGTTGAGCGACATCAAGGTAAGTCACAGTTCGCTCTTGTGACTGCCCCTAAACATAAGCCTTCAATCTGTGCCTATTAACAAGAAATGGTGTGTCGGTGCCCTTTTGTATTTGAACAACACCATTCTTCAGTATTTCTCGGACATAATATGGACCGGACCACTTGGATTTAAGCTTTCCTGGGAATAATCTCAGTTTGGAATTATATAAAAGCACCATCTGACCAACTTCAAAATTCTTCGGGATAAGGTGCTTGTCATGCCAGTGTTTAGTCTTTTCCTTATATAGCTTAGCATTCTCATAGGTCATGCGTTTGAATTCTTCAAGCTGATTGAGCTGTAGTAGTCTTGTTTCACTGACCTTAGTGGCATCCATATTAAGGAATCTAGTGGCCCAATAAGCCTTATGCTTTAATTCCACTGGAAGGTGACAGGCCTTCCATAAACGAGCTGGAAAGGAGATGTCCCAAGTGGTGTCTTGAATGCTGTCTGGTATGCCAAGAGAGCATCATCTAGCTTAGCTAGCCAATTCTTGCAGGAAGCATTTACAATGTGTTCCAAAATTGTTTTAATTTCTCGATTGGACACCTCTGTCTGCCCATTAGCCTAAGGGTGATATGGGGTAGTGATTCTATAGCGAACACCATATTTTTGTAATAATTTGTCAAGATGCTGGTTGCAGAAATGAGAACCACCATCACTGATGAGAGCTCTTGGTACCCCAAACCTGGTAAAAATTTGTTTCTTCAAAAATGTCTGAACAACCTTGGAATCGTTTATTGGTGTAGCAATTACTTCAACCGATTTGGACACGTAGTCCACAACCAGTAAAATATAAATTTTTTTGAAAGAAGATGGGAATGGTCCCATAAAATCTATACCCCAGACATCGAAGAGTTCAACCTCCAAGATGTTTGTCGATGGTTGCTCATTCCGGTGGCTGATATTTCCTGTCCTCTGGTAATTATTACATTGCATAACATAAGCCCTTACATCCTTAAATAGAGTAGGCCAGGAAAGACCAGACTGAAGTATTTTTCCAGCAGTCTTGGTGGCACCCCATGTGGCCACCACATTCTCTACTATGGCAGTGGTTCAGAACATCGGTCATTTCTTCTTCAGGGACACATCTTCTGATAAGTCCATCGCTGCAAGCCTTGAATAGCAATGGATCTTCCCATATGTAATGCTTAACATCCGCTAAAAATCGCTTCTTTTGTTGGTAGCTAGACTGATATGGGAGAACTCCTCCAACCAGGTAGTTGACATAGTCTGCAAACCATGGTGCTGTATCTTGCACCACAAAGAGTTGTTCATCTGGAAATTCTTCCATGATGGTTTGCTTATCTTCACTTGGAGCAAAAGGATTCTCCAGTCTAGATAGATGGTCAACTACCTCATTCTGAGTGTCTTCTTTGTCTTTGATTGTAAAATCAAATTCCTGTAAGAGTAGTACCCATCTGATTATTCTAGGCTTTGAATCTTTTTTAGATATAAGATACCTGATTGCAGCATGATCTGTATACACAATAGTATGTGAACCCAACATGTAACTTTTGAATTTGTCAAAAGCATAGACTATAGCCAGCAGCTCTTTCTCCGTTGTGGCATAATTCAGTTGAGCATCATTTAGGAGCTTGCTTGCATAGGCTATGACATGTAGTTTCTTATGTTTCCTCTATCCCAATACTGCTCCCACAGCCGAGTCACTGGTATCATACATTAATTCAAAAGGAATTGTCCAATCAGGTGATGTGATAATCGGGGCAGTAACTAATGCTGTCTTGAGTTGTGAAAAAGCTTTCTTGCAGTCTTTTGAAAATAAGAACTCTGCATCCTTAACTAGCAACGAACATAAAGGTTTGGAGATTTTAGAGAAATCTCTTATGAATCGCCGATAAAACCCAGCATGTCCAAGAAAACTCCTCACACCCTTAACAGTAGTAGGGGGAGGCAGATTCTCTATCACTGATATCTTTGCCCTATCCACCTCAATACCTGCCTTAGAAATCTTATGTCCAAGTACAATTCCTTCTTGTACCATGAAGTGGCATTTTTCCCAATTAAGAATCAAATTAGTTTCCTCTGCAAGATGACTGCCAAATTCTGGAGGCAGTTCTCATAGGATGGCCCAAACACAGAGAAATCATCCATGAATATCTCTATTTTTTTCTTCACAAATTTTGAAAATAGGGCCATCAGGCAACGCTGAAATGTTGCTGGAGCATTGCACAGTCCAAATGGCATTCTTCTATAAGCGAATGTGTCGTAAGGACATGTAAAGGTAGTCTTCTCCTGGTCTTCAGGTGCTATAGGAATATGGTTATATCCTGAATATCTCGTCCAAGAAACAGTAGTAGGCATAACCTACTAATCGTTCCAGCATCTTATCAATATGGGGCAATAGAAAGTGATCCTTTCGGGTGTTGCCATTTAACTTCCTGTAATCTATACAGACTCTCCATCCAGTTACTGTCCGGGAAGAGATTAGCTCATTGTTGTCATTCTTGATTACTGTCATACCACCCTTCTTTGGAACAATCTGAACTGGATTGACCCATTGACTGTCAGAAATAGGATAAATAATCCCTGCATCCAAAAGCTTTATTACCTCTGCTCTAACAACCCCCTTAATATTAGGATTCAATCTCCGCTGATGCTCAACAGTTGTCTTGTCTTTGTCTTCCATAAGAATTCTATGCATGCAGAGTGTGGGACTGAGACCCTTTATGTCAGCAATGGTCCATCCAATTGCTGCCTTATGATGTCTTAACATTGTTAATAGTTGTTCAAGTTGTTGCCCTTCAAGTTCAACTGCTACAATTACTGGTAGGTCTGATCCTGCACCTAGATATGCATATTTTAAGTGAGCTGGAAATGTCTTCAGCTCTAACTTTGGTGCTTGTTCAACGAATGGTGGAGGCAGTGGCTTCCTAGGGCCAAACTCTTCAAATTGAAGTCTTTTTCGGGTGAATAGGGCCACATGTGCTGCTGCTAAGGCCTTAGCCTCTGTAACCACTTCTTCAATTTCATAGTCAGTTGAAGCAGCCACTGCGAGACACATAGCTAAAGGATCTTGAAACTGTAATGTTTGCTCAGTCACCACAGGATTGATTGCATCAATCCTATAACTCTCCTCTATTTGTTGGGGATGCTTCAAGCTCTTGAAGACATTGAATTCAATCTTTTCATCCCCTATGTTGAGAGTCAATTTACCCCCTTTGACATCAATAAGTGCACCAGCTATGACTAAAAAAGGTCTCCCCAGAATTAGTCGCATGGCACCTGCCTCATCCATATCCAATGCAATCAAGTCAATTGGAATAATCATATTCTATACTTGCAAAGGGGCATTCTCCAATATGCCCACTGGATGCTTAATGGACTTATCAGCCAACTGTAAGGTGATGGAAGTTGGCTGCACATCTCCGAGCCCAAGTCTTTTGCACACGGAGAATGGAATTAAGCCCACACTAGCACCCAAATCACATAATGCATTGTCAAAGGACAATTGGCCATTCGTGTAGGGAATGGAAAAACTGTCTGGGTCTCCAAGCTTAGGAGGCAGTTTCTTTTGAATAATGGCGCTAGAAATTTTAGTGAGGGCCACAGCTGCATATTCCTCCAGCATCTTTTTGTTAGTTATGATATCATTTAAAAATTTAGTGTAGGATGGCATTTGAGCTAGTGCTTGAACAAATGGAATAGTCACCTTCAATTGGTTGATTATGTCCATAAATTTTCTGTACTGCTCCTCCTTCTTCTATTTGATGAGCCTTTGAGGAAATGGAAGAGGTGGAGTGTATTTTCTGAGTTCTTTCTTCTCTTGCTGTTGGTCCTTAATGTGACTCTCTGGATTTGGTGCAGCTTTAGCTTCCTTGAATGGTTCGGCAGTTTTCCTCTCACTTGGTGGCTATTCTTGCAGTTCTCTTCCATTTCTCAATGTAACAGCTTTGCAATATTCCCTGGGATTTGTTTCAGGTTTGCTGGGTAACTCTCTAGGTGCTCATTGAGTTAGAGCATCAACAATTTGAGCAATCTGAGTTTCCAATCATTTATTCTGATTCTCAACTCGATCAAGTCGCTCATCCATCTTAGTAGATATTTCTTGAATTTTCCCATTTGTTGCATTGGCGAGTTTCTCGATTGCAGTCTCCCAACTGGCTTTCTGCTCCTGCTGTCCACTGTTAGATGGTCTAAAATTTGTATTTTTGTTTTGAAACTGAACTGTCCTGTTGTACTGCTGATTGTTGTTTTGGTACTGAGCTGTCTAATATTGGACTAGTCTCTGCTGATCATTATTGCTGTTCTGACCTTGCTGTCCATATCTGAAATTCGGATGATCTCTCCACCCTGGGTTATAGGTGTTCGAATAAGGGTTGTAGGCCTGCTTATTTTGATTGTCGCCCACATAATTGGCCTGTTCTTCAGCATCATTGGAAACACTCAATGTACCCTTTTCATATGTGCTCAATGGGCAGTTTGAAGGTGCATGTTCTCCCCCACACTCTTGGCAAGTCGTGTGGGATTTAACTATGGGCTTGATTGTCAACTTCTCTACTTGTTTGGTCAAGGCTTCATATTTAGCATGTAAGCGAGTTGTTTCATCAATCTCATGCATCCCTGCTGCTTTTCTTGTGTTACATCTTCTGCTAGGCCATTGCGAGTAGCTCTTGGCCATGTCCTCTATGATGGTTACTGCCTCAAATGGGCTCTTCTTGATTAGGGCTCCCCCTGCAGCAGCATTGAACAGGGTTTGATCCTCTTGGTTCAAAGCTCCAAAGAATATTTCAATTAGCAGCCAGTTGTGTAGTCCATGATTTGGACACTTCCTCTGCAATCCCTTCTATCTCTCCCAAGCTTCTCCGATGGATTCTCCCGAAAATTGAGAGAATGCAGTAATATCATTTCTCAGTTTAGAAATCTTTCCAGGAGGAAAGTATTGACCCAGGAACTCTTGTGCACAGTCACCCCAATTGGAAAAATGTTGGTCAGGTAAGGAGGTAAACCATGACAGAGCATTATCCCTAAGAGACCAAGGGAATAATTCCAGCTTGATGGCTTCTTCAGGCACTCCTTGTCTTCTTATAGTTCTACATATTTGGTTGAACCTTGACAGGTGCTGATAAGGATCTTCAGATGGAAGTCCACCAAAGCTGTTCTATACCACCAAATGTATCACCTATGGTGGAAAATCAAAGTTTGCTCTAATTTTGGTTGCTGTATGGGATTCCTAATGTGTCTGACATCAGGAGTGACATAATCCCTGACCGGTCTGTGTGCCTCATCTCCCTGTTCCACGTCAGGTCTAGTGGCCATGTCTGGTCTAGGTGCTTCTTGTTCCCCTGGCTCACACTTGGTCGGGTGAAGAGAAGCTTCACCGATCATCTTCAATGCTCACCCGACCAGAAGCAAAATTGTTGGAAGAGGTTTCAATCGACGGATTACAACTTCATATCACGTGGTCGGGTGAACATTCTTCACCCGACCTGAACAATTCTTCACCCGATCAGCTTCATTTGTGGTGTGTGTAATCCGAATGTGCACTAATCATATTGGTCGGGTAAAATTCTATTTTAATCCAGTCCTGGCCATCTTTTGTTGTGTAACTGCTGTTAGCCTCAATTTCTTGCTTCCATGAAGGAATCCTTGAGTATAATATAAATAATACGAAGAACAAGCAAAAACTCCAAGGAGAAACTTCAATTGGTGGTTAGGGTGTTAGATAGAAAATATAAACATTTTTGGGTGACAAAGATATATAATTCATGTCAATACACACCCAAAATGGCCCTAAAATAGTGGTCCAGATGATCACTATCACAGACATACTCACAAAGCCCCTACCAGATGCAAGGTTCTCTAAACTGTTACTCAAATTAGGTATGCTTGATCTCTTTGTATAGCTTTTACATTCCTTCCCCCACCAGTTCATAACTCCAAAACAAGCATCGTGCTCCTCATATTAATGAGAAACAATTATTGGTTATAAATGTTGATCATACTTATCTTTGAATCACGCACCATGACTTCTGATAATATTTATATAATTCTATTCAGGATGATGCTTATTATTCCAGACTAAAATTGGTAAAGCCAACATAATTAAGGATATATGAATACATCTTTTTTGGATTTCATGATTCCTATTTTTATTTCTCACCTCATGTCTTGCAATGAATTCTCAATGTGACTAAAATTTCTAACATGCACTATTGAAGAATGGAAATGGGTTGGTTCAACACGCTTGGTGGTTAAAATCACAATTCCAGTTTGATCAGCACCTGACAGACAGATTTTTAGCCTCCCAAAAAGAGTTAGCTAACGTCGTTAAACCTCTCTTCAAGATAATTAATTCCCTTAGTTTGTACTAAACAGAATAGTAGAAAGTAAGGGGTTGAACCCATAGGGATTAGCCTAGTTCTCTGGTTTTTTAAACAAAACCACTCAATTACTCTTACTCTATAAAATGTCTTGGCAAAAACGAATTCTTTTTATAACTAAAGATCTAATTTTTATTTGGTTTTCTGAATAAACAAAGAAAGCAAATTGATTTTAAGATTAAGATTCAAGGATTAAAGGCATCTAGGGTCACAACTTCACCTTCTTATGTTGTTTCTACTGATTTTAAGGTTCTTGAGATTATTTAATTGATAACATGCTATAACTAAGCCAAGGTACTGCAATTGGTCATTGCCAGCCCTTCTAAGTGCTGTTTGCCTAAATGGTCATCATGACTTCAACATGCAAAGTCTAATTATCATACCCATGACAGGATAATGGTCACACCAATCACAAATATGTTATGAATCAAAGATCAGCCTCAGACTAAGGCTAAGAAAACCCAGGTGTACAGCCCAGATATTAAAAGATAAGAACAGATCCATAAAACATGCAATCTCAATTAAACAAACTCAATATTCAATCAATCAGTTTGACAACATAGGGGGCTACATTGCTCCCCTAGATAAAGGAAACTACTCACACATGTACTTGGATAAATAATAAGAAATAAAGAACATCATCCTCAAGCAGCTGCAGCAAAACTCCAACTTTAGGTCTTCTCCAGCCATCAGACCTCCTAGCGCCGGCAACTTCCAAGATCAGAACCCTAGCCTCCAAAACCATCAGCCTCTCTCTCTCTCTCTCTAAGAATGTGCCCCCCTCTCTACATGCTCCAAAAGGGCTGCTGCCTCCTCTATTTATAGAGAAAACTGCTGTGCAATGAGTGCCCTAGCCGTCAGCAGTTGCCACTTAACAAAATGACGTAGTTTTGATAAGTAGTTTCCATTCTTCTTCCAACTTGAGTACAACTCGAACTAAGCATAATTTTGACTAGGTGCTTTAGAGAAAAGTGCTTAAAATAACAAAACAAAGCAATCGATGCAAAAATCCGACTACACGGCACATTACACGTCATATGGCCATATGACGTGCACCTCCAAATGGTCTGAAATTTTACTCCAAGCTTCCTTGAAATGTTTAGAAAGCAGGCTGCAGTAAAATCCTTGCACGTCATAATGGTCCATATGGCGTGCACTCTTGTTTTGCCTCCTCAGGCTACCTTATTTTGCCAAAAGTTCCTTCTTTGGTAAATGAAGTGATTTGGCTGATGTCTATGAAATGAAATTACCTAAAAACCTGCCAAAACAGCTCAAAAACACACATATATATATATATAGGCCAAGCAGTCTTCCTAGGGTGTTAGAGCAAATATCTAAGAAATATAGACGAATTAAGCTCTAATCATGCTCTTTAATATCCTAAATCTGCACTAGAATAACGGCATAAATGCACGTTATCAAATACACCACACTTAAACCATTGCTTGTCCTCAAGCAAAAACATACAAGCATGCAAAAATAAAATAAACACACAGTCACACTAGAATCAAAATAAGATAAATAAAAATCAAAGAGAGTCATGGTTTCCTAGGCAAACAACTCTATCACGATGAAGTGGGCAATCAAGTAACTCAAAATGAATTATAATTAAGCTCAATCATGTCCATACCCCTAAGTCCAACAACCATGCAGTCTCATCACTGAAAATTCAGACATTAGCAAGCATACCATGATAAAACAGCACCTAATTTCCCTTAAAATTCTCACCTAGAATAAAGCTGCCTCACTCAAATATAAACTCTCATGTCTCTCCACACAAGCCCAAGTACCATACCTAACAGAAAATCAATGAGTGGAAAGCTCCTCCTACATTCTCCACTAGTTATTAATTAAGTACTTGCCAAGCAACATGAAAGTTCCCTATTGTGCTCATTAAAGGAAACACACTCTCTATTATACTTTGTTTGAAAACTCACACACTATTCTAATGACTGATAAAACACACCTTGAGCCAAAGAAATAAGCTCAATACTCTAAATAAACATAACTCAGCCATTATGGCTTTTATTCTGAAAAGCTTTGTGTTTTTTTTTTGTTTTTTGTTTTGATCCTTCTTTTAAATAATAACCTTACAAGGTTGCATTTTATGCTCCCCCTTGATGGATTATTGACTCTTTTTTTTACTCACTTTTTCTTTTATTACATAACACATAAATAAGACTGATTTTTTTTCTAATGTATACCCCTTGCCATTTTGCTACATAAGGAGCGACAGAAATTCATTGATGTCTCACATCCCATTATCAAATTAAGTGATGGCTTTTTCACATTCTATATCACAGCCTTCTACATTTACAACACAACAAAATAAAAACTAGGATACATAGGAAGTCAAAGTGACTTAAATAGCCTTGTATCACTAGCAACACACCAAACACTAAGCACTAATAAGTAATCATCATGCTTACTTAACTCCTATCATTAAATAACTAATGTTAAATGCAGAGAGGAGCATCAAATCAAACTATTACCCATAAACCATAGATGTCACTCAAAGGCTAGAAAGAGGTTTTTCTCATTTTCCTTTTGGATTTTCTTTCACTCAACTCTAAGGGTCATTAAGTGTTATCCTAACATGTCATGCTCAGCTAATATTCAAATTTCAGCTCCAAAAACATGGTGATATCATTCAAGAAGTAAAGACATGCTTAAACCAAATCATAACACACCTTAATTACTTTAACACCCTTATCACAACATGATACTAATGTGGCATAAAAATTAAAATTTAAGCCAAAATTTTAAATTTAAGTCAAAATTGCATACCTAGTATCCATGCCTCTCCCCATGCAAATCACATATTCAAGCAAATCAAACAATCACACAAAATTTAAAAAAAAATTACAACTAATAAACAAACCAACACATACAATCAAGCAAAATAAAGGACAAACAAGTGGCTTGAGCCACTCCCCACACCACACTAAAAATATACTATGTCCTCATGGCATGGTAGAGAGGTTAAGAAGAACCTGACTTATCTGCTGGTAAGCTATAATAATAGATCACTTGGGCCACCAATCTCCGCGCCCGAGCCACAAAATCGGCTGAAGTTTCACCGCATATGGTCCATGCATCTCGCTACTGCAAAATAGCCAGCATATAATAATAAACGAAAATCCCACAGCTGAACTGATCAGGTTGCTGAGGGAATTCCATTTCCATGAGATGAATAAGAGGCAATTTGTCCTGCAGCAACCCCTCTTTCTTCATTGTATCCTTGATTCGTTTCAGGAGGCCATGGACTAGCTGCCGCTTCCTTTTGCTGAATCCATGTCCTTGACTGGGATTATAAAACACCGCGTGCCCTACACTCAAATCCAAATGCAATAATACAAAGTGGTGGTCAATGTGTACAGGTATTAGTACCTCATGCATGGTGCGCCAAGGTCGGTGGCCTTCATTCTCACCATTCATGCACTGATGTAAAACAGTTTCAGACAATGGGTGCTCGTATAACTCGCACAGCATAATAGATGTGTACTGGGCCAATGGATAATCATGAGGCTTTGCCTCCACTATGAATCGCATGGTCCTGCAAAACAAATCCACATCATCTGTGAATAAACATTCATTACCTGAGATGCGCCGGAGGAAGTCGGATGTGAAGACATCCATGTCCCTTGCAAGACGAGCTAGCAGCATCGTAGGGTCAATGAAACTTTCAAACGCCTCTTGAGCCGCCGCAGAAGAGATATCCGGATTAATCCGCAGATGCACCGGTGCGCCAAGGAGATCTTGAGGTTCTGCTGGCATATAAGGTCCCCATGAAATAGGTTGCACAATGGGCACGATGGCCTGAGAATAGGAAGGTTCCACAAAGGGATCAAATGATGAGTATTGTGGTTCCGGCGTAGCGTCTTGCAGAAATGGATGATAATCAGTGTACTCCGCAGATGGCCCTGGTGGAGGGTACTCTCCTTGGGCAGGGTAGGAACTGTTGTATGTTGCTGGTACTGGAGCAGAGTCCTCATGTGCTGGAGGTACATCCTCATCAGATATCTCCACCACTGGAGATTTTTTTGACTTTTGCTTGTTGCTCAAGGCCCTCCAAATTTTTCCCAGAACTCCTTTTATTTCCTTGTTGTCTCTCTTTAGCTCTTCTACTGCACGCTTTGTTCCAGCTTGATCCCTTCTCAGCTCTTGAGTTTCTTGCCTCCATGCATCATGAGAGGTAGTAGCAGGAGCTGCTGGAGCTTCCCATGCCCTTGCTGACGGTCTAGAATTGTGGCGTGCACGTGAAAATAAGCTCATATTCGGATGGTGGGTCCCTCATGAGCTGTATAGCACATGTCCCTTTTGAGCGGCATTTAGTGGAAGGCTCTAGAAGGCTGAAAAGTGGTATTTTTGCATTTTGACCACCAAATAGACAGGTAGGATATGGCGTGCAGAAGACATTATGATTTCCCATGATGATAGCTGTCTTCCATTAAACTTTCAGAAAAATCCAAGGTGCACGCCATATCATCTTAGTACGTGCAATATGACGTGCAGGCCCAAATTAGCCCATTTTTCTTCTATAGCTAGCCCATGTAATGAGGATCATTTTTCTCTTTTGCACGGTATATGGTTGGGCTCAATTTCAAGCTCTTGTGGCTTCACTTTGTCTTTGCTCTTGACATGGGCTTGAAACTAAATTCAAAAGTCTAGTGCTCATAGATGTGCTCTTGGAAGCCTACAAAATGGTTAGTAAAAATAAACAAAGTTCCCTGCACCATGGTGAGTTCACACAACAAATATAAAAACAAAAACTAAAACAAAACCGTTGGGTTGCCTCCCAACAAGCGCTTCATTTAAAGTCTATAGCTAGGCTTCAAAATATACTCATGAAGGCTCATAAAAGGGGGAATCAACGATCTCCCTCTGTGTTGGGTTATAATAAGGTTTCAGCCTATTGCCATTAACCCAAAATTTCTTGCCATCTTCAGCTTGGAGCTCAAAGCTCCCATATGGCTTCTTATCAATTAACACAAATGGCCCCATCCATTTTGATCGTAGCTTTCATGGAAACAACCTTAGCTTAGTGTTGAATAACAAAACTTTTTGTCCCAGGGCTAAAGATTCTGTATTAAGTTGCCTATCATGCTTTTTTTTGGTTCTTTCCTTATAAGTTTTAGCACTCTCATAGGCATCCATTCTAAACTCTTCTAACTCAACTAATTGAGTCATCCTCAGTTCCTTGGTTTCTTGTGGATCAAAGTTTAATTTCCTCAAGGCCCATTGAGCCTTGTGTTCTAATTCCACAGGTAAATTACAAGACTTCCCATATAGGATTCTGTAAGGGGACATTCCAATGGGAGTCTTGTAGGCTGTCCTATAAGCCCATAAGGCTTCATCAAGCATTTGTGACCAATCCTTTTTATTTCCTCCAACAGTTTTCTCAAGAATAGCTTTTATTTCTCTGTTGGACACTTCAGCTTGCCCATTAGCTTGTGGGTGGTAAGCTAAAGACTTCCTATGGTTGACTCCATACTTTGTCAACAACTTGTCAAACAGTTTCTTACAAAAATGACTACCCTCATCACTAATAATAGCCCTTGGTGTCCCAAAACGGCTAAAGATGTTTCTAGTAAGGAATTTAGTCACTACTCTAGCATCATTCACTCTCGTTGGTATGACCTCTACCCACTTGGACACATAATTTATAGCCAACAGAATATATGAATACCCATCAGAAATGGGGAAAGGCCCCATAAAGTCTATGCCCCAAATATCAAAAATTTCAACTGGAAGGATTCCAGTTAAAGGCATCTCATTCTTCCTAGACAGTCCACCTACCCTTTGACATATATCACAAGTTTTAATGAAGACATAGGTGTCTTTAACCATGTTGGGCCAATAAAACCCACATTGCATTATCTTAGCTATTGTTCTTTGCACTCCAAAGTGGCCCCCATAATGTGATGCATGACACTGATGCATGATAGCATCCATCTCCTCCTCAGGGACACACCTCCTAATGATTTGATCAGCACACCGCCTATAGAGGATAGGATCATCCCAAATATATTTCTTTGCATTCACTATGAACCGCTTCCACTGGTGGTAATCAAATCCCTTAGGTATAAAGTCAGTGGCCAAATAGTTTGCTATATCAGCAAACCAAGGAAGCTGACTTACTTGAAACACTGCCTCATCAGGGAAGTCATCAGAGATAGGTAGAGACTTAGGTGCATTCTCAAGTCTAAAAAGGTGATCTGCAACAGTGTTTAAAGCTCCCTTAGTGTCTCTAATCTCTATATCAAACTCCTGTAAGAGGAGTACCCATCTCAGCAAACGTGGCTTAGCTTCCTTCTTAGCTAACAAATACTTAAGAACTGCATGGTCAGTATAAACAACAACCTTAGACCCAAAGAGGTAAGACCTAAACTTGTTGCAGCCATACACTACAGCTAGCAACTCTTTCTCAGTAGTGGTATAGTTCTGTTTGGCATTATCTAGAGTCTTACTAGCATAATAAATCACCCTAAAAATTTTCTCTCTCCTCTACCCTAGAACTACCCCTACAACATAATCACTCGCATCACACATAAGCTCAAATGGTTGTTCCCAATCAGGAGTAACTATGACAGGGGCTGTAACTAGCTTGTGCTTAAGGACCTCAAAAGATTTTAAACACTCTTCATTAAATTCAAAGGTTGTGTCCTTCTCCAACAACACACTTAGGGGTTTAGCTATTTTGGAGAAGTCCTTAATAAACCTTCTATAGAACCCAGCATGTCCTAAGAAACTTCTCACCCCTTTCACATTGGTTGGAGGTGGCAGGGTTTCAATTGTGAATATCTTAGCTTTATCCACCTCCAAACCTTTTGCGGACACTTTGTGTCCAAGCACTATGGCCTCACTTACCATAAAATGGCATTTCTCCCAATTGAGGACAAGTTCTTTCTCTTCACATCTCTCTAGGACAGTATCTAGGTTCTTTAAGCAATCTTGGTAAGAATTACCAAACACAGAGAAATCATCCATAAATACTTCCATTATTTCCTCCACCAGGCCCTGAAAAATGGCCATCATGCACCTTTGAAAGGTCGCAGGTGCATTACACAGCCCAAATGGCATCCTCCTACATGCAAAGGTGCCAAAAGGGCAAGTGAACGTTGTTTTCTCCTGGTCCTCGAGTTTAATCATGATCTGATTGTACCCAGAATACCCATCTAAAAAACAGTAATGACTATACCCAGCCAACTTATCAAGCATCTGATCAATAAAAGGAAGGGGAAGTGTTCCTTCCTAGTGGCCTTATTTAGCTTCCTATAGTCCACACAGACTCTCCACCCCGTCACAGTTTGGGATGGAATCAATTCATTCTTTTTATTCCTAATCACCGTCATGCCCCCTTTCTTGGGCACAACATGTAAAGGACTAACCCACTCACTATCAGATATAGCATAAATTATCCCAGCATTTTTCCATTTTAGAACTTCTTTCCTAACAACTTCTTTCATTACTGGGTTCAATCTTCGTTGTCTTTCAACAGTGGGGTGAAAATCATCATTCATTAAAATTTTATGCATGCACAGCCCTGGACTAATGCCCTTAATATCTTCAATATTCCACCCAAGGGCCTTTTTATGTTTCCTTAGAATTTCTAGCAATTGTTCACATTCTAAAGCATTTAAATTTGAAGCAACAATTACTGGAAATCTATTTGTGGAATCTAGAAATTCATACCTCAAGTGTCCAGGCAACTCCTTCAGTTCTGGCGCTGGAGTTGTTTGCTCGTCATGCTCCTCCTTAGCTTGCTCCAATGGACTTGATTTTAGTTCCTCCTCGTCACTGATCAAGTCCTCTGCCTCTTGCTGCTGGATCGATAATGTGTGAAGCACTTCATCTTCTTGTTCGATCTGTTCGCTCAAGTAATCTTCAACTAATTCCTCAAAATCTTCGATCCTGTGACAACTTTCCTCTGCTTGCCCTAGTAGAGACCGTTCCATGTGGAAGACTAAGGTATCATCGTTTATCCTCAAGGTTAATTTACCCTGAGCGACATCAATCAAAGCACACCCTGTTCTCAGGAAGGGTCTTCCTAGGAGTAACTGAACTCCCGTGGCTTCTTCCATCTCTAATACCACAAAGTCAGCTGGAAAAATAAATGATCCCACTTTCACCAGTACATCTTCTATGATTCCTGTAAAGACTCGTATTTTGGTAGTTTTAAGAGATAGTCATTCTATGGGAATGCAACTATCTGGACAGTAGTGTAGTCGTCGATGTGAGCATTTTGACTGTACTTGGGCCCGATTCCGAGTCGGGGCCCCGTTTGACCCGATTGTTGACTTTTCGGGGTTTATTGGTTGACTTTGCGTTTGGGCGGTCTTTTGGGTGTAATAATATCTATTTAGTGTTGTGCTCGTCATTTCGAGCATTTTGACAGTAATTGGGCTCAATTTGGAGTTCGTGACCTCGAGAGGTCTATTATTGTGTTTGGGTCAATTATTGCTGGGAGGCCAATTATTGGCAACAATATATATATAATTAAGAACTGCCTTATCTCTTTAATTGCCAATTATTGGTGCATGCGTGTTTGAACAAGAGAGAGAGAGAGAGAGAGAGAGAGAGAGAGGGAGAGAGAGAGAGAGAGAAGGGGAAGAGCGTGAAGGGCTTTCTTGGCGATTTTGGGGCGATTGGAGCTCGTGGATCACAAATAATCTTCCAGGTAGGTATCCTTAACTGTCTTATCTCGATCCTATCTTTGAATATGTGATCAGTTGTTGTATGAGTGTGTATTTTATGAGGGTTGGGAAGTCAACCATGGAGGTCTAGATTTAGATCTAGATGAATATATGATTTGTGTGTATTTCTGCTATTATCGTGCGGATTAGAGGCGTTTAGGACGCGTTTTGAGGTAAATATTGCAGTTTATTGCATAAAACATGTGTTTATGAGCGTCTGAGGGTCACTGGGTTGCTTCCAGACGAAGAACAGGCCAAAAACGATGATGAACAGTACCCTGGGCGAACTGCAGGGTCGAAGTTTGTAGTCGGCAGCGATGGAGTCAGCAGCTGTGGAGTCAGCAGCTTCGTAGTCAGCAGCTATGGAGTCAGTAGCTTCATTAGTCTAGAGCAGTAGTCCGGAGTAGTTAGTCCGGATCAATAGTCCGGAGTAGTTAGTCCGGATCAGTAGTCCGGAGTAATTAGTCCGGATCAGTAGTCCGGAGTAATTAGTCCGGATCAGTAGTCCGGAGGAGTTAGTCCAGATCAGTAAATGACAAATGACAAATGACAACATCTTCTATTTTTTATTGCCATTATGCTGGATAAATTTTGTACATGTAGTCAAATGCCTTTTCAGAATTGAGGTGGTACTAGAATTTCCAACTGCAAATAAAGTTTGACACCAACGACATTGTGATTTTTTAACTCCATGCACATTAACTGGATTAAAGTCATTCCAAACTGTTGAAGTCTTTTTCCTTTCCCTTTTTACATATGGTGGATTATCACTTGTAGCACTACTCAAACTCCCATTTCCATCTTGACCAACAGCTACAGAGACATTGTTAATAGGTTGATCTAGTGTAGGGTTTATAAGAACATTATTATCTAATTGGACTTCCAACTCTTCCACTTCAATATATTGACTCTCATTCTCCATAATTGTCAATGTAAAATAATTAGAATTGAAAAAGTAAAACATGTTATAAAAAGTGAAAGATATAACATGTTACAAATAAATATAAATAAGAAAGTTAAAAAATAACATATTATAAAAAAAATTAAAAACATGTATAAAATAAAAGGTTACACCTGAAATTTTGCCTTGTTTATTACAAATAAACCTTCAATCAAAAGATGAACCCATTTGAACCCTTTATGAAGAATTCCACAGAAATGTTCAAATGCAGCTGCAATGAAAAAAAAACCATAAAAATGATCTCAGCGGGCAATGGGCAACGGGTAGCAGTAAAAAAATGGGGCTGGGCTGAACCGGGCAGCGGGCAACAACAAAGAAAAGGGGCTAGGCTGCTGGGCTTAACTGGGCAGAGAGAAATATTATATATATATATATATATTCTATTTCCCGCCTGCCATGTGTTTCTAATAATATATATAATTATTATTCAATTCAAAATTGATTTATACACCCAAAATCCTTATTAATCAACCGATGTTACCTATTCTTATGCCAAAATGCAAAAATTGACGCTTATTAAAAGAGGACAAGAAGACATTGTCCTAAAGAGGTTGATCAATGATTTTATTCTTCTTTTTTTTTTGCTGTCATGAAAAGCCAATGTCACTTTGGACAGACAGATTTAACGAGCTAGTGTCCTTAAATATTTACATATATAACATGTATCATAATCACTTGTTTGGCTTTTTGTAAGATTTAAGTTTGTTTCCTCTTATATAACTCGTGTGTGTATATTAATATATATATATATATGATAAAATATATAACAGTTTAAAGATGACCACACCAGTTTAAAAACCCTCACTAGGGATGGTTGCTTGGTGCAAATCGATGGCGTTTGGTGCAGATCGATGGTCACTCAGTGCAGATCAATGACGCTAGAAGCAAATCGACGACTGCTAGGTGAAGATAGACACCCGCTTGGTGCAGATCAACGGATTTCTAGTATAGATTGATGGGCCTGTGGAGATATTTTGAAGAAAACAGGAGGGGAGGAGGGGGGGGAGGAAGATGACCGCTAGGTGTAGATCGACACCCGCTTGATGTAGATCTACAGCCTTCAGGTATAGATTGACAAGTTTGTGGAGAGATTTTCAAGAAAATGAGAGGGTAGGAGGGGGTGGTGAGGAAGACGCTTTGCTCGTAGAGTCGTAGTGTAACGTGGGCCGACTGGCGACTACCGACAATGTTCACGCAAACATAAGTACATAACATTAATTTTTTATAATTATAATTATAAAAAATAGTGCAAACATAACATTAATTATATCAATATTTGTAGCGTGCCATATTTGTGTAGCGTAGCGTGGGCTCGTTATAATTATATCAATATTTGTGTGTGCAAAGTGCAAACATAACATTAATTTTTTTATTTTTTTATTTTTTAGTTTGTAAAAAATATAAATATTTTAATTTATTTTAATTTTTTAAAATAATTATAAATTCTTAACGAGTCAGACGGGTTTTAAACGAGTCGAGAGAACTTTAAACGAGCTCGATTTAAATGAGTCAAACCTACGAGCCCCCGTCGAGCTTAATCGAGCGAGCCAGGTATGTGTCGCTAATTAATCAAGCAAGCTTCAACAGTAACGAGTCAAGCTTAGTCGAGCGGGTATCAAGCGAGCTGTCGAGTGTGTCGGCTCATTTACAAGCCTACTCCCCTCCACGTAGGAGAGTCCTCCAATGCTCGGACTTTGCTCTTGGGCTTGGCTCTTTTGGCATGGCTCACTTTGAGTCCGTGCTCTCTGACCAACTAGAATGCCATGCCCAGGTCCAGAGTTCCCAGATTATGGTGGTTGGTCTCAAAGTTGATCACCTTGGTGCTTAGTTCCTATCCGTCCTAACTGACTCCTCTTCTTCCATGGAGCAAAAGGTTGATATTGTGGTCTCCACTGTTCATTCCTTGACCACCTCTTTTGCCTCTCTTGCCTAGACGATGCTAAAGCCCCTGGCGTCTCTCGTCAATCTGCCAAAAAGGGGGAGAGTACTCCATCTGATACTTCTGATGCACCTTCCACTTCTGAAGCTAAGGCTGCTGGTCCTTCAATTCGGACCCGCACTACTGAGAAGTGTCCTACCACTACTCTTCCTCTGGGCATTCCTGTTCCCAAGCGCAATCAATACCCCTCAACCAAGCCCAGCTCCTCTAGTGCTGCCCTGAACAATGTGGCACTGGCAGGCGTCTCCCAAGTGGCGCAGGTGTGCGCTACTTGCGGAGGGGCAAGGTGAAAAGCATAGCTAGTGCGGACAGCGTAGGCTCCATAGTAGTTCGTGTGGAAGATCGATGGAGCCCCTTCGGAGTTCAAACGTACCAACCCGGTTAAATGCAGGGAGTACGCCACTAGTCTCGAACTTGATGTTGAAAAGAGGACTTGGTCATCCCTACACAAACTGGTCAAGAACTAGAGCCGTTCTTCTGATGAGCCCAAGGTAGGGCGAAACCAGTTTATGTGTGCCCCGATTGGTATGGCTTACTCGGAGCATCCACCAGGGTGACCAAGTGCCGCACGGGTGAAAACCCTGACCCCGTGACAAAGTGGTATCAAAGCGGTTGCGGCTCGTATCTAGAAAGCTTGCCAAAACACTCTCGCAAGAGATATGTGTGGTCCCTGATCCTAAGTTAGGATAGAGCCCCTAAGAGATAGGGGTCGACCTGGTGAAGGTCTTGCACACATCGCATCCACCAAGTTGTTGGCCGCCGAGCCATGGTAGAGTACCCGAGGATGGGATAGAGTGGCGCTACAAGAGTCGAAAGGAGCGCGTTGAATAATCTTAGTTCCTCCAAACTAGCTGGACACAATGAGGGCATTGCGAAATCAAGTGGGGGAGGATGTCACACCCCGAATAGCGTGGTGCTAGTGGGCGTCTCCCAAGTGACGCAGGTGTACGCTACTTGCGGAGGGGCAAGGCGGAAAGCGTAGCTGGTGCAGATGGGGTAGGCTTCATGGCCGTTCGTACGGGAGATCGATGGAGCCCTTATGGAGTTTAAACATACCGACCCGATTAAATGCGGGGAGTACATTGCTAGTCTTGAATTTCACGTTGAGGAGGGGACTTGGCCATCCTTATACAAATTGGTCGAGAACTGGAACCATTCTCCTAATGAGCCCAAGGCAGGGTGAAACCAGTCTATGTGTGCTCCGATTAGGGATGCAAACGAACCGAGCCGAGTCGAATAGTAAGGTATTTGAACATGTTCGTTACTATTCATTAACGAACCGAACCAAACACGAGCTTTAAATTATGATGTTCATGAACTGTTCACGAACGGTTCACGAACATTCATGAACATGTGTTCACAAACTTGTTCACCAACGCTTACGAACACAGTTATAAAATCATAAAAATATACAAAAAAATTCATACTGTAAACTTATCTAAAAAATTATAATTAATTAATTATTAGGTTGTATTATCTTTGTTTAATATGTTCAAATAATTGCTATATATAGTTCATGAAAATATTATAATAATAATCATAATCATAAACAAATAAACAAAAAAATATTTTTTGTTAATAATAATATAAAAGTATATGTTTATTAAACTAAATTTAATAAAAAAATATTTATATTTAAAAAAGTAATTTATATACATATTAATTAATTTATTAATTTCTTGTTCACGAATTATTTTCACGAACACGAACGATATTCACGAACTGTTCGTGAACATTTGTTCATGAACGTTCACGAACATGTTCACGAATATAACAATGGCGTTCGCGAACTGTTCACGAATAATACTATTCCTTAACGAACAAACATAAATGATCTTTTATCGAACTGAACGCAAGCTTGTTCATAAACATTTAGTTCATTTACAGCCTTAGCCCCGATCGGTATGACTTACTCAGAGAATCCACCAGGGTGACCAAGTCTCGCACGGGTGACCAAGATCTCGTGACGTAGAGATCTTCAAAAAGGAGTTTGTATAGTATACCTAAAAACATCTAATATCTTAAAATTTTATAACCCTCAAGTCTTCGATGGCAGAGTTCAAGTTAGATTAGTTTTGAGGTTTACTCTATAAACTACAAGTCTTCGACTCTTTCAACGACTCTTCGAGCGACATCCGTGAGCTCTTCCAAGTTTCCATAAACAATTATTTTAAGGTTTACTTGATCAATAAATAACTCTTTTGAACACAAAAATTACTAAATAACCCTATGATTAATTAGTACCATTTTTCCTTTATCAAAAAATATTACTCTAAGGTTTTTAACTTAAAAGACTATCTAAAGAAACAAAATTGCCCTTCAAAGTGTTAAACTTGAAATTGGGCTCAAGTACAATCAAACTGGTCACATTGACGGCCACACAAGCATGTCTTTACATGTATTGGGCTTTTGACCTTAGACATTTGTATTAATTGGTTGTGTTTATTATTATATTTGTGGACTAGTTTATATTTTGATTTTTTTCATTTGAGTATTTACATGTATACCACCAAAGTTTATGTGTTTGGGTGTCTGTCACTAACTTCTTAGCCCTCAAGGGTGGAACTAGCCACTTATCCAAAAGGGAGGAGGGGATTGCAGGAAAAATTATCAAAAAACTTCCTATCCGATTGAAAAATTTCGTGTGGGAGTATTCAATGAAGTTCTTTCGAAATTCAGACATATTGACTCGATTAAGTGCAAAAAGTGCGCTGCTAGTCGTGAATTTGATGATAAAGAGAAGATTTGGTATCTCTATACAAACTCGTCAAAAACTGAAATCATTCTCATAACAAGCCCAAAGCATGACGAAATTAATTTATGTGTCCAAAGTTATAAAACTTACTTAGATTGACTTTCTCACGTAAAGTGACTAAGCATCGTACCAATAAAATTTTCACCCATGACAATAGGCATCCAATGGTATTCCAATTCTTCAACTTTTGTTGATCTCAAGGCAACATTCCATGATTATGATCTCAACCTTTCTTCATCGCATGGCACTTAGATGATGATAGCTACTCCTTTTATGAGTTGCAAAAAATAGTTACTCCTTTTATGATTTTGATTTAATTCGAGTTCTTTTTTTTTATGGTTCTTCGTTGAAGAAGAAAATATTATTATGGGACAACCGGCGACCGAGGGATCAAACCATGGCTGCATAACATTTGAATATTGATGATATTCCATACGACTAAAGTCCCCTTTAAATTAGTAGTTTTTATTTATATACGTAACAACCGACGATGCCTTGTAAAAGATAATCACGTACACTTTCTTTTATTTGGAGGAATAATTTTCATACAAAAATTTAAATCATTACCGATTCATTGTCTACATTTGATTAGGTTGGTTTCTCGACATTTTATTATTTGTTTTTGGCTTTTAAAGTGAATGAATTTTATTACATTAGAATCCTAATTGCCAGCCGATGTCAACTCAGCCTGCCAAAAAATTCTTAGGCTTTATCCTAACCAAGAAATAGGACTATGTTTCCCAATAATAATAATAAATAAATAAATCAAAGGTGAGTTTTCAAGTGCTAAATGAGTAGGGCCATAACTCGCCATAACTCCATTAATACTCCACACAATAGAAAACAAACCCGAACAAGAAGATATGAATATTATTCTAGAAAATAGTGAAGCAAAGTATAACCCAAAAGTTAAAGTTATCAGAAAAAAAAAAAGGATTTATGAGAGCCTAAGAAAATCCAGCCTCAATTGCAAAGTGCACTTATCCTTCGCTCCAGAGTACAAGAAATCCAAAAGGAATATATAAAAACTAAAAGGAAAAGCTTGCCAGCCACCCCCATAGTCTACAAAAGCCCCCAAATCTTAACGCCATTATTGTCAATCCTACCAGCTCCCAGAGTTGAACTACATTTTGGAACTGCGCACCCATCATGGCAGAATCCGTTGTGAAACCAAATCACCATAACACGGTGTTTCATATCGTGGGACTTTTTTTGCTGTTGATCCAAAGAGGTCATGCAAGGGAGTTTAAGGTTGGAGGAGGCTCGGGCTGGCACGTCCCAAGCAATTCCAATGCAACCAGCTTCAATGCGTGGGCAGAAGCGCAGCGTTTTCAAGTTCAAGACTCGCTCGGTAAGCTGGAGATTCATGCATTGTAAGACTTCAAAATGGCATGAAGCGATTTTTTATTCATCTTTTAAGCAAAACAGGTTCACTTTCATAGAATGATATGTTCTGCCACTGTAGTATTTGAGTACCCGGCTGGCAAGGACTCAGTAGCTCTTGTTGACAAGGAAGCCTACACCAATTGCAGCGCAACACACCAGGAATCATTCTCTGACGGCCACACTGTATACACATTCAAACATTCAGGACCATACTACTTCATAAGTGGGATCAAAGATAACTGCCTCAAGAATGAGAAGCTGGTCGTAGTAGTGATGGCAGACAGAACACGGCCTCCAGCTCCCAGCCTAGCCCCTACCCCAGCTCCTGCGGTTGATGAACCTCCACCACCTGCAGGACCACCAACAACAACACCGATGAACCCAACTCCAGCTCCAGAGTCTCCCACCCGTCCAAATGCAGCTTCCCCAAGCTTCATGATTTCAATCAGCTCTTTTGGAGCTCTTGCTGCTTCATCTTTCTTTCTAGTCTCTTTAACCTTAAAAATTTGAATGCATGAGAAGTTTGTTTTTACTTTTTTTACTATTATCATTATCCCATTTCTGCCCATCATTTTCCCAACTTGATCACTGAGTGAGGACTGAGGAGTGTCCATTATTTGTTTTTATATTGATGTCTACAGTATATAACGGTATGGATAAAAGCAATAAATGTATTTTATATCATCAACTCCAAGGGTTATCTTATTGTTCTTATTCTTCATATACTCAAGATTCAAGAAATATGTTGCCGAAGGGTACATAGCTCCACCATCATCCAATTATTCCACTAAAATTAAATTACTATAAAAACACACAAGGGGCAGCGCAGCAAAGGAAACATGTATGCATTCCAAAACTAAACCAGTCCTAAATAATCTTGACAAAAACAAAGGATACGGGTTACATTTGTCATGCTTCAGTGTATATATATATATATATATAAGCAGCAATACACTGCAAATGTTACCATATATTCTCACACGAAAATTTCAGCAGTTATGGTCAAGTGAAAATCATCACCTTTATATCAAAAGTTTTTGCCTAGTTCAATTTTTTTGGCCAGTCTAATGGTATTGTAAAGAATTGATTCCAGTATCCCAGCAACCTGAAAGCCAATAGGAAAGAATGTTTAAACATTGCATTTACATGAAGCAAGAAAGGAACTGATCCAAAAACTGGAAAGAACAAATAACAAGTACCAACCGTAAAAATGCCTCCAACTATAGCACAAACATTTGTTATGAAGTGCCAGAAGGACTTCGAGTTTTGGGTTATTAAGATCTAATAAAGAGGGCAAGAATTAACAATAAAGTCACCTCACATATTGCGTTGCTACATAAAAATTATCACAATAACAACAAAGAAAAATAGAAAATGGTAAAATTTTATGAATAAATGGCAACTACTATTTTATAACCTGCATTGGGGAAAGCTCAAAATGGAATTTTGCTACTGGGATATACAGACTTTGCACCAAACTACTGTGAGCAGTGTATTCATACTCTATCAATCTTTGCCCATGAGAATATCTACTTGCCATGACCTCTGTTTTTACGACATGAAGATAATGCTCTATCTGCGTTTTGATAAAACAAAATATTAAAAGCACATGGCATAAGCAAACAAACAAAAAAACAGTATATAAACGCAGAACAGCAAACACAATTCTTAGGATCACGTAAGAAGCTTACAGTAACATTTTCATTTAAATCATGCTGATTAATGTATGCCTGGCCATTCAATCTGTCATAGCTTCTACCAAAATAAGGCATCATTCCCTTCAGATCACTAATCACCTTTGGAGAAATTGCACGACCAAATGAAAAATGTGATATGAAGTGTGACATATTTAGCTGTGAAGCATCAAAGGAATGGGCTCCAGAACGTGCTGAGATTATAAGATTGCCTGGAACCTGCATGGCATGAAGGAGAAGAATCTTCTTTGGAGAATGGTGTATTTATACATTTATTCATGTTTGTACTTCATAACAAGTACATATGATTAAACGTGTGCATGAACACTTTCACAAAACCATCATTTATATCTAAACTTACCTTCTTAACACGCACAAAACCTTCTAATCTACATCCTCCTGTTAAGGGGGCGGGTCTTTTTGTGCCATAATCAGCTTTACCCTCCAAAGCAAGATTTTCAGATTCCAGTGAAATAGGTGCAACTAGGTTTTCCATCGTCTGCAGGGACAACAACTAAATATATAAAAACCATTTGTACTATACAATAGACTTGATGTTTATACTCGGACATATTGAGAATGCTTACACATCATAATGCAATAAGCAGGTTTTGTTTTCTTAAAAAACGATGTTACTATTTTACTTCTCCTTTTGTTTGTTGCTTTGATGTGTTTAGTACACAACCACATATCTTGTGCCACTGTATAATAACATTTTCATATATACATACAAACATATATATACACACATTAATCGGTCAATCCTCGGTGCAGGAACCAATTCAACAACTTCACCATGCAGGTGAATGGTTTATGAAAGATTTCAAGCATCCCATCGAATCCCAACAAGGACGTAAGTTTGTTCATACCACAACCAGACTGTCGGTATCCCTATCTCCATAATAAGATTCATGGTCATGGTGCCCGTGATCATCCCTGCATTAGGAGCAAGTTCAGAAAATAGCATATGAAAAAAGCTAAACAAAACAAGGTGAGGCTAGACTGCAAATACTATATCTAGAATTGCAGTACACTGCAGCTACAACTGGTATAATTAAATTAACAACCAATATGAAATCAGTGTTTGTAAATTTTTTCTGAGTTTAGCATCATCATTGCAGAAGATAAGAAGCTCAAGCAACAAACCCAAACATACAGCGCCAAATCAGTTTAGTTTTCCTTCTCTGCCCAGATCAAGTTTAATGACCATGATGCTGACATATTCTTTGTGATTGTTCCATTAGAAACTATAAATTGCTAAATTCCAGTACCAAATCTGTTAGATGAGTTCTAAATTTGGCTAAGATATAAATTTATTTTACCCCTACAACAAGAACAATGTTACAAAGAAATGGAACTTTTGACCATTCATGAAACATGGCAAATAATCTGATTCTGAAATTGGCTCTCTTTTCAATTCATTTCATATAGAAACAAGAATCAAACCTAACTACTTGTCATTATAAAATCATTTCACAGCTAATATAGATGTAATCTCCTCTTCATGGCTCACAACTACGGAGTTCAATATCATCCAAATGGGTGAAGGAAGCTCAGCACACTAATCCAAACATCTGAATGGCATAGATGTGCAGACATTTCCTGAATGATTGTATTTTTGTCATCACCCTTAGTTACAGGACAATTTTTAACTTAATCATTATAAAGTGTCTCACTGCACTACTGTGCAATGATTATAATCAATAATGATTATATCAAGCGTTTGTTTAGCCCTGCAGTGGACTCGGAGCTTACACAGTTGAACTGCGTTGCACTGCACTTTTGGAATAACTATACCGGTTGAGTTGAGACTGTACAATTAAATTGCTTCTAAAACATCATTTTGCGTCATCTGCAAAAGTAGCCATTCCAAGTTTCTGGTTTTAGCTTTTGTAGTAAGCCCAATTTGCCAAGAGCCAAACGATTACGCCGATCTTAAGTTGTGCATTCATTGATAGAGTCATACAGACGCATTGAAGTGTTCATTATGTATTTATGACATCAGCATGACAATGAGGTGCAAACCCACCCAACATTTACTAGGCATCTAAAATAAAAGGTAAGAAAATCAAAGAAAATATAAAATTTGAGATTTCTAAAAGATGTAGATTATAGAAACTCCAAAGATATATTAATTTCATTCAAAAAATTATAAATTTTCTGTTATAGAAAAAATTTAAAGTAATACTATCAACAAATGACAAGAATGATAGAAGTTAGATGTAAATCCATGCCAAAGGTATAATGCTGATCATAAGAGAGAACAGGAGTGTTCAGATCAAAAAGAAAGAAAGAAAGAAATAAAAGGGAGAACAAGAGTGAGAAAGATATTAAAGGAAGAGGTGCACAGACCACATGACAAGGTAATAAAAGAATTCAGCTTCACCTTTGTGCCACATGGGATCCTATACTAGTTATCCAATTTCAGTTGAAGTATGAATTTAGAAAAACTTAAGAAGGCTTGGGCAGCTTACATTCAATTGCTAGCCCAACAACCTTCTACCATCTAACACAATTCTATTCTTACAACAGAAGATTAAATTGGGTGGCGAAGGCATAACATAAGGCAGTGATTAACGACAACAGGGGGAATTGGGAGCAAAAACATGGAAAAATATTGGGGCCAAAAATATATGGCAGTTAACGAATTAAAACAGATATGAGAATAATACAGAGAGAAGCACTTAACAAATAATATAAGACTACAAAGCCCAAGAATAATTAGCAGAAGGAATTGAAATTCTAAGCTAGCTGCTTCAGAAAAGAGAATTTATGCAGAGTGAAAGTGTAAAACCAAAATAGAAATCTTGGGGTGGGTGGGTGGTGGTGGGGTGTGCAGATCACTTAATACACAGAAACAAATTCTGAGTCCTCTCTTTAGAAACACAATGTAATAGAGACAGATTTTTTTTTTAACGCGCTACACATGAACTTAGTAAATTTGCAAAAAAATCCATAATGAGGATCATGACACAATTTGAAGCTTTATAAGCCATGCATGTACACAGATAAAATGACATAGATGGAAATAGACATGTTCCTCTTGCAAAATGCATAACTAAGGATCATCAACTCACTTTTAAAACAAAGAATACAAAATGTGGAAAGCAATGTACATTCGTTGCAAAAGACTAATGAAACAAAATTTTATGTTAATTACCTGAGATCACTCCCCTTCCGAAAAATGCGAATGGATGGATACCCTTGTATATGATGCCTGAACATTTATTATGAGCTATGCATTAATGGGATAATAATAACACCAACTAAATTACTAAACTAACAATGTACAAGGAGGAATGTGTTAAAACATGAAATTATGATTGAAGCCCTATCCAATTGAGATTTTTATTTCTTTCAACCATCTTTTGGAAAGCATTTCATCTGCTTCTTTTTGCTGGAAGTTTAAATTTGACAAATTGGAGTCCACACCAGTGTACATTATATCAAGATCAATGTTAATAAAGATCCAGCAGACAAGGCAGTGAGTCATGGCTGGCAATTAAATGTTTGAAGAAAGTCATTGTGTGGGATGGTCGCACAATGGTTGAATAATTGACCCAACCCTTACCCAGGCATGCAACTTTGTCTTTCTTTCATTTGTTCTCTTTTTAATTTCTACCTCAGGCATGATAGTTATATACAACTGTCTCTGAGCAAACTTAAATAAGTATTACTATGTACCCAGACTTTTCACAACAGGCACATGCGGCCTTAAGCAGTTGGTTGTTTACTCAAAATGTCCATATCATCCTTAAGACATTAATTTTCACGACAGGCAAATGAGGCCTTTTTTGAAGTTAAATATTAAAATATAAGGGCACAGTGAGATTGTAATGAGTTTTTGGAGCATGGTAGAACAACCTTTGGATTGCCTATCTCATCAACAATCTAAACTCAATTTCCAATAAATTCCATAGCTGGTGAAAGAGAAAGTGCAACATATATTTAAAATTAAAAAATAGCATAGTATGGCCAAGTGATATTGCCTATAGCACGCAGGAAAACTATTATTTTCTTATTATACACATACTAGTACTAGAAAACTTAAGGCCTCTTCCAAGCTAGGAAGGACTCAATTTTAAAGGACTGGAAATTAATTCAGAACATAACATACCTCCGACACAAGTCAGCTTCTTCTGTGCAATCCACCTTCCCCAAAAGAATACGGCGATCTGATTCTGGGTCATATCTAACAGGTAATGGGAAAGCATTTAAAAAATAAGATAACAATAAGCCTTTTCAGCTTCTGAAGAAGCAATGAAATACAACAGAAGATGCAAAGACAAATACCTTTCTTTTAAAATCTTGGCAGCCTTCTCCCATGATGGTTTCTAAACCAAAGATATAAAGGTTGAGAAGAGTACAAAATACAGTCCACGGACTAATGAATGGTCATGCTAGTGATCACTTGAACCAACAAATGAAAACACCTTATTTTGCCAACTGTGTCCCAAAAAATGTTGAGCACATAAAGCAATGTAGTATATGCACACAATGTGCAATGGTCCTAAATATTGATTATGATCATTATTAGCAAAGCAGTTAGTAGCATACTATATCTGCCCTATATGTAATGTTATATATATGGGGTCATCTCCCTTAAGAAATACAAATGCTAAAATATCACTAACATAAGCCATCCAAAATGATTCATGGATGTGGCTGCAGGTGCTAAAAGTTCTAGGGAGAGAGCACATCAATAGCAGTTTATTCAAGCAGCCGGAAAGATGTCAACCTTTCCTTTTCTAAGCTTACAGTTACCAATAAATGAGGAACAAGATTTTAATAGTATTAATTTGTGTATACTTAATTCATTGATTTGATAATTGGGATTCACTGCAAGTTTAGAACTTGGAAGTCTTTTTTACTTGAGAGTTTGATTTCTTGCTTTCAATATTTTCTTATTTATTAGTTTCCTTAAATAAGGTATTTTAGGCTTCCTATATTATAGCTCTAGAGGTATTTTCCTTCGTTCCTTAATTGTTCTACATCATTACCCCTCTGATCAATCACAAGGTCCTGCTGCTTTTCTTTTTAAATATATTTTTAGTATATTCTGATAAAAAGTAGTAATTTTTTATTTCAACTCTGTCAGAAATAAAGGCATTATATTATCAGCAGCAGCACACAGATAAGGGAACTTCATCAAATCACTTAAGCCAGTCAAATTAGCATCCATTAAGCAGCACATTGTGGCAAATCAATTTCACATCAGTAGTTCATGTTAGAGTTGACTGAGCAAGCCTTATCAGCAGGTCATAGAACATATTGGAAAACTGAGCAAGCCTTCTCAGCAGTTCATGTTCATCTATTTATGCAATGGTTTATCCTAGAACATATTGGAAAACTATTTAACCTTTGTTTTCAAGGATCTTTCTTATACACAGCCGTTATTGTAAAAATGGACAGATGCAACAAAGTCTTAAGAAGGTTCTGTTTGTGCACTTCTTCATATACAAGTTATCAGAAGCACCAGAAGGGACTAAAAGATTACCAAGCGATTACTCCAGTAGCACCAGGGGGCAAAAAAATTAACAACCAGGATGGGATACCTGCAAATTAATATTACAGCAATCAAGAAATACGAAGATAAAACCTCTTGATAAGAGATAAAACTCTTAATAATAAAAAATTCAGAATTGTGATCCATGCCACTTACATATGAGTAAATCTATCAAAATTATGAGCAGTAAGTGATGTTGAACCTTCCGAATACTCCTCGTCATCATCATCTCCATGCTTAATGGAATTTGAGAGTGGTGCTGAAAAGAACTCAGATCCAGTAGGCTTCAAATTTCGATCTATAGCATACTTGCTAATCGTTTTTGTTATATTTAATCTGTTCTGCAGATAAGAAAGATTCAGGCTAATTCGTGCTGCATTCAAAAGCTTCAAAGGAGAGAACCAAGGATTTTTTTTTTCTACAAAAGAAAACCAGTGAAATGCTGAACAAATCTTTCAAAATGAAAACAAATAATCTTACTGCAATAATAAGCAATCTCATCAAAAACAAACTCCATGAATTAAAAGAATTTGAGCTCTAACAAATCAGCATAGGTAGACAATAATATGCACTAAAGTTATTTACCATGCAAACCATATTGCTTATTAGTAACACAAAAAATCCTAATGTTTTAATTGTGTTTCAGCACAAATCCTGGCTTGGTCATGTCAATGATATCAAATGAAGTATGATCCATGCTCATTTTATGGACTAGAATATTCTAAATTTATAGTCCAAAATGAAAGGTCAACATTGTTATACCACTGACTTTTGGTCAAACAGCAATAATTTGACATCAGCAGTCAAAACATTTCCATACAAGATTCAATTTATGCTTTTGTCATAAATCAATAGATATTTCTATTTGGATTTCACAAAGAAAAAGATCCCTCAAGTTTCATTGACAGCATTATGCTAGGGTGTGCATTTGAGAGAAAAATAAAAGTAGGGTCTTATAAATTCAGAAGATAGAAAGAGAGAGATCATAATAGAAATCACGTGTTTTCCCCTTAGGATATTGGATTTCAGTTACATAATGGATTTGAGCAGTCAAATGCTGTTGGAACAAGCAGTGTTATCACAATGCAATATTGAGGCGTGTGAAGATGGTAAGCCAATTTCTTATAATAACATTGTCAACCATATCAGTTCACCTGGTACATGTGTCATTATTCTGTATTTAGCCTCTGCACTAGATTTTGATACCACATGTTGTTTCTTACTTTTCCATGCGATAAGATTTACACCAAGAAACACACAATAACCAGTAATGAATCTTCTATCAATCGGATATCTTGCCCAGTCAGCATCAAAATAACCATAAATATCGAGATTACCCTGCTTGGTAAACAGAAGCCCAATCCGTAATGCTACAGTCCAATGGATAGTACAAGGAGCACTCATAAACTGGCTTATAGTGCTTACAGCAAAGGAAATATCGGGTCTGGTAACTATCAAATAGTTTAACTTACCAACTAATCTTCGATATTGAGTAGGACTATGTACTAAATCGCTATATTCTGAGTCCAACCGAACATTTGGGATCCATAAGAGAAGCAACAAGTTTGACTCCTAAGTACCCAACCTTATCAAGTATATCCATCGTATATTTTCGTTGCGACAAAGAAATAAAGGAACCAAAGTATGCACTTCTATCCCCAAGAAATAGCACAAACGACTAAGATCCTTGGTGCAAAACTCACATTGCCTTCCTTGGTGCAAGATCTGTAGAAAATGCTTCAAACGTTGAATGCCTTCCTTGTCACTACTCGTAATAATAATATCATCAACATATACAACTAAGAAAACACAACCGACAGCAGAGGATCTGAATACAGAGTGATCAACCTCACATTGGTGAAGACCAAAGCAAACAAGAGCCGTACTGAATCGTCCAAACCAGGCCTATGGAGACAGTTTAAACCCATAAAGAACCTTTCAAAGGCGACATACCAGATTCTCCTTCTGAGCAACAAAACCAGATGGTTGCTCCATATAAACCTCCTCAGCAAAGTCATCGTGGAGAAAGACATTTTTGACATCAAGTTGACGAAGGGTCCATCCATAATGAACAGCTAAGGAAAGAAACACCCGAATGGATGGAATTCTAGAAACAAGAGAAAAAGTATCATCATAGTCAACATTATAGACCTGCGTGTATCCCTTAGTTACCAGGCGAGCCTTTAATCTTTCAAGGGAACCATCAGGATAGATCTTCACAGTGAAAATCCATCGGCACCCAATAACATGTTTATTAGCGAATAACCGAGTGAGATCCTAAGTGGCATTAGTACGAAAAGCATGCATCTCATCGTTCATGGCTTGGCGCCACCTAGGATGAGTAAGAGCTTCACCAACACTGCGAGGCACAACCAAAGACGAAACAAAGGAACAACCAAGGTGATAACTTGGCAGTAGAGACATAGGATACCCAGAGCAGACATTACAAGTATAAGAAACAAAACGACCAAGAGGGCAACTAACATAAGAACGGGTACTTTTACGTTGAGCAATATGAAGGTCATCAACCAGAGTTAGAACAAAGACGAGGCACCGATTGATTGTCACGCCCCGGATTTCCAACCCGAGGAGACCGGAACGTGACCCTCCCTTTATCCGGGTTTGGACAAAGGGGTAGAATACAATATACACTTCACATTTCTTTTCAGAAATCAAAAATCATATAATTATTTAATTGAAACCACATGCCTTTATTATGTTTCAAACTTCATTACAATATCTCCCCACTGGGGTTACAATGCCTCAACAAAATTACATAATGCAAATAACACAAAACAAAGCCACAAAATGGAACTCTTCCACCTTGGTGTTCCCACCTAACGCCTGTAGGTTCCTGCAAGAAAACACACCATAGTAGGAGGGGTGAGCATCCACAGCTCAGTAGGGATCATGTCTCCCCAACCCATCCCATGCTCCTAGCATCTACATGCCATGTGTACAAGTGCGGTGTCGTGTTACAATAATTTCAACGGACATAATAACAACCACATCAACAATTACACCGCCACTTGCCACACAGGCTAACACTTTAACAATAAGTGATTTAACCGCCTCTTCAGGCCAAGTTGTTTAACCGCCTCTTCAGGCCAAGTTGTTTAACCGCCTCTTCAGGCCAAGTTGTTTAACCGCCTCTTCAGGCCAAGTGATTTAACCGCCTCTTCAGGCCAAGTTTCCACAGCCTCACAGGCTAACACAAAACGGTCCCGGGCTTCCACAGCCACCGGGTGTACAAGCACACGCAGCACATAAGGCCATACAGGCATAACATCAAACACTTAATATGCTTAGTCACACGGGAATAACATCGAACACTTAGCATGCATATATTCACAGGCTCACAAACCCAGCCACACAGACATTATTTCAAACACATAATATGCATAGCCTCTCAGGTATAAAACCAAACACTTGGTGTGCACTCGTTCACAAGTGCACAATCCCAGCCATTCAGGCCACAGAGCAAACACCCAGCATACATACATACCCTAAATCACAGGTTCAGCCACACAGGCATAATACCAAACACGTAATGGGCATATACACACAACTATATTCACACAGGCTTTTCATCAAACACATAGCATATAGACCACAGAACCACACTAAAATGCCACTTGAAGGCCAACATCCATATAGGAGATCACACCTATATGGATTACATATATATATATAAACAGATATACTCGGAATCCGCCCTAGGACCCTAGGACAGAGGAGGGTTTAGGAAGAACAGAACCCCTACCTTAAAGCGGATCTTCCTTGCTCCCGCGCCAAACGCCGTCCTCCCCACGCAAGATGCTCCGCGAAGAACCAAACAACTCCCCTTCCCTTTCTCTCTCTAGCTCTCTCTCTCTCTCTCGGGCGGCGTGCAAGCAAAGGAACACAAGAACCCTAATCTCAAACTCAAGCCCTCCTTATATAGACACCATCCACATCAAAACGACGTAGTTTTGATTAAGTAAACCCAGGATCAAAACGACGTAGTTTTGATCACACAAGTTAGCACCTTTCCGCACCCATACACACCAAAATATTCGGAATTTCAACATGGTCCTTTGGAGAAAGTTCCTTAGAATGTCAAAACCAAGGGAACCATGCAAAAAATATGGCTGCACGCCAATTTGCACGCCAATTCCCCAATTGGCGTGCAGCTCCAAATGCACTCAAACTTCACCACAAGCCTCCTTGCATCTTGGAGAGGCCTGAGGAGCAAAAATATGCTTGCACGTGAAATGGGTGAATTCACGTGCAGCTCCAAATGCTCGAAATTTCGTGGTAGATAGAGGACCTCATTCTAAGAAACTTTTGTTCTTGCACGCCAATTGTTTGAGGCCATCTACTAGGTCAAAAGTGAGCTCCAAGATCAGCCAAAGCTTTTAAAACCGCTCAGAACGCATAGCATCTTCCTAGGGCATAAATGTACGCTATCGCTTGGCACATGCACCTCTCAAAAGTCCCCTCTTGGGCTCATCTCTTACCTTAAACTTGTGTACCAACATCCAAGGTGTTTGTGGTTAACTCCTTACACACGGGTAACACACGGGTTATTACATCCTCTCCCCCTTAAGACTTTTCGTCCTCGAAAAGAAATGACATACGAGGAAAACAAACACAAGCTACCCATTTGCCACACGGCGAGCTACAACACCCAAATGGGTCATACACCGCACATTGTACACAATAGCACATAACATAGTGCCACCACAAGTCCATAACCACATGCATCACAATCTATGGAAACACATCCACATGTCACAAATATCCATCACAAAACACATCACAAACCTTTGGCCAACGACCACCAACGGCCACCTCCCACTCTTAAGGTTGTTCGTCCTCGAACAACTGGGTGCTGCTCACGCATCACGGACTCACGTTCCCATGTCTTCTTCGCAGGACGTGCCATCCTCGAAAGACAACACACCTTCCATAACGCACAAGCTGATGCACCTTGCCCACAACCATCCACATACTTGCGATGAAGATATCACACCATAACACACATGAAGGCACGTACCCACGGACCCAATACAACACGGCATGATAGGGAAACACATATTCTAATCTCACAAACAACCCTTGTTCTCCTCACCTAACACATGTCACAAGTATTCACGCCACGACGGTGTACGACATATACGCCCATCCCCAACACGTACGTTTAACAAATCACATCATAAACACCACTACAAAGAACAAAGCACAAATAAAACACTACTACACGTTTAACGTTCCACCGCCCACTCGCTAACACCATACAAACTCATCCGCAGGAGTTTCCTCACAACCTTCCCACCTTTGGACTTTTCGTCCCCGAAAAGAGAAACCAAGTAGTAAACAACGCAAAAAGATCAAAGCAACATATAATGTAGTCATTACCACAAATGTTGGAGATGCCAACTCGCGGCACGATGGGACCAACACTCCACAACGTAAAATACCCAACAATTGGGAGTTGAAGTCAACGCGACCTCGGCCCATAGGTAGACCACACCCTAACAAGCAAGCACAATGAGGTCACAATGAAACACAAACAAATAGGACAGCATTATGCAAACCACAATCACATTCCCACACAGGGAGCTCACCTCAGCAGCACCATCATCACTGCGAAAACCACCTCACTCAAGCAAGGAACATTGAAACCCCACCAACGCCAATGGTGACGCAGAACGGAGTACAAGCCTAGACATAGAAACACGAGAATGAAGTGTGCCCTTAACCACTCGGTCGCAGTCAACCTGGCGCCCAACGGAGTCCAAGGATGCACTAAAAACAGTATATGCAGCACCACACACACAACCATGGTAAGACCAAAACCCACTATCGGGCTATCACTAGTCACCGACTTTGAGAATCGACTAAAAGGAGTCTATGAACCAGAACACTACACTATAACGCCTCTCGGACACTTCGGGCTAGCATCCTTGATCACGGTTAAACAGGGATCCGGCAAGGTCCCACACAGCCTTCACAACTGAGGCTTACCGTACAGCCCAAGAGATAATGCCTTACCAAGTCAGCAGACAGACCACGCGATAGGAATCCCTTGACGCCAAGTAGCTATGAACATCATAGTCCCCCCCCACACTGTAAACTCTCCTATCTGCAACCTGACCACAATGGAATCCTCTGTGTCACCACTCACAGGTCACAAGAAAATCCCTTGCCTCCAAGACATACTCCACCTCATGGCCCACCAACTCCGCTATATCAACTATTACGTTTCATCTCAACATACCAGCAAAACACTCACATGGATCAAGAAATACTCAGGCTCTAACCGCGGCTTAATATGGTCACCGCAATTCCTCCTGGGTAGGCACAAGAAACGAGACATGCAAACTCCTTATTCGGGACATTCACGTAGCTTCCAAACACACCAACACTTTGATGGCGTGGACCATGTCACTTACCGCATCAAAACGCACACGAAAGACTTTCAAGAAGAACATATGTAGCATGAGGACCCCATGATAGCCGCAGGACACAAACCTCCCCAAAAAGGGGTAGCACTAATACCCTTTACAAGCAAAAACTCACATCTGACTCCATCCTGTGAATCACAACTCAACAATACTTTCACACTTATACTTAGCATGCCATCACACGTGACAAGGAATAGCATCAACATTACACATAACACCCCTCTTCATCCCACACCGCACATAATATGCGCATGCATCACCTCTTACTCCTCTGCATATGAATGCCACGAGGCCCACACATAAGAACTTTGCTACTCCTTTAGCACATATGTAACACACACAACAAAACAAAGCAACCACAACACACGAAATAAACTACTGTGTAGAACACATGTAAGAGAGGACATACTAGTCCCCACCTCCTCGCCTCTTTTAAGCCTATTACCCACACGACATGGATTAACGGAATGGTCCCACCACCAGGAGTACATCCTCAACCCCTCGGAAGGTGTCTCCCAATTATGAGGAAAAACCCAAACAAGGCCTGGCCCAATCTCACTCGCTTGCGCTCACAGACCGATTGGGTTCACTGGGCACGATCCTATAAACTCACTCGTAACCTAGTTCCGGAACTCATCACATTTTTATACGTACGCAAACCCATTTCACCACATATCCTATGAACATTACCCAAGGTCTTTCACACACCACCAGGCATGACACGTGGTCAATGTTTGGCCACCCAACAATTTGCGACCATCTCCACAGGACACCCATAAGAACCAATCAATTTAAATCTCAATGACTCAAGGAGTGGGTTATACTAGTGGCAATTTCTTCCCTCAACCGTGACACTTGGAAAGGTTACCAAAAGAACATCCTTCTTAGGTAACACATCTACGAAACCTCTACTCACATGAAAACACATTTCTATTACTCAAGGTTGCCACCGCGGGGTCACACACTACCCACAAGCCACTAACTCATGCCTCCAGCTTCCTAGGTGGCTAGGCCGGAGGTAATCTCACCTACGCCGAGTATTAGGGGTAGCAAAGTAACATTTATTACTTTCCTCACACACGGGCGCCCAAAATTGACTACCACACAAAGATGTGATTAACACTTTAGACCATATTAAAACCACCAACTCTTTCCAATAACTGTTTATAACCATTAGTAATTTATTAGTCTTTTGGTATCATATATATATATATATATATTTTTTTTTTTTTTTATTTTACTCATTTATTCTCTAGTAGGTCCCCAACTACGTCCATCCAAAATGGTAACTCAAACGACCTTCTAAGCCTCACCTAATCCTGCACGAGACTCAACCGATCACTATCATTAAAGGAATATGATACCACCACTAAACAGAAATCTTAACACGCGAGAATCAAAATCGTACCCTTGACTAAGGAAAGTTCTGCCATGCTCTCCTCCTAGCCTCACTTGAATCTTGCTTTGTCCCTAGCTCGTTGAGCCAGTCTTCTAGCACCATGACTTGTTTTACCAAAACAGGCTGTCGGGAGATGTCCTACTTTCCAATGTCCCGGTTGTCCACTGCAAGAACAACCCCTTTGGGAAACTGGTCTCTACCTCTTGAGCCCCTTCTGCTGATCAGGACAACTATGCTTCAATTAATCTTCACCCAAGATCCCCCCGATGATGTGGGGTTGATAGCTCTCGACGTACCTCGCTCTTAATCAGTTGTCGAATCTCATCCCTCAACTCTTGCATTACCAGGCTTAAGATGCCAACCTCATTACTTACATCCTGCGGCTCTCCCACTTGCCCGGCTGGGGGGGCGGGCTTCCTTGCTACCTCAATAGTCGTACCGGTCACAATTTTTGGAGACATTGGCTCCACGAAAAGGCAGCACCCTAGGTTATCACTTAATAATCTCAACAATCGATCGCGAGACCACTACCGACTAAGCAGCTTAAGCCAAAACACGCAT
This sequence comes from Taxillus chinensis, assembly GCA_023512835.1. Taxonomy (NCBI): domain Eukaryota; kingdom Viridiplantae; phylum Streptophyta; class Magnoliopsida; order Santalales; family Loranthaceae; genus Taxillus; species Taxillus chinensis. The sequence goes on from CM042091.1 coordinate 45,133,254, forward strand.
TATTACCACACAAGTCTATAGGTTCACATTTAACAGACTATACCAATTTTACATTCCATTGCCTTGCTCATAACCACGCTTATTTCACACAGTACCAAGCAAATCACATGCTCAACCATTCACAGAACACCAAACAAATCACATTTAATTAAATTTTTTTTTTTTTTTTTTTTTTTTTTGTTAACAGGTCACAAGCCTCAAGTTTCCAAGCACACAGTTTCACTTCCACAATTTCTTTTCCATGTTTCCATGCTCAAATCATCACAAGATAAACCACATTGCACAAGCATCCACTCCACAAGCACACAGTTCAACTAAACAAGGACTTTTCCTTGTAGTCATGCTCAAGGTACTTCAAATAAAATCAGAGTTGCACAGTTCACGCCTTATCACATTATTCATATTTTTCTTTTATCACAATTTTTTTTTTTTTTTTTTTTTTTCAGGTATCCACACCTTCACATACAACAACCAATGCAACTAGTGCCCTAATGCCAATGCATGCAAATCCTACCACAAGACTGGACTACCCCAAGTACACCTTGGAGGCTCCAAGAGGACCGTGTTGATCAGGCACGTCCCTCCAGGTTCCTCCAAAGGACCCAAGATAACCAAGTCCGCCCACTACCCTAGGCCAACTAGACCATGCTCTGATACCATATTGTCACGCCCCGGATTTCCAACCCGAGGAGACCGGAACGTGACCCTCCCTTTATCCGGGTTTGGACAAAGGGGTAGAATACAATATACACTTCACATTTCTTTTCAGAAATCAAAAATCATATAATTATTTAATTGAAACCACATGCCTTTATTATGTTTCAAACTTCATTACAATATCTCCCACCTTGGGGTTACAATGCCTCAACAAAATTACATAATGCAAATAACACAAAACAAAGCCACAAAATGGAACTCTTCCACCTTGGTGTTCCCACCTAACGCCTGTAGGTTCCGCAAGAAAACACACCATAGTAGGAGGGGTGAGCATCCACGACTCAGTAGGGATCATGTCTCCCCAACCCATCCCATGCTCCTAGCATCTACATGCCATGTGTACAAGTGCGGTGTCGTGTTACAATAATTTCAACGAGACATAATAACAACCACATCAACAATTACAACCGCCACCGCCACACCAGGCTAACACTTTAACAATAAGTGATTTAACCGCCTCTTCAGGCCAAGTTGTTTAACCGCCTCTTCAGGCCAAGTTGTTTAACCGCCTCTTCAGGCCAAGTTGTTTAACCGCCTCTTCAGGCCAAGTGATTTAACCGCCTCTTCGAGGCCAAGTTTCCACGACCTCACAGGCTAACACAAAACGGTCCCAGGCTTCCACGACCACCGGGTGTACAAGCACACGCAAGACATAAGGCCATACAGGCATAACATCAAACACTTAATATGCTTAGTCACACGAGAATAACATCGAACACTTAGCATGCATATATTCACAGGCTCACAAACCCAGCCACACAGACATTATTTCAAACACATAATATGCATAGCCTCTCGGGTATAAAACCAAACACTTGGTGTGCACTCGTTCACAAGTGCACAATCCCGGCCATTCAGGCCACAGAGCAAACACCCAAACATACATACATACCCTAAATCACAGGTTCGGCCCACACACAGGCATAATACCAAACACGTAATGGGCATATACACACAACTATATTCACACAGGCTTTTCATCAAACACATAGCATATAGACCACGAACCACACTAAAATGCCACTGAAGGCCAACATCCATATAGGAGATCACACCTATATGGATTACATATATATATATAAACGAGATACGGCTCGAGAACGACCGCCTAGGACCCTAGGACGAGAGGAGGGTTTAGGAAGAACAGAACCCCTACCTTAAAGCAGATCTTCCTTGCTCCCGCGCCAAACGCCGTCCTCCCCACGCAAGATGCTCCGCAGACGAACCAACGAACTCCCCTTCCCTTTCTCTCTCTAGCTCTCTCTCTCTCTCGAGCAAGAAGCAAAGAAAGGAACACAAAAACCCTAATCTCAAACTCAAGCCCTCCTTATATAGACACCATCCACATCAAAACGACGTAGTTTTGATTAAGTAAACCCAGGATCAAAACGACGTAGTTTTGATCACACAAGTTAGCACCTTTCCGCACCCATACACACCAAAATATTCAGAATTTCAACATGGTCCTTTGGAGAAAGTTCCTTAGAATGTCAAAACCAAGGGAACCATGCAAAAAATATGGCTGCACGCCAATTTGCACGCCAATTCCCCAATTGGCGTGCAGCTCCAAATGCACTCAAACTTCACCACAAGCCTCCTTGCATCTTGGAGAGGCCTGAGGAGCAAAAATATGCTTGCACGTGAAATGGGTGAATTCACGTGCAGCTCCAAATGCTCTGAAATTTCTGTGGTAGATAGAGGACCTCATTCTAAGAAACTTTTGTTCTTGCACGCCAATTGTTTGAGGCCATCTACTAGGTCAAAAGTGAGCTCCAAGATCAGCCAAAACACTTAAAACCGTTCGTAAACGCATAAGCATCTTCCTAGGGCATAAATGTACGCTATCGCTTGGCACATGCACCTCTCAAAAGTCCCCTCTTGGGCTCATCTCTTACCTTAAACTTGTGTACCAACATCCAAGGTGTTTGTGGTTAACTCCTTACACACGGGTAACACACGGGTTATTACATTGATGTGGGGAGAACTTCAAGAACCTGAGGTCGGTGATGATATGTGCAGCCGATGAATCGGTCACAAGGTAGGAGACTCATATCAAGCGAAGCCGACTCAGGAGACGACAAAACTGAAGGAACAGGGGACAAAATAACCGAAGGAGCAAGTTGGTTATGGGAGGAAGAAGCATAATAGGATTCGTCCTCAAAAAAAAGTGATATCAACAAAAACATATATGTGAATAGTCGACGGGTCATAACACCAATATCCTTTTTGAGTGCGAGAATAACCAATAAAAACACACTAACAGAACGAAGATCTAACTTATCATGACCAGGTCTGAGGCATTGCACAAAATAAACACAACCAAAGACACGAAGTGGAAGAGAAAAAAGAGAAACATCAGGATAAAAACAAAGTAGGGAATGCGTCATCGGAGGATAGACAAGGGAATACGGTTAATTAAATAATTAGCTGTAAGAACTGCATAACCCCACAAAGATTTAGGAAGTTGCATATGTAAAAGCAAATACCGAAATACATCAAGTAAATAGCGATTCCTCCATTAAGTAACTCCATTTTATTGAATATAGAAGGAGTATAGGAACAAGAAGTTTGATAGAGACAAGAAAGGGCTGAAACCCAGAAGAGGTACTCAGATACTCCTTCGCATTATCAAATCGCAAGTATTTAATAGAGATTTGAAACTGATTTTGAATTTCATGATAAAATTGTTGAAAACAAGAGAAAACTTTAATCCAATTTTTCATTAAAAATAACCAAGTCATGCAAGAATAATCATCCACGAATGTGACAAAATACTTGAAACAAAAAAAAGTTGATATAGGAAAGGAACCCTATACATCAGAGTGAACCAATTCAAAGGGTTTAGTTATCTTATTTATTTGACGGGAAGGAAAGGAAAAACAATGTTGGTGTTTACCTAACTCACAAGTTTCACACAGAAAAGACTTAATAGAAGCAGCAGAGAGTGACATAGATTGAAGCTTACTAAGAAAAGGATGTTCTAAGCGACAATGCAATCGAAAGTGATCAAAGAACGATGGGCAACCATAGTGGCAACTAACAACAGAATCAGAATTAATAGTGTGATCAAAGTAATAAAGATTATTAACTTCAATTTCACTACCAATCGTCCGTCCAGTCTTCAGATTCTGAAAAATACAACCAGAAGAAGAAAAGGTTATAGAACAATCGAAAGCCTTAGTTAAGGAGCTAACGCATAATAAGTTGTATAGTGAGTGAGGTAAATGCAACACGGTTAAAAAAAAAAAAAGATAGTCCCTGTTCCAGTAATAGAGGTTTGAGAACCATCAACAAAAATAACAGGATGAGATGATATAAGCGCCATAGATTAAAAAGATGATAACAGTTTAGAATTACCAATCATGTGATGAGTGGCGCCAGAGTCTATGACTCAGGTATTAGGCTTGGACTACCTAATGGTTGCAATGCCAATGTAGCAGTATGTGCTGAAGTTGTAGCTATCCGAGCAGAACCAACAAAGAACTCATAATCATCAAATGATAAAATAACTAATTCAAGGGAATCAGCACCGCTAGCATATGCTGCATACGCAATCATAATACGATGCAAACAAAACAGATCAATGTCTAGCTCCACATACAAAGGACCAAGGCAGGAATATATATATATATATTGAAATTGTCACCACTTTAATCACCAACTAGTCATCAGTTCAATAACCAACCAATCAATCATAGATTCATATTCATGTATCACCAGCAACAGCCACAGGAAGCCCGTGTATATATATATATGTATATGAAATGGGAAGATAAATAGGTCACAAAAGCGATTCAAACCAAACTAACAATAATAATCATCTAACAATCCAAACCATAACCTCAGTACATATGCACAGGACTTACAACATACGATAGGATAAGATATATACGTGATAGACAACAGTCGAGATAAGTGACCAGAAGAAGCCATTCATCGTCGTTATCATGCCTGCACCAATGAAGGCTAGCGTTGATGTCGCTAAGTCCGTGGTCTGGACAACAAGGACACGACATAGAGAGGTGCGTCTAGGATCACAACAGTGTCTCACATGGCATATGCAGGAGAACACAACATGACGCGTCATCACCATTTCATCGCGGGAGCATCGCGTCTTTGAGATCGTACGTCGCGTCTGTAAGAGATATCACACGTCGCACCACAAGGTCCGTCGTCAAGTACCGTCATCGCAAAGAGGGACTGCCGTCGTCGTCGTCATCGCTATGTTGCAGGATGGTCCAATGGATCACATCACAAAGAGTTTGTTGCGTTCGGGTTTGTTGTAAAGAGGTCGTTTCATCCGGAATGGTCTAGTGGATTGTGTCACGTCACAGAAAGGAAGGTTGCTGCAAAGATGGAAGCACATCGTTGAGGAATGACGATCGTGCTATAGACCACACTGTGAATCACGAGTGCGATAATAGTTCTATGAATCATGAGGCTCTGATACCATGTTAAGAGAGAAAAGAGAGGTTGAATGATATTTTCTACATATTACATAATGTCAAAGAACTCATACATATAGTATTACAAAAATCAAATATGATAACACACTATATGGCATATGTATTAATTGTTTTCCCAATAGGTGAGATCAATGTACTGTATTTAATATATTTCATCAAATATTTAAGGGTTTGATGACGCCGTTATCAGTGCTCTTAGATCTTGCATGAGTTGTGAGGGGTAATGTGAGATTCGAGGCTTAGAGTGGTTTGTGGGCAACTGAAAGGGCAAAATGATTGTTGTACACAATCGTTATGGCTTGTTTTTAATACTATGGAAGGAACATAATATCTTTGACAATATTGAGAATGGCATCCAAACGGATAAAGGAACATAACGCTATGGGCTTTGTTGCTAGATGTTGTGTGTTGCAATATTTCTTGAAATGACAATGGTTTTGAATTTCTTAGCAATTGTCATCTATTGTAACTTTCTGTCACTTTTTTAGCAGCTTTAATAAAATTTTCCTTTCTTCAATTTAAAAAAAACAATGCATCAAGGAACAAACCAATTGTATCAATTGCTAGAAAGGAATATCTTAAATAACGCATTGAAATTTTATATTGATATTATCGAAGTAAATGCACAAAGTTTCAAAAACGATGAAAAATGAATTACATTGAAAGACAAAAACTTACCGTTCCCAACACATCACTCACGTCGACCGAAGCAAATTCACATGATAGTGCAGGAAAACTACCATAACATTAACAAGTCAATCAACAGAGCTAATAAAAAAATAAAATTAAGTTACTATTGCTACCAAAAAAAATCATAGCATATAGAAGACAAACCTATCATAAAGCAATTTCTTATTTCATGTTATCGCAATTATGAAACAGATTATACAATAGCAGCCGAAAAATATATATTATGTGATATAGTAATTGTAACTTCAAATAAGAAAAAGCTTTCATCAAAATACAATTATGGAAAATTTTGAATATTTAATTCATAATGGTTGCTTTGGCCTTACTTTTCTCATTTATTGGCTCTCTCTGGCCTTGCCATGTCCACAAGCCATAGGTAGTGACCCTATCATGGCTTGCTTTAATTTAACACTTACACCAAATGCAATCCTTTCTAAAAGTAATTTAAGAGTGACATTTTTATTATTGCCTAGTTAGATAAAACATTAGTAGTAATCTTTTTTCCCAACCGTAGGTTTGCTTCGGGGCCAACCAATGGAAATTTTTCCTTCCAAATTTTTACAGTGGAAAAAAGTTTCACTTCTTTAGTCATATTGTGGTACTTCCAAAAATAAAAAAAATTCTTTCATCCTCCTTGAGCTGATATAGCATTGCAGCTAATTGAAATATTTCAGCCATAAAAGTAACAAATGCGGCTATGCTAAAGCCATCACCTATAGATATTAAGAGATCCAGAGTAAGATTCCAATAAATATTTCACTCACAGAGGATAGCAAACATGTTTTTCATTATTTCCATAACATAGCTGTGATGTTGGTTTATGGAAAGTTTACCTGATATTGAATTCAATGCGCAAGAAGTCGCCATCAGAACTCTTGTCTACAACAACAGATGTAGAGGGAGTCACTGCCAAATAATTCGACAGCTCCTGAAAAATGAAAATCATGAAAATACGTCTGGATGCAATCCTCTAAATTGTGATCAGCATCTGATAAAACTTAAAAGGCATCAAGCCTGCTAATGAAATGATGCAATAAGAGCATTCACAGTGGCCTCACCAAAATGTAGTTATAATTTAGCTAAATATTACCTTTTATAAATTATAACTAGCTTAATTTTACAACATAAAATAATAGGCTCTTCAAACTTTTACTATTTCAATTAAAATATTAATTTATTTAAAACTTTTAACCTTCTCTCTCCCTCCAATCCCTACAACACACTGCTTACCACCATCTCACCCCTCCATCCCCTGCACAAAGAGGTAGCCCTCCCTGCCGCTCCCGTACAACAAAGCACTCATGGGGGAAAAGTAACAAAAGAAATAAGATAATAAATAATTGTTTCTAATGCAATAAATAAATTCAGTATTTGTCATGGATATGAATTACTGGAGAGGAGTATAGAACCCTCACTTTCCAAGGCTTGATTTATTATGCGACATCACCAAATCAATAAACCTTTTAAAAATATCATTGGAGTTATTCTTGTGAAGAAAAGGAAAAGGCAGAAGAGACAACCATATATGCTAAATCACCCGCCAGAGATACGATAACAGAAAAAAGGGGAAAAAGAACACAAATTAGAATTGGATATGTTTGAACATACTTTAAGGAAACCTCTCCGAAAGAACAGAATGGAGTAAAAAAACCAATCTACAAAACAAGGCAAGTAACGTTCGGCCGAATGAAACAACAACAACAAAGCCACGCCACCGCCCACCCCCCCCCCTCCCCCCGCCAAATCACTTTTCCCCACCGCCACATCCCCCCTGCACCCCACCAAGCTCTCTCCCGCCACCGCACCGCTATCACGAGGCCCCGCACTGCTGCCACAAGGCCGCCGCGCCACCGCCTCTCCTCCCCTACATAAATCTTTCTCACACCGCCTATCGCCCTTCATAGATCTCTCTCCTACCGCCCCCTCGCCCTAACCTGCCAAGCTCTCCCCTTCCGACCTCCCTCACAACTCCCTCTCTCCCCTACCGCTGCACCACCGCCTCCCCTCCTCTCTCCCGCCGCCCCCTGCACCCTACAACACTCTCACCCACTGCCTCCTACATGCACTATTTCGTTGATGTTTGAACACTCTCACCCGTTGCCTCCTACATGCATTGTTCCGTTGATGTTTGCACGGAACATCAACAGCTCACCAGAAATATTATTGAGAGGGAGGAAAGAGAAATATTGTTTTATTTTTGAAAAAAAATAGTGAACGCAAAATGGCTCGCCCCCCTCACTTTTTAAAAATTTTCTTTAATATATATATATAATGATAGCAGTCATATAATTTTAGTCTAGCCCCCTCCGTCCCATATTACTGATATATTTTAAAGCAAATAAGCAAAGCAGCAGCCAGTGAAAGCGTATCTCTTTATCTCTTCGACTTTTCTTATCCGGTTAAGTGCAGGGCTTAAGGTTCGAATGGATCCTTCTTGGTCTGACTCTAACGGTCTCGAAAGTTTTGCTCGGCTGCTCTTGAATTCAAAGTCGAAGACTTCTCTCGGTCTAAGTAAGCAAAATTCCAAAATTTTCAACCCTAATTTGATTAATTTGTGCATCCCAAATTTCAATCCCTAAATCCCTAATTTTTGCTTCTCTAAATTTCTAATTTAGTTTTCTAAATGGTGTGCATTGATTATACATAAAATTTTCTCTATTACTCGTAAAGGATATCCTGCAATTTTTTCTTTTCTCCAAAAATGGTGTGCATTGCATTCTGTGAAATTCTTTGTTATCTTTTGAGCACTACAGTTATTAGTGTGATAGCACCATCCAACAGAACAATCATTTGGGGAAAGGTGATAATAATTTTTTATAGCAATTAGCAACCAATTGTTATAATCAATTTTTTTATAACAGGCCAACAATCCCTTTATTATTAGTATGGTGCAAATAGGTTATAGGCAGCAATCGTTTAATGTTATGACAGACTAAAACCAAATTTTTATAGCAATAGGCCAAGAATCATTTAATGTGACAATAGATATGTGAAAATTGTTTTTTGTTTTTTTAAGGCAGATGTATCATTGGTAAAAAAAAAAGGAAAAGATGATTTTATTATTAGTGTGGCTCGAATAATTATAAGATTTGACAAAACTATTTTGTTTCCATAAAACAGTGAAATTTAAAAAACACATGACATAAGTTGTCTAGCTGAGTAAGATTTATCTAGTTGGTGTTGTGTTTACAGTTTAACATTTTGTAGGAATTTGCTTAACTGGAGGTTGTTCATTAAGTCACTAATTTATGATAATTAGATATGACATATCTTCATAGATAATTACTATAATTTATTTATCTAGTAATTTTCTTATTTGATCTTATTAATTTAACAAAATATTTTTATTTTATTTATAAATGAGAAAGCCATCAATGATTGATATATTCTTCAAAAGAACAAATTCTAAAAACTTAAAATCTAAGGTATCATTGTCAAACTTTGCTATTGATACTCCAACTTCTTCTACTTGTCCTGCAAAATCTCAAAGAATTGAAACCACTACATTTTGAGTTGAATTCTTTGGAACGTGATCCTAGAAAGCAGCCAAGAATATTAGATTATGATGTCAATCAATGCGATGAAATTCAGTGAACTTACATTAAGAATGGTCCATACCAACCTATTCTTTCACATTATCCAAAATCTAGATCAGAAGTTCATCTTTGTAGTTTTCAATCATCATGGTTCAAGCTATTTCCTTCATGGTCAGAATATTCCCCTTCTAAAAATGCAGTGTTTTATCTACCATGTTATCTCTTTACTCGGTCAAGGTTGTCATTAGCAATTACAATTGATGGATTTCGAAATTGGAAGAAAGTTAAGGATGAACAAAATTGTACTTCTTTGAATCACGTTAAGAAAGATCTTAATAGTATTCCTAAAATCGATGATAAATCATGCAAGGATTTAATGGAGTAGACTTAACATATAGAGAGAGTTGTTGATAAATTTACTTATGAGCAAATTGCAAAGAATCGATTCCGACTTCAAACTTCGGTTGATTCAGTTCTTTGGCTTGTAGTTCATGGTTGTGCTTTTAAGGAACAGGATGAAACTGAAGATTCAATCAATCAAAAAAATTTTCTTCAAATGCTCAGTATATTAAGTTCATACAATGACAAGGTTAAGGAAGTTGTATTGAAGAATGCTCCTTAAAATGTCTCTTATTCATCACCGAAAATTCAAAAAGAAATTTTACATGTTATTTCAGTTAAAGTGAAGAATGCAATTCGTGAGAAAATTGGTGATGCAAAGTTTTCTATACTTGTTGATGAAGCTTGTGATGAATCAAAGAAAGAGCAAATATTTATAGTTTTAAGATTTGTTAACAAATATGACATTTTGAAGGAACGCTTTTTTGGACTTGTTCATGTATCTAACACTGCAGCATTAACCCTAAAAAATGTAATATATTCTATATTGTCTTATCATAATTTAGATATTCAGAATATTCAAAGACAAGGATATGATAATACAAGTAATATGCGGAGAGAATAGAATGAATTGCAAGCATTAGTTTCAAATGACTGTCCATATGCTTACTATGTCTATTGTTTAACACATCACTTACAATTGACATTGGTTACTGCATGAAGAGAAGTTATCATTATTCATAAATTTTTCGTTAAATTGTCATCTATTGTCAATATTGTTGGTGCTTCATGTAAGGGTAATAATGCATTGAAAGTTGCTCGAGCTTCTCAAATTGAACATTTGCTTTCCATTGGTGAGTTGGAGACCGGTATGGCCTTAATCAAATTGGAACTTTACAACAAGCAAGAGATACCCGTTGAAGTTCTCACTTAAGATCTGTTTCTAGCTTGATTAATATGTTCAGTTTAACTCGTGAAGTTCTTCTTAAGATCATTGATGATGGGACTTCTTGGGCTCAACGAGGTGATACAGACACAGCTTATGAAGAATTAACATCATTTGAGTTTGTCTTCATTTTACATCTCATGAAAGACATTATGCAGATCACTGATTTACTTTGTCAAGCTTTGTAGTCTAAATATTAAGATATTTTAAATGCCATGCATCTTGTTTCATCAACTAAAACACTTCTCCTAAAGTTAAGAGATGATAGATGGTAACTTTACTATCAAAGGTGAAAGGTGTTGCTTCGTCTTGCTCGATCTCCTGAGGCTTTTGTGGCGGATGTTCATTGTCGCCGGGGTCCTCACATGCAGTGGGAGGTGTTTGTGCATGCTGCGCAGGATTGGGAGCTGGAGATTTTTTCTTCCTTCTTTGATACCTTGTACTCGGTTCCTTTCGCGCGTCCTGACGTGGATAGGATGTGCTGGCGCCCCTCTCGGGAGCGTGGGTTCCTGGTTCGGAGTTTTTACTCTGTGCTTTCACCTTCCCGCACTGAGAGTTTTCCTTGGCGGAGCGTTTGGCAGGCGCGGGTGCCCTCTAGGGTGGCCTTCTTTGCTTGGACTGCTGTCTTGGGGAAGATTTTGACTGTAGATCATCTGCGGCGCCGGGGCTTTGTTTTGATTAGTCGGTGTTACATGTGCAAATCTTCGTCGGAGTATGTCGATCATCTCTTCTTCCATTGCCCTTATGCCAGGAGTTTGTGGGATCTGGTTCTGGGTCTTTTCGGCATCTCATGGGTGATGCCCTCGTCACTTCGTGCGTTGTTTGTCGGGTGGTTGAGCGGCGTGGGGCGGCATTCGGCAGTGTGGCGGGTCATCCCTCATTGCCTCCTTTGGAGTATTTGGCGGGAGTGGAACGCGCGTGTTTTTGAGGATACAGAGCTGCCCGCTACTGAGCTTTCTTGTACTTTTTTTCGTTCTTTGGGTGATTGGTTGTATGCTTCGGGCGAAATGTGTTATTCTTCCATTTGAGATGTGGTGGATGGTTACTCTTTTTGATTGGGTTGTTATTTTCATTTTTGTATTCTCGCCTATCGTGCACTTCTTGTGTGCGTTTTGATTCTCGTGAATGAATAAATTCTCTTACTTATCAAAAAAAAACTATCAAAGGTGAAAGGATTTTGTGAAGCACGTAACATTGATGTCTTAGATACGAATGCTCGTTATGTTTCAAGAGGAGGTCGGGCTCGTCATCAAGAAAGTGAATTTACAATTGAGCACCATTATCGAATAAATATTTTTTATGTTGCAATTGATTCTCAATTACAAAAATTAAATGAACAAATTAATGAGCATACAGTTGAGTTTTTTATGCTTAGCTCGGCTTTGGACCCTTAATATGAATATACTTCTTTCAGATGTGATGATGTTTGGAAATTGGTAAACAAATTTTATCCACGGCACTTCACGGATGAGGAGAAAGAGCAGTTGAAAATAGAACTTGTCCATTATGAGTGTGATTTAGTTCAACATAAAGAGTTTCAAAAAATGTTCTCCATTTCTGACCTTTGTCAATGGTTGGTAAAGACTAGAAAATCGGCAATCTACCAACTTATTTTTAGAGTGATTGTTTTTGTGCTTACTCTTCCAGTTTCTATTGTAACAACAGAACGTTCATTTTCAGCTACGAGTATTGTCAAATCTAAGCTTCAAAACAAAATGAACGAAGAATTGCTTACTGACTCTTTGATTATGTACATTAAAAGAGAAATTGTTATGCAACTTAGTGTAGAATCAATCATAAATGACTTACGAGATATAAAAGAACATCAAGTTTCATTCTGATAAATGTTTTGGTTTGAACTTATCAATAATTTTCAATGAATTAAATAATTTTTAAATGATTCATGTACTTTTTTTATGTTTTTGTGGTTTTTGGTGGTTGCTTCTTCACCCCGCAGCTCATGGTAGCTGCTGAATTCTATAATATCTAATAATCTGCCAAAGGATTCCAACTTAACCCATGTTTTCTGGAGACTGCAGGGAACCTATCTCATCAATGTAATTGGGAGGTGTCATCACTGCATTAAGTGGAAAAAAATTGGAAGATGGAAGCTCCACAGCCCCCATCTGCTTCAAGGCCTGCAATGTCGAACGCCACAATCAGACCCAGAAAGCACATTGACTTCAAAGAAGCCTTCATTTTACTAAATTAATGTTTATGAAATTTATTCACCGCTCAGCGCTGCTGGCTGCTACATCCCCAACCCTGTTGTTTGCTTGCATTTATAGTGGGTGGGACTTGGGAGGAGACTCGAGATGGGTAGCTGCTGAATCGGAAGGTGTCACCATGCCTTGCTTGGGCAAAGAAACAGAAGGATTTATCAATGGATTGGTTTGGGGTAAATTAAACAGGTGGGATGGGTCATCCTGAAGAAATAAACAAGTGGGATGAGTCTTAACTCCATTTTCTTTAACATGATTAAATTTTAATTTCTTCCAAATTTAAATTTTATCCCAGTTTGTTTGTCTTCCCCCCACCCTCCCGAACATAATCTTAGTTTCGCCCCTGTAAATCATTAACCAACACATCATTAATAGGGGTGACTAATTCTTTCATCTTTCAACCGACTCGCCAATCTCAATAATCGATGAGTCTGTTAAATTTTTAGCAGATACTAACCGGTAGGTATAGTAGGTTAAGTGAGTGTCAACCGCCATTTACCGCTACATATACTAAAAAAATTAAACGTATAAAATAATTATAATCAAAAGTATATTATTCTATTCACTAAGCATTTATAATTACAGATAAAAAAAGATGTCAAATTTATGGATCACAGTGTTACAAACTCACAATTATAGGCGTCACGCAGCATAGCTCTCACCTCTCACCTCTCACAATGGGAGAGACAGTAATGAACTAATATCTAATAGATAGATAATAATATTTATTCTATTTTTATAATGGAGTGCGGCGAATCGGGTTAGTAGCGTTATTAGCATTCTCACCCGCCAACTGATCTAACTCACTATAGATAAAATTTTCAACTGACCTACTTATTTTTATAATTTTTATTCGTAAATAGCGGATAGGTTCGGGTTGGGTCATGCGAATAAAGTAAGTTAAATGGATAAATGCGCACTCTTACTTTTTAATTCATTGAAAAATACTTTACAAACATCATGAAGAAAGTTAAATATAAAACTTCTGACTTTTTAACTTTTTTTCTTAAATAAAAAAATAAACTTTTATAGGAATGCTGCTAGTGCTTTTATGCAAATCACAATTTCACATCATACGTCCACAAAAAAAGAAAGCTCGCACTACCTACCATTCCAAATAAAAATATCATGGCCAAGGCAGCAATTATAGACAACCCGGCACCAGACAATGAGGCCTCGGTCAAATCTCTAGGGATTTTCCTGCAACAAGAGGAAATCAAGTCATGTGTCCATATCTGTTTCATTAAAAAGAACGTTCCACTAAAAAACTTTGAAGGATTTTACATGCAACATGCTCCGTAGATTTTATTTTATTTTATTCTATAAATAGGAAATAAATTCCCCTCATGTATCAACATGCTTCAACTAAGTAGTTCTCAGATCGCATAAATCACATAATTCACATCAGTTGTGAGTTGTGAGCACATTAAGGTAACAATTGCATTGTAGTGAATCCTAACTAACTAAAACAAACATTAAATAGACAACCCTGGCCCTCCTGCAAAATAACATGACACTCACATCATTAGATATTTAGATGTGTGTGTGTGTGAGAGAGAGAGAGACACCATCAAAGCAAATGTGACAAATTTAATAACGATGACAGCACTATAATACACGCATCATCTGAGCTAACACTTGAAACGATCCAGATATTTAATGATAATAACAAACATTGAAAGAAGTACACAGGAGTTGGCAGTGACATTAAAACATAGCGAATTCAAACATCGGTGTTCGAGTGTGTATAATACTAGTAGAGAGAGAGAGAGAGAGAGAGGGAAAAAAACATTAAACGATGAAGACAAACTAAAATCAAAAAGGAGCAGAACGACGCGAGTATGGATTGGTTCGATATAGAGAGAACACAAATCAGAAGAGATAGATACAGAGGAAGAGGGGCGATCTGACCTGTAGAAATCTACGGATTTGATCTTGGTAGCCGTGATCATGGTTACAAGGAGAGTGAAAATGAGGGAGGGAGAGAGAGAGAAGTGCAGAGTTCCCAGATACCACACCGAGAGCTAGAGAGAGAAAGAGAGAGAGATAGAGAGGCGTCCAGTCCACTGTTTTCTTTTTCATTTTTTCGTCTTGAAAGGTCAACTTTTTTTTTTTACAGAAATATTAATTAATTGAGTCGCTTCTACGAATAACCAGACCTGTCTTTGCGGTCTGACAAGCCAGCCTCCTCCCTGCAACCGCTACAGCCACGTCAACCGGGATCAGAGATCACCCTCCTTCCCCAATGGCGCCCGCTGCGGCTCGATCCGGTGATGCAATCTTCGCTAACGTCGAGCGTGTGGTAAGACCAAAACCCTAATCTCTTCCCTGATTATCAGGACCAATCGATTTCTGATTCGGAATCTGACTCACTCCAGAACGCTGAGCTCTTCACGCTGACTTACGGCGCGATCGTGCGTCAGCTGCTTACTGATTTGGAGGAGGTCGATGAAGTCAACAAGCAGCTGGATCAGATGTACCCTCTTTCTGACCACCTCTGTTTGAATTTCAATTACTTCGAAGTTTCCAACACCTTCACTGCTCTCGTTTTCAGTAACTTGGTTCTTTTAGATTCATGTGTGAGATTGTTTGGGGCTTTTGTTCACTTCACCCAAACAAAAAGAAAATAAATAAAAATGAATATTTTGTTGATTGGGTAAATGTTCAAATCTAAAGCCAGCTTTCCTCCTTGGCAGGAGCGTGTGCTTGTGAACCCTTTTTAAAAAAAATAAAATAAAATAAAAACTGTTCATTGGCTTGTTTTTGTTTGTAAATGGAAACATGTTAACGCCCCCTAACACCCTCAGTATTTGAACAATGTTTGGAGAACAGTCCTTGTGTTTGCGTGCATTGAAGAAGGGAAGAGACCATTTTCTTATTTAACAGACTGAAAGCGTATCTGGAATTAAGAATTTTCTCAATGACATACACGAAGCTGGACTTCATAAGATACCATGAAAACAAAGGTGCCGGAGTTAGTTCAAGAAACAATGACTACTGTAGGCCTTTGCTTTTTTGGCAAAACACAGGGGGGAAAACATGAAAGAAAAATTCAAGACCATTTTGTTAAAACATTTTGATTTAGTGCCTGTCTAGCAAACTAATGACCTCCATTCAAATTGTATAGTCATTGGTATCTGGTAAACTTGTTGGGGTGTGCTGTTTCCAGTTTATGTAATTCTATTTGGAGCATTTCCTTGGTGTCTGATGATCATGTCCAGCTTGCCTACATATATTATACATGATGCAAGACTGGCCCACAATTCGGAGCATTTATTTTACTGTTTTTTTTCCTGTTTTGATTATTAACTACAAGGAGCTAAATCGTAAATGTCCTTCTCTGGTAATTTGACACTGTTTATTACCCCTCCTGAGTTTTTCCTAAGAAAGCCTTGCTGATATAGTTCTGTTAATTGTCATACAACCCCTGAATTCTTTTGCAGGGGTTACAATATAGGAATTCGATTGATTGATGAGTTTCTTGCAAAATCAAATGTCTCCAGATGCGTTGATTTCAGGGAGACCGCTGAAGTAATAGCCAAGGTATATTAATATCATATTGTGAACCTATTGTCTTGATTCAATTGTTTGAGGTTTTGGTTTTGTACTGTCAAGCTTTATTTGAGTTAAATGTGAAATTGTGAACGCCATCCAACCCAGCCTTTTTGCATGTGATATGTCCAATGATCCTATTCTACATACCATGTTGTTATTTTTATTTGAAAATTTTTTATTTTTAGTTGTTTGCAAATTAGTTTAATTCTGGGATTAACTAATTATGCTTCCATGTCTAAATTATTTATACATGGTGACCATTGTAATATTCCATCTTATTATAAATATGATTGCATATTCACTGGCATTTCTATGGGATGAATGATTTAAGATTTTATTTGTTAGGTTGTTAATTTTTAGAGTGTGTGGTAGTAAAATACCTGCTGGGCAAAGCACATGCAACATCTAAAATAATTTAAACCTCAAATATTTAGAGAAGGTTCTATACTTTTAGATGAATTTCATTGTCATAAATATAAGAATAGCTTAGCTGAAAATATCAAATCCACTTTACTATCCATGTTGAGAAACATATGGCTAAATTGTGGTGTTCTTCACCTCTAGTAGTAACCTGTGTGTTGAATTCATCAACTAGTTGTACCTACATAACTTATATAACATTAAATAGGGCTTAACTAAATTGCAATCTCAATTATTTTGGGCCTGCTTCTTCAAACTTTTTCGGAAATACTGTTCCAATGGGGAACTTAATAGGATGATATCCCTTCCATGATTCATCACTGTATAGCTATGACCATATGTCTACTATTTTTGGTTATTTAAAAGGTACAATTATTGCTTGTAACTCCCCATATATGTGATTAGAACTCTCTTGGAAAAGTCCTCCCAAATAGTAGTAGGATGTGTCATGAATCCATAAAGCAAATCAGTTATGAAAGTCTCTATTTCCCTCTCTCTCTCTCTATTTATATGATTAGAATGCTCTTGAATGTCTTCTTTAAATACTAGAAGAATGTGTCATGCTAATCTATAAATCAACTACGAAAGTTGAAACAACTGTCTTTATGCTATCTCCAGTTGTTTTGCTTTTGATATTTCCATTTCAGTTGCATCATGGTGCAAATTTGATTTAGCCAATTAATTCTCCTGTTGGAATATTTACAGTTATATACTGCTGCCAATGTTAAGTTCTACTGCTTTGATCTGTTTGGATTACTCAGATTTGGTAAGTTTAATATTATTAGATGGAAAGAAATCAAACCACTTTAAGTTTAACGAAGCATATTTTGTTATTAATTGTAAAAGTTGCAGTTAGATACTGCCAATAAGCTAAACTTCCACCTCTGGCCTTCTAGCAAGTCATTCTTTGACATTGTATATGCATGTTTAATCTGCTTGGATTAGTCACAATTTGCAGGTTTAATATCTGTCAAACTTTCTGTTTGTCAGGCTTTTGTGAGATCCGTGTGGGGAGTTACCCCATTTTCGTAGTAGAATTTTTAAGGAACTTTATTTGTAATGGGGGGCTAACTATGCTTCTAAGCAGGTTGGCCTTAAAATGTTCTTGGGGGTTACTGCATCTGTGACCAACTGGGATGCTGAAGGGACAAGTTGCAGCCTTGTGTTGGAGGATAATCCCCTTGTAGACTTTGTTGAGCTTCCTGATACATGCCAAGGCCTATGCTACTGCAACATCTTAAGTGGTGTTATCAGAGGAGCCCTAGAAATGGTGAGTGATTCCTTGTTGTTGCTCATGTTTTGCGCGGCACCCCCCATACATTCACCTGATTCAAAAGCTGGAACTAGGTTTAATTAGAAGAACAAGTTTGTCTTTAGATGCGTCATTTTTTTGTCCTTGAGGAGAAAATGAAATCTTCAATTTCTTAAATATAACTTCGAAACTCCACACTTGGGTTTTTGGTTTTAGGCATTAGCATTGTCGTAGTTTTGAAATCCCTGACGTGCTACACTGCCCTTGCATTATTATTCCGCTTCGTTACAGAGGTTCTTATTCTTGTTTCAGTTAGTTTTAATGGCGGGATTTACTATTACCTTGTACTCAGGTGTCCATGAAAACAGAAGTGACATGGATCCGAGACATGCTGCGCGGGGATGATGCATATGAGGTGCAGGTAAAACTTCTGAAGCAGGTTCCTGAAGAGTACCCATACAAAGATGATGAGTGAGATTTCGTTCTTTATGATTCATTCACGGAATGGGATTGAAGCAGGCATCAGTGCACCTGAAGCTTCTTTGTATACAGTTGGGTTTTCTTTTCCTTTAATTTCCCCCTGTTGCTTTGAATCCACTTTTGAGATCATGTAGGTTTGGTGTTAATTGTTCTCTAAAAAAGCATTCAGTGGAGGCACTTCTGAGAAGTTAGGGCGAACCTGATGCTGCAGGAAGAACTATGCTTGACTTGGAAATGCTTGCAGTCTGTTTCGTACGCCTGGTGGGCTCTCGATCTCTTATATTTTTAAAAATTATTTTTAATCGATTTTTTAAAGTTAATTATGTCGGAAATTTTACATAAATATTTCATTTATTATTTTATTATTTATTTTAATTTTCTTATTTAATTTAAAAAAAGTTTTAAAAAATATTTTTTCTATTAAATAATAATTATTTTTAAATTATAATTTAATACAAATTTCAGAAGAAATTAAAACTAGTATAGCTTTTTTATTTTTAAAAATTATTTTAATTATTTTTTGTTTTATATTTAAATTTAATTTTAGTAGAAGACTTATTTTTTTTCTATTTTATTTTTAAAACTTGTTATGGAATTTAATTTAAAAATATTTATTATTTTTAAAATATATTTGTATTTACCTATCAAATATAAATTATTTTCAAATTGAAATTTAACATGAAATTTAATACAATATAGAAAAATCTAAAAATCAAAATTGATTCGGAAGATGAAATTTATGGGTTGAAGTATATTAAATCATGTTGTATATCAAAAGTTCATACAATTTAAAGTATATCAATTAATACAATAATCATAGATTTATATTCGAGAAAAGAATAATAATTCAAAGTGTGTAATAGACCATCAGGTATCATGTTGTTGATATTTATACCCAAAGGGTAAAGGCATTGATGACTAGAACTTAAAAGAAATTATACAACAGGTCTTGTCTCAAAATAAATCTATCACATTTGCACATCATATAATTAGGGTTTTTATGTATGTTTTCACATGATATGAAATCAATATAATCTAATGTCATTTAATAATAAATTTGTGTCATGAATCCTATATAACTTTTATGGACGTTGGTTTGAATAATAAATAAATCAAATCAAATATCACGTATTATTATAAAATAAATATATTAAGTCATTACAATGATGATGAAATAAATAATAACTCTTGAGGTTGCTTGTAGTTAACCTCTATTATCTTAAAAACAAATTAACAATGTAGGAGTGATTATAATTACCTAATAGGTGACTTACAAATGACCATCACATCTCAATCAGTCTAGAAATCATAATAATCAATATAATCATGTTTCTAATGGACAGAACTATCATTGAAATCATAATTAAACCTTTTTTTAACATTCAAGATCACGTTAAATAATATCAAAATACATCACATCAAAACATATCCATCGATAAATTAATTTAAGTATTAACAAGATGGTTTATCAAACAATATTATGCATTGTAATCCACTAGCAAACTTAAGGGCCTTTAGCCACCTATTATACCACCACACCTGGTTGCTAACTCATAGGCCATAAAATGTCTCAATTACATCATTACATGTTGTAATTCCTAGTTCTACAAGAATCTTGGATTGTTATTATTGTTATCAATCATTTATGATGAACAATGTCATGCCCAGAAAGCAAGTAATGAAATGTTAGAGAAGAAATCATAAGTATTGGATGTTCGGTTCGATATTTAGCTATTATACAGAATCAAAGCAACTTCGTTTCAATATGAAGTTTAATATGAGGACTTATTCTCGAAGTTTCATTAGCAATGAGCAAGGACTTGTTTGTAGCAGTTTACTTCGTTTCGAGTTAAATGGTTATGTCTTGAAGTAAATGAGCAATGATTGAGAGTTTGCTCGCTGAACACAAGATTTTGATTCGAGATAAGTGTATGTCTTGAAGTTGTCATATCTCAAAGCATGAATAGAGGTTTTCGCTTAAATGACTTCCGTGTAAATTAGTTCGATTTAAGATTTGATATACTTTGATATCACGAACTATACTATTCTATATCTTGAAATTATTTGTGATAAGCTTATTTCTAGGCTGAAAGTTTATTTTGGTTTGAGATAAAGGTTGTTCATCATCTTGAAATTTCTCATGACGAAGAAATTCAACTCATGAAGTATACTAAAACAAAGTGGTTCGATTCAATAATTAAGTTATCTTGGAGTTATTCATAATGAAGTTTTTGAAGTGTTCACTTCAAGATTTCTGTGAGTTCGGTTCAAGATGAAGATATTAATTCAAGTAAACTTATTTCGCTCGTAAGTTAATGTATTCAAGTTCGATAATTAAGATTTCATCTTGAAGTACAATGGAACCAAAATAAGGCATTGTTAGATCCCTGGACAAGTTGAAGTTCGGATCATGAGTTGATGTCTTGAAGTTACTGAAACTAAAGTAATGGTTTATTACACCTACATGAGTCGGTTTTCAATTACAAGTGTTGACAATGATGCTTTTGAAAAGTCATACTTTTTCAAGGCATTTATGGTACAATAAAGAAAATAGTTACTATGTTAATGTGGCTAGCTAATCTATTGCAGTATATTTGAAAAGTTGGTCTGAAAATTTCACAATTATTCGTTTTGCCAACTTTGAATAAATAGAATGGAAACCCTAGTAACCTAGAATATAATGGAGGTTACTAGGGTTTCCATTCTATTCTATTATAAATAGTACTATTAGCGTATGTATGTGAATGAGAGAGAGATCAGATAGTGAGAGAGAAGGTTAGAGTCCCGTATATCCAAATCCATGAGAAGAGAGAGCTTTTTGATCGTGGAATAAGAGACAATTATACTTAGTCAATTTTCTAATCATAGGGAAACCCTAGCAAAGCGATTTTCAGCAACAAACTACATATTGGTATGTTAGCAAGGTTGGTAGTTCAAATCCAATATATTTACATCAGTAGAGTTGTTGAACTTATTTATATTTCTTGTAAAAATCAAAACTAGGGAGGTTTGACTTAAGCTGTTTTGGTGATTATAAAAAAAGTAATAAACCCAAAAATTGTAAAAGGTAGTGAATCTCTTATAATAGTGTGCTATCATAAACTGTTTAGTGGAGATTATATGATTAATAATTGACAATCACATTGTGAACATGTAGTTATACATTATAGGGTGAATCGATATATTTAATGTTTGTGTATTTGGTTATTTATAATCTAATTTATTTACACAAACTCAATTGGCTAAGAAAGATCAACTTGAATGATTTATTTAAAATTAAAATTGGTTAAGACACTAATTCCTTTTAGTGTGTGTGGGAATTTCAAATGCCAATCCACCATCAAGGAGTCATGCCCTTACTAACCACAGCCACCACAAACACAAAATCTCATAATCATGCAAGCAAACCACTTAAGAAGCAAGAATTGGAACATTCGTCAACAGTCATTTAAAACATCATTTAACCCCACCATTAATACCATCATCTCATTATAAGGTTCATAATACAAAATAGTTTAGATTTGCTTATCCTAATCAAAGCATCAACCATAATGATAAACCATAACCAACATCTAAAATCATTAAATCATACATATAACACCAACCACAAATAATAAAACATTTAAATAGTTCTCCTTAGGGTTTTCCAGACATCATCATCGTAAAAACATCAAATTATCATAATAATATTGAAAACATCATCAAAACATTAAAAAGAACAAAAATGGGAAAATCTTACATTGGCGGCCAACAACAGCTACAACACATAGCCATGGTGCCTTGCCTACGCTTGCATTACATCTCCTAGACAACTGTGCAACTATGCCCCCTATTCTTGCAATAAATGGTGTTATTCATACGAAACGACCCGCGGTCAATCCCAAACCTCAAAATACATCTTTTAATAATAAAATTAATCAAAATACATCACAAACAATCAAGAATACCATGGTACACAATCACAATTGATCGCAAATCGCTTTTCAATCAAATTACTCATTTCATAGGGTTCCTCCCCAAATCAACAACAAATCACAATTCCTATCGATCCTAAGCATGGAAAAGACATAAGAGAGATGTAAAAGGATAGAATCACCTACCTTTAATCCTTTAGAATAGCTTAGAATGCCAAGAATGATCATGAACAACCAAGAACGACAAATAACATCAAGTCTCTCTCCATAAACTATTTCTCTTTCTCTCTCACTTTCTTACGATGGCTAATGTTGGACCCTATTTTGTTCGGGTTAGACATATTTTATCAAATTCAATTTTCCTCTATGCCACCTCGATCTGTTGAAATTTTGTAGAACGATAGACTCGTGATCACCGAGCCGTAAATGCCCGATTTCAAGACATTATTTTGAAAGGCCTCCAAATGCCAAAAAAAAAAAAAATCAGTCCTGAGCGATAAAAAAATCCAATTCGAGGATCAACGCCATCAACCGCGTTCAGTCGAGATCAAACAAAGAAGATATAGTCAAAATGACGTTCGAGCCGCCAACGGTGGTCAAAACGGTAATTAACTTTTCAAATGGAGCTCCGTATCAGGTCACGAACCTCATAATCTCATCCTACTTGTTGTTTGAGAATTTTGACGTATATATTGTGTAAATTCGGCTTAGGGCTTTTTCAACAAAAATTAAAAATAAATACGTTTTTCGATAATAAATAATCTCGGTTCGGGCTTGCCATAAAAACGAGATTGTTTTCAAATAAAATTGACACGGGGTCACTCGTCATGATGTCTCACGTCCAAAAATAATTTTTCCGAGGTGTTTTGAAATCCGGTTAGCCCTGTCGATCCCAAAAACCAAAAGACATCAATTAAAAACCTAAAACAATAATTTTGTGCTTTTCCTTTTCTTTTCCCGCCCACTCCAGGCCAGGTGTTGACTTTCCATTGGTTGGAAGTAAATAAAATAAAAACAAAAAAAAAAAAATCTAATACACAAATATATATATATATATATATATATATATATATATATATATATATATATATATATATATATGACCACACAAACGTATCATGTTTATCCTCTTCCACCAAGCCCGTTCGTCTTCTTCCCTTCTCTCTCCCACGCACCCCGTGTCGTCTTCTCCACCACCCCATGCCACGCCGGACCACCATCCCATGCCCGGCCACAACGCTAGAGGTCCACCTCGATCGGCCATGCCTATTGCCCCTACCACGCCCATGCCGATCCAAGCCAAACCGCCCCACCCAAGCCGCACCAGACCACCACGCCGAACCTCCCCTCGCCGCCCGAGCCACTCCCAAAACCCTACAATCTCTCCTATTTAAGGATCCCCAAAATGGATCTCGCGCACGGGTCCTCCTCCTCTTCAATTCGAAATCAAAAAAAAAACGCACCACCCAAAATCCTATTCCTTCATCCCCGAACCTAGAGGACCCTCGGCTCTCCTTGGCTGGAACTTCTCCCGCCGATTGTAGAGCTTAACCTTGTGTGCCATCGTCAGCCCCTAATCACTCATTTTCGTCGTGGCGTTGCTACACCCACCACCGGTCATCCCGCAGCCCCCATGAGGAAGGTGAAAGACTCCCAAGGTTATCTCGGTGTGCCAATAGTCTATCGGGGACAACACAAAAGGAACCCGAGAAGGCGCCGAAGACATCCGAAGGCATAGAGGGTACCCGCTCGCCATCACCATTGAAAATCGGTGCAAAGGCACCTAGTTCGTGCGCAAGAGGACGTTGGTCGCGTGGAGAGACATACTTGGTAATGTTTTCCCATAACCGTATATTTGAATAAGTGCCCGTATGAATGTCGATTGGAACCTATCCATGCCTTTTTACGTTGTTGTATGATTGTTGGCCCTTAACAATAGATTTACGCTTTTTTTTATATTTTTATTTTTATTTTATTTTTTACTTCCATCTGT